>CM038147.1:481709132-482144432 GCA_021437245.1 Aegilops speltoides
AGCCTGGGCTAGCAGGGTGGATGTCGTTTCAGCTTCTGTTTGTGTTTCATCCGTAGTCGGATGGTGCTCTTATGTATGATGATGTTGTATTCGTGTGGCATTGTATGCCTTATGTATGTATCCCCATCTATTATGTAATGTTGATGTAATGATATCCACCTTGCAAAAGCGTTCCAATATGCGGGTCTATCCTTGGTGGGACCTTCGAGTTCCTTTTGGATAGGGTCGCATATTGGGCGTGACAGTAGACTACACTAGACAAGGCATTGTCAAGTATTCAATGAAGTGAAATCACGAAGACTATCAGCAGCTAGGTAGTAAGGATCAAGATGGAAGATAGTATGAAGCCAATCAGGACAAGTAGTCACACAGTAAAGTCAAACAGATAATGTAAGCATGCAATGACTTCACGAAGACAAACTATAAGAGAAATGAGAGATAGAACCGGTAGCTTTGGGAGGAGAGAGATTTGTTTGACCAGTTCCAGTTGTTGTGACAATTGTACGTCTGGTTAGGGAGGCTAAGATTCAACTCAGAAGACCACGTCTTCACCTTATTCCCCTTGAGCTAAGGACACCTAGTCCCCGCCCAATCACTCTGGTAAGTCTTCAAGGTAGACTTCCGAATCTTCACAGACTTCGTTCACCGGCAATCCATAATGACTCTTAGATGCTCAGAACGTGACGCCTAACCGGCTGGAGGATTCACAGTCCTCAAGTGTAACAAGTCTTCAGATCACGCGGACAGAAAGATTTCAGTGATGCCAAACACTCTTTGGGCTCCGGGTGGTTTGGGCTTTGTCCTCGCAAGGATTCTCTCTCAAATGCTTCGGAGGTGTGTTGCTCTCAAACGACAAAAGCCATGTACTAACTCTAAGCAGCCATCAATTTATGGTTTAGGGGGTGGGCTATTTATAGCCACTGGGCAACCCGACCTAATTTATCCAAAATGACCCTGGGTCACTAAAGAACTGACACATGTCCCAACGGCCAGATTTCAAACACACGCGGCAGCTTGACTTGGGCTACAAGTAAAGCTGACTCATCCGACTCTGGATAAGATTTGCTCTCATTGTCTTCGCTCGAAGACATAGGATTTGGTTGAGCATCAGTTTAGCCACTCTGATTTTGTTCACTTGGACCCCACTTAACAGTGCGGTGGTTCCTATGACTCAACAAAGAAGAAAAGGAAACAACAAAACAACTAAGTCTTCGCGCTCGATAGTCTTCACACGATGTCTTCTCATGTCATAGTCTTCAACGTGAATAGCTTCACATACCATCATTGTCTTCAATGTCTTCACACATTTTTAGGGGTCATCTCCGGTAGGTAAACGGAATCAATGAGGGACTACTACCTGTGTTATGCTGCAATTCTCACAAACACATTGGTCCCTCAGTCAGGTTTGTCGTCAATACTCCAAAACCAACTAGGGGTGGCACTAGATGCAGTTACACCAAATATTAGTCTCACTTGCGTTAATAATTTCGAGATGTACATCAACTGGCTGAAGACCTGGCCCGCCTCGCCACACATACACAACAGAAAAAACCTTTTTTAAAAGTAGAAAAAATATCATTGTACTTTGAATGGATGATGAGTTTCCCGCAAAAAAAATGAACGATGAACAACTAACCAGTTTTGCAACAGTTAAGACTTCAGCAAGCACATGCACGATGAACATCGAAATGAATCTGCTTGATGTATCTCGGCAG
The DNA here is from genome assembly GCA_021437245.1 of Aegilops speltoides. NCBI lineage: Eukaryota > Viridiplantae > Streptophyta > Magnoliopsida > Poales > Poaceae > Aegilops > Aegilops speltoides. Next base: position 481,710,848 of record CM038147.1, read on the forward strand.
CTATTTGGCTGATATTTCAGTATGTATGCATGGGCACATGGATGAGTCTTCCCTTTCATGGTATCTACTCTCTCTGTCCCATAATATAAGAACATTTCTGCAAGCTTATTAGCTTGAAAACCTTTTTTATATTATGGGACAAAGCGAAAATGCTCTTTAGAGCTCGGGCTCCATGGAGCCCGAGTTTGACTTGATGAAAATTTAATTTTTCACGTTTCAAAAAATTTTGAAAAAAATACACACATACTTAGAGACATAAAGCATATGTGTGTAAATTTTCAGGACGAAACACCTTAAAATGAGTGCTACACAAAAAAAGGCTTTTTAGTAGATGCACTATTCATCCTCAAAGTCCATGAATTTGTCTTTTTTACACAGACCACATTTTAGGGTATTTCATCCTCAAATTGTACATACATACACATAACATCCTTGTTTACTTGTATGATTTTTTTCAGATTTTTTTGAAATTGAAAAGTGCGAATTTTGAATTTTTCAAAAAATCCGGCCTCCATGGAGGCCGAGCTCCAAAACGCCCTACTCGGGGTAAGAAATAGTAGCTTTTGATTTATAGTATACCTAGGTGAAGTTGCATGGCCCGAATCCTCTTTTAATATATGTATCTCGTTTGCATACTCATCTGAGAGAATACAAATAAACAAAAGTAAGATCACATGAACATCAGTGCATCTCCAGGTGCCAGCATTGCAATTCCCCCATGTTAAGATACATTCTATAACAGTGAGAAATTGAGAATGAGCCACCGCCTGAAACTTGTGTTTACTCTGTCCAGTATACTTTGCCGATATACTCCCTCCGTCAGAAATTACTTATCGGAGAAATGGATGTATCTAGACATATTTTAATTCTAGATATATCTACTTTTATTCATTTATGCGACAAATAATTCCAGATGGAGGGAGTATTAAGTATAGCAACACATACCAAACATAGTTATACGGTTACAACAGAGGTTGTGAGAAGCAAACAAAAAAGGGTTGGACGAAGTCTTGTCTCGACGATGAGATCTCTTTTGCGGTAGATTTACCATGATCAGGATAGAAGTAGAAATATCAATAATGATTAGAGCTGCAACTTTTATATCTTTCTTTTTGTGAGATTTATATCTTATTGATCATCCGTCCAGAATTAGCACCACGACATGTTTACTTGGACCTATTCGAACCAGTTGTTTCCCTCTATCTCTGGCAGATTAAAGAAGTGATAGATGAAATGTACACCAGTGAACTGGAGTATAATGAATAAAAGTCAACTTTACAAATCTATATCTGTATCTATATCTATATCTATATCTAATAATAATGGGGTTGTTGCTTTTGGCGGTACGTCAGCCAAATTGACCCCAAAGTTGTAAAATATTACCCACCAATGCCACATGTAAGTAATAAAAAATGTTTCACACAGGGAAGACACGGAGCGCCTGTTTGGGCAGGCCCATGTCCGGGCGGCCTGTTTTTTTTATTTCGTTTTTCTTTTCAGTCTTTATTTTTTTCTACTTTAAATAATTTGGGATTTCAAAAAATCCAAAAATTTAAAAAAATGCAAATTTTGAAAGAAAATGTTTAATAATTCATAAATGTTTGTGGATTCAGAAATTGTTCGGATTTTTAATAATGTTCGCACAAATGTTTGCAATTTTGAAAACAAATGTTCGTGAAGTCAAAAAATGTTCATGATTTTTAAAAGAGTTCTTGTATTAAAAAATGTTAATGAAATTGAACACACTTTCGCCAATTCAAAAAATGTTCATGAATTGAAAGATATCCTAAAAATTTGAAAACTGCTCGTGACTTACAAAATAGGTTATTGATTCCTAAAATGTTCGCTGATTCAGAAAATATTTGTTAACAAAAAAAATATTTGTGAATTTGAAAAATTGTTCCACCAATTTCCAAAAAAATGTGTGTTGGTTTTAGAAATTTTCGCCTATTCAAGAAAAATATTTTTAAAATGTTCACAACTTTTTGGGCAAATAGTATAAAATGTTGATGAACTCAAAACATGTTCACGATTTTAGAAAATGTTCAAAATCTGTAAAAATATTTCAAAATTTGAAAAATGTTCACAATTTCAGATATGTTCACGAGTTAAAAAAAATGTGTTGTGCATAACCCTCAACCGCTGGTTATGACCTACAACATAGAGGAACATGGCAACTTGCTCTTCCACAGTGGTGTGGATGCTATCTTGTAGGAGCCCCTGCTCCTGAACGTCAGCACAAGCCTTGCGAAAGATGCTCTTTTCATTCAAAGCATCCACAGAGCCTTTGTGTAGATCAGATTCACTATCCTCTCTTGATCTCAGATTAACACCGGACCATACCGGATTAAAGGTTTGTCATTCCGACAAACAACTCTCTTACGGACCAACAAAATCCAAGCTGAACCATAGCTATCGGCGATACTGCCTGAACTACAAGCTTCATCAGTTCATGCACAACTGAAGCGACATCCATGATGCGGTCAACAATGGCGCAGTCAACCATAAACAGTCCTAATGAACGACCTAACCGAGGAAGGGGAGTTTACTAGCTTCGGAGTCGGGGGGGCATGGTTGAGACGAGGATGCCTGGACGGAGTCGAAGAAGAATGGGAGAAGCAGCTGCCATTGCCGCCGCCGCTATCGCAGATCCGAGTCGTCATCGCCGTTGGTGCCAAGAACAGAGGAGAGCTTTTCCTAGAGTCGAGGTGAGCGAGTAAATGGGGCTGAGGGTATGGTTCCCGCCATGCCGCCTCCGCTGATTTCCGTTTCCCACCATCTCCGCCTGAATCCCCCCTGCACCGCATCCTACGTCGGGGCCAGCTTTTGCCCCCGAGTCTGCCTGGCTGGCTGGAAACGTCTGATTCAAGTGTTTCCAGCGAGCCAGGCTCTAGGGTGCTTTAAGTCCCGAGCCAATGCGAACCAGGCCTCCTTGCATGCAAAACGAACCTTTTTCATCCCGCCCAGGCCTGATTGGGCTTGCCGCAACCTACCAAACAAGCCCCTAGTAAACTTGCTGTTAACGCTAGCTACGAGCAGCACGTGAGCCAACACAGCCCAGCCCTGCGCACGCACAAACGGCTACAGTGCCACAATGGGGGCGACACGACTACTCTCCCCCATGCCCACTCTCATGGGCGGCGCTCAACTGGGCCGCCAGGAACGCGGCCCCCGGACGAAGCAATTGGGCCGCCAGGTCTACCTAAGTTATTTGGGTTAGATCTACCTAAGTTACTTCCAATAATGTGACGCCACATGGAAGTGTTGGTTCAGAGAAAAGTATAACCACTTGAGAACAACAAACACGCAATCTTGAAACTTCCAGGAAGTTTTCGCTAATATCTTCGTCGCAAATATGGCAGCAGGAGTTTTCCAGGAAGGTTCCTGTGATGGTCCCACATATTTAATTTTGGCTCCATTGAGAGCATCTCTAATAGCTTTGAGATACATGTTGGTAGAATGTGCCATATATGTTTTGATAATACGGCATCGAAATCTTCGAACAAGGCAGAAAAAAGCCCTAAATCCCCCACGGGGCGACATGAGCGACGACCCATCCCTGCCGCCACAGGACTTTCCCCATCCTTCCCTTGCTCAGAGCCGCCGGGCAAAGCCGTAGCGGCAGACGATGGCGTATGGCCTTCTTTTCCCCTCTTGTGCCTCCATCAAGGCACCTAAAGGAGTCCCCCGCCTTGTCCAATGTTCGCTTACCATTGCTGGGGGCTCCTTCCTCACGCTTGGGGGCCACGGCCAGGACGGTTGTGACCATCGTGCCCAAGGTCGTGGCCTATCGCCCGCCTCATGTTGCTTGCTCTTGACCAGATCTAGTCGAGGCAGAAGCCTTGGGTAACCGACCTCGCCTAGATCCAGCAGGACAACCTAGGGGGTTGTGGGCGTGACTCCTCCCCATGCCGATCATGGTTCACGACCAGAGCCCGGAGCTCATGGGGATGTGGAAAGGAGGTGTCTTCCCGTCATGGACGCCGCCGATGCTTGTTCTCGTCCAGATCTGATTGGTCTGGCCTAGGGTTCCCCGACATGGTTGGTCTTCCCCCTTTTTCCGGTCATGAAAGTGGGGACGAGGTTCCCGGGGATGTGAAAGGAGGTGCCTTCCCATCGTGGACGCCGCCGATGCTTGTTCTCGTCCAGATCTGATGGGTCTGGCCTAGGGTTCTCCGACATGGTTGGTCTTCCTCCTGTTCCGGTCATGGAAGCGGGGTCGGGGTTCCCGGGGATGTGGAAGGAGGTGCCTTCCCGGCATGGACACTGCCGATGCTTGTTCTCGTCCAGATCTAAAGGGTCTGGCCAAGGGTTATCCGACGTGGTTGGCCTTCGCCCTGTTCCGGTCATGGAAGTGGGGTCGGGGTTCCCAGGGATGTTGAAGGAGGTGCCTTTCAGTCCCCTCCCACAGTAGTTGGTGGCCTTGGTGTCGAGCAGCGGTGCGGGTGGGCGCGGGATCTTGGATGCCGGGGCGACGGCCTTGGAAGTTGGTCTGCAAGGGCATCTTCTCACGACGATTAAAGGTATGTCCATAATTTGACATGGTCAAGGATTGTGGTGATGTTGCATATGATGTTTCTTCAAGTTGTTGTTTATGTTTCCTTGTATGTGATGCTTGATGTACCATGTGGTAAAATATGGCACGCACACCTTATTTGTTTTGATTGAATGGTGTATAATAGGTCATGGAAGTGGAGTCGGGGTTCCCGGTGATGTGGAAGGAGGTGCCTTTCAGTCCCCTCCCATGGTGGTTGGTGGCCTTGGTGTCGGGCAGCGGTGCGGGTGGGCGCGGGATCTTGGATGCCGGGGCGGCGTCCTTGTAAGGTAGTCTGCAAGGGCATCTTCTCACGACGATTGAAGGTATGTCCATGATTTGACATGGTAAAAGATTGTGGTGATGTTGCATATGATGTTTCTTCAAGCTGATGTTTATGTTTCCTTGTATGTGATGCTTGATGTACCATGTGGTAATATATGGCACGGTCACCTTATTTGTTTGGTTGAATGATGTATAAAAGGTCATGGAACTGGAGTCGGGATTCTCAGGGATGTGGAAGGAGGTGCCTTTCAGTCCCCTCCCACGATGGTTGGTGGCCTTGGTATCGGGCAGCGGTTCGGGTGGGCGCGGGATCCTGGATGCCGGGGCGGCGTCCTTGGTAGGTAGTCTGCAAGGGCATCTTCTCACGACGATTGAAGGTATGTCCATGATTTGACATGGTAAAAGATTGTGGTGATGTTGCATATGATGTTTCTTCAAGCTGTTGTTTATGTTTCCTCGTATGTGATGCTTGATGTACCATGTGGTAATATATGGCACGTTCACCTTATTTGTTTGGTTGAATGATGTATAAAAGGTCATGGAAGTGGAGTCGGGATTCCCAGGGATGTGGAAGGAGGTGCATTTCAGTCCCCTCCCACGATGGTTGGTGGCCTTGGTATCGGGAGCGGTGCGGGTGGGCACGGGATCCTGGATGCCGGGGCGGCGGCCTTGGAAGGTGGTCTGCAAGGGATCTTCTCACGACGATTGAAGGTATGTCCATGATTTGACATGGTCAAGGATTGTGGTGATGTTGCATATGATGTTTCTTCAAGTTGTTGTTTATGTGTTCCTTATATGTGATGCTTGATGTATCATATGGTAAAATATGGCATGTTCAACTTATTTGATTTATTGAATGATGTATAAAACATAATGCCTAATTTATGAATCATAATGTAATCGTACCGTGTCTAAACTAGTTGGTTTCGTGCATAAATAAGGACAAGGAGGAAGAAAGAGGACACGTATTGTGTTGAAGAAATCTACTTTGAATCAGGGGCGACGTATCTTAGTTTGCAAGGGACAATGAATTTAGGGGAATTTAATGGCGATGAGGGAACCGCGTATCTTAGTTCGCAAGTGAAAGAAATTTAAGGAGATTGAGTGACGATGAGCACAGACACACTCTTAGGAAGTATTTGCTCACAGAAATTTACCTTTCATAGACAATGTATGTGTTGGGTCATTCTTTTTAACATGATTGTACATGCTCTAAGGTCCAAATTTAAGGAGATTAAGACTCAACACATTATACACGCTCTAAGGTCCGAATTTAAGCAAACGATGGTTCTATTTCAGGCCAGACAACTAATTGCTAGCATTGCCTTTGTTGCAGACATGCCAGGTCTGGATGGTCTTTCTCAATTCGACATCATGGAGGGCAATGAACTCATCTTCTACAAAAAATAAGTGTATATCCATACTTCAATATTACATGGTACTTATTTGGTCCTTATATATGAAGTGTACATCGCCATTTATATTGCAACCAAGCAGCAAAGCTCTAAACAATAAAAGGCAGAATTAGCAAATATTTACAACGTCATCCAATTTTTAAGCCATTCATGATGATGGACGCCGCTCAAATTTCTTAGTAGCTACAAATGAGAAGTGGTTGTAAAATGTGATTACAAATACTGACACAACATCTCTTTTTTTGGTAGAACTGGAGTCCTTGTTAGCGAAGTGCCAACAAAGAATCATGCTCAATTCAACTTCAAGATCGCGTTGAGGAAGAACCATCGCCGGATTACAAGGTACGAATTTCAGTCCATTCTTCTATGACCGGACACACACAGCTGCATTGCAAAGTCATATGCCAGGTCAGTAAATTCAGGAGCTACCTGACTAGCTCACCAAGCAAGGTAAACTGTCCACTAATTCTTTTTACATGAAACACTCGTGTTCAGTGGCTAGCGCCGCACACGAGCGCATGATTTATCTGTAGAACAGAGCATAGATAAGTAGCAGTATATATATAATAGGTAACAAAAGGGTAAGTTAGTGCGTAAAAGAGAAAGAAAGAAAGAAAGAAACATGTGGAACCGAAACTTCAAAGATAAACTGATTTCTTGCCTCATGTAGTCAGTCAATTGATTGATCACTGTCATTTTTGTCACAGGCAGTAATATACTTCCATATAATTCAATGAACATTGATAAAAACAACTAAATACCCACCTAAATTACAACCAATCTTTGACATATACCAGACAACTGATTACACATCTTATGCTCCACACATAAGTTTCCTAAAACGAATAGAGTATACGAATGCTAGAGATACGAATGTGAGGAGAATGGTCTAGGGGAAGGGACCTCTACATGCTCTGAGGAAAGATTTCGGTTTCCTTCTCCCCCACTATGTCAGTGCTGGAGAAATCTATGTTCTTACTATGCTCCAGCAGCTCTTATTATCATCGAGCGATTACTATGTCTCCCGCACAACCGGGATCTTCAACGCCTGGCTCGAAATAAATTAAATCATTCTTTGATTATTCAGTTATTGCACAACACTACTGTACATCCAATCTTTCCGGAGTTTCTTCAACTGATGCTATTGCAATGTTGAAGCACTCCGTTGCAGCCCTGTCACCGCACTGGCAATCTTGCCATTTGAGCTTCTGATCTGCATGCTTGCAGTCCTCCTCGTCCTAAGCTTCGGCATGAAGAGGGTGCTAAGCATCTTGTCAAGGCCTTCAGCGCTGTACTTGACGTACTTGCTCGCGCTGACGTCCTGCTCGACAAGCGGCCCGTAGTTCTGCATGAAGCTACGGTAAACAGGCACTATAGCCTGCACAACAAGGTGGCACACCCTCTGCTGCAGATCCTTGTCCGGTATGATCCACGCGGACTGCTTCTGGTACATCTCATCAAAGCTGGCGTTGAACGATTTGAGCCGCTGCTTCACCAAGTCCCTTGCTGTAGCCTGACCCTTGGAGAACAAGATCAAACCCTCCCTGCTCAGCAGGGGCGCAAGCGTTCCCCAGCTCTCCCTTAGAAACAATGCTGAGTAGTAGTCCTTGTACTGCTCATGCTCCCGCAGCCATTCATCACCTAAGATCTCCCCCATCTTAGTGCTCTTCAGGTGCTTGAAGAAGTGCGAGTGTGTGTTCATCATGAAGAGAGATGACAGCGTCTTATCCTCATACGCCTTTGCCCATGTGTCGAAGTTGGCCTCCAGGGCCTTGACAATGTTGTGCACCGCATCAACGAGCATCTTGTCATTGAACGCCTCCTTGCGCCAGCTGCGGTGGATGGTGAGCACTTGTGTGAGCACAGACCGATATTGCTCCCCAAGGAGTTGGTTGCAGTACTTGGGGACGAAGGTAACCAGGCCTGGCACTCCACCGTCGGCTGGGGGTGGCATTTTGCGCTGCAGCTCCACCTGCACCAGCAACTCCTCAAAAATCTCAACAGAACCATCCACCACCCTCTTCACAAGCTCTCTGGTCTTGCTTTGGATCTCCAGGCATGCCTTTCCACCAAACAACCGGTTGAAGTCCAATCTGAGCTTACTGAGGGAATCAAACACATCAAGCAGCCTCAGGAGCTTGATGGGGTCCTTCTTGGCATCAGCCACGGCGCGGCCAAACTTGAGGAAATCGAGAATTCCAGCGCGCGCCGCAATGTCTGCGAAGCAAGCGGCTGCGGCTTCCGGCCGGCGCTCGAAGACAGCAACACAGAGCTTCCTCTCAGCTTCCAATAGGTGGCGCACCGCGAACTCCAAATGCCGGCCCCAGAGCTCGACGCTCGGGCTCAGCGCCTGAGCATCCTGCGTCTGGTCTTGCAAGTAATCCAGGCCGAGCGCGTGGAGGCTGGCGCTCACCGTGTCCCCACGGGCGTCGGCATATGCCGCCACGCAGTAGCTGAGCCGCCCATTAGCGGCGAGGCGGTCAAGGGTGAGGCCGAGCTTCTGCACAGCGGCGGCGGGGATCCTCGGCGGCGTGATGGAGGCGGATGCGTGTTTGGAGTTGTCCGGGTCCTCCTGCATCGCGAGCGGAGCAGAGTGCTCCGCGAGGAGCCGGCAGAACTCGGCCTCGAGCACGTCGAGGGCGGCGGTGAGGAGGCCGGCGTCGAGGTCGGCGGCGGGGGCGCCCTTGAGCCCGGAGAGCGCGCCGGCGAGGCCGGCCACGAAGCGGGGGTCGGCGAGGCTGCGCTTGCCGAGGTAGTCGACGATGTCGGAGAGCCAGTCGACGGCGAGGCCGCAGTTGTCGGCGAGGAAGCGGAGCGCCTCCTCGAGGCGGGCGACGAGGGCGAGGTAGCCCGGGAGGTCCTCCCTGGCGGCGGCCCCGGCGAGGAGCGGCGGCTCGAGGCCGTGCACGGCGTCGAACACCTTGAGGACGGCGGCCGCGGGCCCCACTGCCCGGTCGATGTTGGGGCCGGCCCCCTCGAGCGCGTCCCGCGGCGCCCGGATCGGGCGCACCCCGGCCTCCGTGGCCGCCAGCCGCGCCTGGATCTCCCCGACCCTGGCCCCGGAGCGCGCCAGCGCGTGGCTCAGCGCCCGCGACCGCTCCACCCCCGCCCGCAGGGCCGCCCGCGCCGCCTGCAGGCTCGCCATCCTCCGCCCCTCCTCCCCCTGATCCATCCCCATCCCAACAAAAGCTGGCCCTCCAAATGCGCACTCAACGCCGACGGCCGCGAGTGAGCGAGCGGGCTTGTCCCTCCCTGCTGCTCCCACGAATTCGCGCAGGAACCAATCTGCCGGGACGGAGGGGAAGGGAGCGAGGGGGTGCCGGTGGGAACTCGGGGTCCGGCGTCCCTTGCAAGCGAGTGCGTACTTATCCGGCGCGGGGAGGGAGGGAGGGGTAAAAGGCGATGGCGATGGCGACGGGCGCCCGTCCGGAGAGGTGGGTGACGGGCGCTGGGAAGATGGGTGCTGTGGCGTGCAGGGCAGAGGCAGAGGCAGGGCGGGGGAGCGGGGAGGAGAAGGGGGGCTGAGGTTTAGGTTGGACTTGGAAAGGGGGGGAGGCGGAAAAGGGGAGAGTTTTTGGACGGGAAAGGCTGGGAGGATAGTCGAAACTGAAGGCACGCACCGCACGCGCTCCGGCCTCCGGCGCTCGGCTCGTCTCGGCTGGTCCTGGTCTGTGGTTGGGGCGTGGGTGGAGTCGAAAAGAAAAGAAATTGTGGGGCTGGCCGGCCACGCGGACGGGGGGCGAGGTGGCGGCGGCCGCAGGTTGGGTAATTGGAGCCAGCTCGGCCGCCCGGCCGCGCCCCACGCGGCACCGGGTTTTGTTCTCACTTTGGGTCGGAGGCTTTTCCCGTGGGGCTCTGCTTTGTGGGGACTGCTGGGGACGGATAGACGGCGCGCTCCCGCCCGCGGCCGCCTTGTTTCCGCGCGGGTCGCTGCCTGGCTGGCTGGCAGCCACCGCGTCGGGCGTCGTGGATCGACCGACCGACCGATCGGGGATCGATAGCGTGCCCGACGCCGTTGCTTTCCGGTTCGGGCCAGTGGTTGACTGTGCCGTTCCTGTCAGGCGGTTCCGAGGTTGTTTACGTCGTTGATGTTTACCACTGTGCGTCCGTGCCGTGCGAGTTTCACCGCAATTATTACCTACGCCCACTTCAATCTGTTGTTGCACTGCTACTGCCAGTACTAGTACGCTTGCACTGTCACGCACTCGCGCCAGGGCTCTCTCTGCTGGATGGATGCACGAATGCCACCGCTTTACCACTTTTGTTGCTCGCCCGCACGCTGACATGCCAGCGACTTGGGCTGGGCGCAGCCGAGCCGTGTCTGGGCGCCAGTGGAGTTCACGTTTGCATACGACGGGGCAAGGGAAGCGTGATACCGCGAAGGAAGGGATGGCGTGGAAGCAACGTGGATCAGTACAACGCACCGGAAGCTTCTGTCCCGACCGAAGCCGCTGCCATGTTGGCGTACTACAGCCGATGGAGCGCTTCAATGTGGGTTGGTTGGGCCAGTGGAGTAAACTTACTTAATCAATGGCCGGGCCGGACGGTTGGTGATCGCCATCGGTGCCGGCTGACCGCCGGGTCTCTCATCAGCAGTACGCCGCTCGCCGGGTCAGGACGTGCCGACTGTACGTGAGCACGGTCAGTTCCAAAAGAGGGTGATGGAGCGTGGGACGAACCGGCGAGCGGCGATCGGCTGTCGCATCGAAATTCCTGATTTAGGCTAGCTGTACTTGACCTTCTGGCGCCGTGCTGTTTCCACGGTGCGCTGTGCTTACTGGTAAATAAATACCGTGCTATAGTGCCACTGGCGTTGGACACTTTTGGCTAAGTATGCATGGTTAGCTCGTTGCTTAATTACGGGACTCTACCAGCACATGACCTTAACTTTGAGAAACCTAGCTAATCAGGGCGTCTCTAATGTCGCCCACCAAACCTCCCCCAAGCCAAGCGTGAGAGGTCGCTTCCGCTCCGGGTCGCGCGATGTGGTGCTGGCACTCTCGATTGGCATGAATGCACGGCAACCGCTTCGCGCGGAAGAGGGCGTGAGCCAGGTGGGACCGGGGGTGTCGGATGAGTGTGTGGCAGCAGTCCAGACGACCGCAAAGCCCTCCCCCTCACTCGTTTTGTGAGACAGCGGACGTCCAGACCTGTTCGCGAATCGATAGGTTACCACTACTCAGCATTGTTTCTAAGGGAGAGCTGGGAACGCTTGCGCCCTTGCTAAGTGGGAAGGGTTTGGGGGCTATTTGGTTTGTGCCGGAGTCAGCCTCGCCAAAGGAGAGCACGCCAAATAATTGGCGAGCGACTTGGCCGCCGGCGCCTCGCCAAAAAGTTGGCGCAAATATAGACTAGAAGAGCTACGGTGTGCAGGGCGAGCCAAAAAATCGGCGCCCATCCAAACGAACTCGCCAGCCTGGTCAACTACCGATATTTTGGATAGGCGACTGCGGGCAGCGATCCAAACAGCCGCTTGATCTTGTTCTCCAAGGGTCAAGCTACAGCAAGAGACGTGGTGAAGCAACGGCTCAAATAATTCAACGCCAGCTTTGATGAGATGTACCAGAAGTAGCCCGCATGGATCATACCAGACAAGGATCTCCAGCAAAGGGTGTGCCACCTTGTGGTGCAGGCTATAGTGCCTGTTTATCGTAGCTTCATGCAAAACCATGGGCCGCTTGTTGAGCAGGACATCAATGCGACCAAGTATGTGAAGTACAATGCCGAAGGCCTTGATAAAATGTTGGGCACCCCCTTCATGCCAAAGCTTATGACTAGGAGGGCGGCAAGCTTACAGCTCAGAAACTCGAATGACAAGAATGTTGGTGCAATGACAGGGCTGCATCGCACTGCTTCCACATTGCAATAGCATCATTTGATGAAACTTTGGAAAGACTGGATGAGTGTTGTGCGACAACTGGATAATCAAGAATGATTTAATTTTCCTCGAGCCAACCTTTGATGACCCCGGTTTTGCGGGAGACATAATAATGGCTGGATCGAGCGGTCGCGCCAGATCCGCTTCCCGGTTTACTGCTGCGGGGTCGGCACACGGTGCTTTCGGACGCCGGCGGCGGACCTGGACCTCTTCGCTCTCTGGCGGCGGCCTTGCATGGCGGGCGGTGGCTCTCGTCGGCTGCGTGGCGGCGGCGGAGCTGCTGTGGTTTAAGCGTCTCTGCTGCGGTGAGAGGTGGTGCGGCTCGGCGAGTTTGAACTGGCTCCTCCTTCCTCTGGCGGGGTCGGTGGTCGGTGGAGACGGCGGTGTCGCCAGATCCGGCAACGACGGCTTCTGCTGGCCGGGGTCGCAGGGACGGCCTCACTGGGGGGCGGCGCGGCGCAAGGGAGATTCCTTCGGTGGCTCTGCGGTGCGAGTTTGGTGGCGATTGGTGGCCGGCTGGTTCGGGCTCGCGGTGGTAGTGCATCTACGGAGAAATCCTTCTCCGGCCTCTGCCGGATCCGGCGGCGACGGCGACGCCAGGCGCCGCACTCTTTCTTAGGCGTCGTTTTGGTGTGGTGCTTCTCCCGCGCCTTGGCTCGGAGAATCCTCGATCCGCGGATCGGCGATGAAAGCGTCTCTCGTCTTCTTCCTCCTTGGGGCATCGTCTCGAGCCGGCTACAACCGGAGACCGGTGGAAGGCGGCATCTTCGCCATGGTGGATGGCGGCATCTTCGCCGCGTGGTTCTTGAGGCGGCCGTTTAGGGGCGCTGATTTCTGTTTGGCAACGATGATGGCGACGAGAGGAGCTTGGGTCGCGGCTCGGGCTTTGGTAGTCGGATCTTCCCGGCGTGTCCGAGGTGCTCTTTCGTGGGTTGCCTGGCTGCTTTGAAGTCGGAACTGCGGTGGAGCGGATCCAGGTGGTGATGATGACAGGCGCTCGGTGGTCGTTTGCGGCGGGCACGGTCGGCGCAAGTCCTGCATTTTTCCCGGGCAATGATCGTCGACAAAGTCGGAGCTGTCGGTTGTTCGTGCGTGTGGCCATCTGTTGGCATGTGCCGTCGTGGAGTGTGTTCCATGTCGGTGGCCAGGTTGGCTGGTGGTGCCCATGTGTTTATGGGTTGGGTTGTTTAGGTTTTAGCCCGGTTTTCCGTCAATTAACCGGGCAATTCTCACTTCTTCTTAATCAATGAAAATGGCAAGTCTTTTGCCTCGTTTCAAAAAAAAAAAAAAAAATAATGGCTCCATGGTTAGAGATGCTGGAGCATAAGAAGAACATGAACTTGTCCCGTGCCGACATCATGGGGAAGGAGGACACCGAAGTGTTTCCTCGGAGCATATCGAGGTCGCCTCCCCCTAGACCATTCTCTTGGCATTCTTATCTCTAGCAGCATACTCAATTCATTGTAGTGAACTTCTGTGGGGAGCATAATATGTGTAATCACTTGTCTGGTACATGTCAAATATTGGTTGTAGTTTACTTCCGTCATGATCTATTGGTCCTTTTCTTATTTTGAGTCAAAATTTGACCATAGATTTAACTAACAAAATGTTAATGCTTGTCATAAAAAATTATATCGTTGGATTTGTATTTGAATATAATTTTCAATGATACTATTTTTTGTGACATACATTAACATTTAGTTAACTAAATCCATGATCAAAATTTGGCACAAAATACTAAAGGACCAATAAATCAGAACGGAGGTAGTACGTGAGTATTTAGTTGTTTTTATCAACATTCAGTGAATTACGTGGGAGTATATCACCACTAGTGGCAAAAATCACAGTGACCAATTGATCGGCTACATGAGGCAAGAAATAAGTTTATCTTCAAAGTTTTGTTACCACATCTTTCTTTCCTTCTCTTTTACGCACTAACTTACACTTTTGTTACTTACTCTCTCCGTCCCGAATTACTTGCCTTGGATTTAGCTAGGCACTGATGTACCTAGACACGTTTTTAGTGTTAGATACATCTGTATCTAGATAAATCTAAGAAGACGGATGTGATATATTATATACATTGGTAATACTTCTTTATGCTTTCTACAGATAAATCGTGCGCCGCTAGCCTCTGAACATGAACATGAGTGATTCCATGCAGAAGGAAGAAGTGTAGAGTGTACTGTGCTTGGTGAGCTAGTTAGGTAGCTCCTGAATTTACTGACCTGGCATGTGACTTTGCAATGCAACTCTTACCGTGTGTGTCCCTTCATAGCAGAATTCACTGAAATTCGTGCCTTGTACGCCGGTGATGTTGCATCATCATTCAACATTGTTCTCCCTAAACAGGACCTTGAAGTTGAATTAAGCATGATTCTTTTTGGACACTTTGCTCACAACGACTCCAGTTCTACCAAAAAAATTGTTGTCAGTATGCATATCAAATTTCACAACCTTTTTTCATTCTAGTTGTAGCTATTAAGAATCAATTTAGTGTCGTCCATCATCATGCAAGGGCTTAAACATTTCATGACGTTGCTAATTCTATCTTTATTGTTTAGAGCTTTGTGTTGCATCGTCGAGATAACAGTAAATTGTTCTGCTGTATAATCAGAGGCACCAAGTAAGAATAATGCATACTTACATTTTTGAAGTATAGATGTATAAAAAAAGAATTGTAGAAGAAGAGTTCATTGCCCTTTATGATGTCGGCAATGCATGCTCAATTTTTTTTTTGCCTGGCCTGAAACAGAAACACCGTTTGCTTCAATTTGGATCTTCAAGCATTTTAAGCATTCATATGGTATGCACGCTTGTATTTCTCGCCCGTGATATTATTCCGTGCACCAGCAAAGTTGACACGAACCACAGTTTTTGGGCCTTGATCTGTACTTGGCATTCAATGTTCCATGAACTGACAAGTCGATGACACACTAGTATTTTCTGATCCAGGAATAATTTGCAGAATTTGCAAAAGAAAAAATCCAGTATTGTTGCCCGGCGGAACTCGTAGAATGAAAACCTGAAAGAAATATTAAAAAACAAGCTGATTTCACAAAAGACTGCATTTTCTAGCAGTAGGAACTTTGAATGAGTTTCAGGAATCAAGATGGTGAAAACTGATTTCTCTTTTACGGCTTGCCCACTTTGTTTTTCTTTTAAAAAGCAGAAACTAAAGTCCCACGACCGATTAATTAATCATAAGAAAATTACCCAATTATTGGCGAAACATTGACAAAAATTGTTACACACTTGTTTATGGGAGAAAAATAAGCAAAAGCCTTACATGACATGCACACTATATGAAGCAACACCGTAACAAAAATCACATCAATGCAATACCACAACAAAAACACATCAACAAACACCCTTGACACACTACTTTTGTAAACACACAACACATGGACTGCAACATCAATAAGTCCCTCCCCCCTCCTCAACTTGCTGCAACTAGATGAAAGCACATCGACAACAAAGGCAACCAAAACCACATTGACAAACAAAAAAAACTTTGCACAATCCATGGAATCTTAGATGCTTCACTTTGGCGTCACCCTTCTTGATTTTATTCCTCTGCCCCCCCCCCCATTTCTCCTTTAGGAGGCAGCAAATTGTCTTGCTAGAGCTAGGATTATCGCCCACTGCAACCCACTTGGCAAAGAAAATCGTGAAACCTAGTGTTGTTGTCATGAATCTAGTGGCTCCCGCGAGCAGATGCTAACACTCCAGCCACATCAACATCATCAACCACATGTACCACCTGCCCGAGGGACTTTGCGGAATAAAGACAAGAACATTATCATTGCAGACATTAGAGTGAACCTCCGCTAGCCCCAGTTCATGCGGGAAACAACAACCACCACTTCTGTTGACGAAGCTCCTACTTGCTTGATAGAAGTTTTTTTAAAACTTCTATAAGGGTGTCCTCTACACCGTCCTTGGGTAAAATGACAATTTGCATCTTCTCATACCACTTTGTTATAATTAAGCCTCCCTTATCCCTATAAGTTGCACGAAATGCCTTGATCAATGCCAAGTAATAATGACCCCCCCCACACACACACACACACCAGAAATATGTTGAATCATTGTTTGCTTCAAAAAGGCAAACACCAAAAGGGAACCGTGCATGCAAATGATTATCTAGAAAAGGTTATTCATCATACCCTTTAAAAAAATGGAATTAGTAGTAAGGTTTGTTGAACAAACAAAAACCAAACGGGAAGTTATATATATGAACCGACATACTAGTTATATCATATTACTTCACACAGGACTTCTCTATGAAAATGGATGGTTTTGACAACAAACTACACCCATCTTCTTCTTTTGGTTATATTGGTGGCACTTTGTTATATCCTTTCTAAGATGAGCGGTATAGTGGTGCCCCCGGGTCCAATTTTATTGAAACCAAACCATACTAATAGTCGTGAGTACATGTCACCATGATCAACATCGAGCAGAAACAAAAGAGTCCATATCTGTCTATGTCAATTGCGATGGTCTAATGTCGTGATCGATTCATAAAAGTGCAATTTTAGTTCAGTGAAAAATACAGCATGCACTTTTTTCAATCATTTGTGGTTCTCCATTTATAGATAGATGACATTTGGCGGCGCATTTTACTAAACTAAGCTGCCATTTTCCTGTGTCGATGACGACTTGTGAAAAATCTTGGTCGACATAGAATTAGCAATAACTACGAAAAAGGGTGTGGCCAACAAACATACCCAGTTTATGTGTACTCCCTCCGTAAACAAATATAAAATGTTCTAACTATTTTTTAATTCGAATGTATGTAGACGCATTTCAGTGTATTTGTTCGCTCATTTCAGTCAGTACGTAATCCATATTGAAATATCTAAAGCGTCTAATATATATTTACGGCGGGAGTATAATATAATGCCTTTAGGTCGTGCTAACTTTTTTGCCATTTGCCCCTGTTTAATCAGGTACTATTGGCATCTACCAATATGTTTGTGAAGTCAAAACTTACCAACAAGTACTGTCGAAAGGCATGAAAACTAGCGACGAAATTTGAAACTAAATCGAAGTGTACGTTCTTCCCCAACAATCTAAACATGGCCCCACATTTCAACGTGCCGTCAAAGCAAATGATTGTGCATAGGGGATCTAATGCTGCCATTGTTTATCACAATATAAAACAGAAGATAGAGAAAGATCAAGGTGCGGCGGTCCACACACGGGGGCTACCCAAACAGGGAGGCAAGAATATCCACATGCGTTGCACCCCCTCTTTGGGCCCACAAAGCCGATGATCAGGTGGGCCCCGGTGTTTTATGACTTTGCGTCGTGGGGCGTGGGGCCCATTTTGTGCGTGCATGGGAGTCGGCCCCAAGGAGTACGACGGATTTCGGCTCACCACGAGACGCTGTTCTGTCCGTCCATTCAGCAGAGCGAACCTGTATCAGCTGAGAGGTGGCGGTCATGCTCATGCTAGACGAGATTGGAAGAGAGAAGAACACGCACGGACGTCCACGCCGTGACACGTCGGCGATGTGTCCACTGAGCGGCCAACCAGAATCATGTCGTCGTTTAAACTCCCGTGCGATTTGGACGTCTCCTGGTCCTGTGTGGTGCATTGCCATCCGACCCACCGGTACTGATAGATGAGTGCATCGCGTAGGCATACAGTCACGAGGAGCGAACGATCTCTGATATACTACATGCCTTCTTGTGCTTGGACTAGCGCTTAACCCATTCAATGTAGCTGACCCACAAATTTCCTTCCGCATCCGTTCGCGGACAGCGGGATCAGTCGGCAAACACGGATGCGAGAGAAAACCATCCAACGCTGCCCTCATACATCCGGCCTTCTTAATTTTTTCAAAGTCCACGCGTTCAAAGATCATGTGATGCAATTGCTTCAAGAATGATGGTGGGCTTCTTAACATATCTCTGATATTGCCCTTGTAAAGTCTTTGAGCAGTTCTTTCATTTCCAATGCATGCAACCAACAGATCCAAGCAAACCTGACCACCCTCTTGCTTTTGAGATTGCCAAGAGCCTCTCGGTGTCTGCCACCGTTGGTTTTCTCGGGTATTGAGGTCCAAACATCTCAACCATGGCAGTTGCAAACCTGGCCAATGGCATCTCCGCATGTGCTCTCAGACATCCGTAGATACCCATCCCACGAATTAGCGGACGTGCCATATGCAAGCATTCAGAGTGCAACCATGCACTTCTGGTAACCAGAGAAGCCAATCTTTCCCACGGCGTCCTTCTTCAAGACGAAGTAGTCATCATAGGACCGACACCATGGTACAGACGATCGAAGAAAGTCTTGCGCATTCGTAAACGCCGACGAAAATGGTCAGCGAAGAGTGCAACCGGGGTAAAGTAGTCGGCCATGAGTGTAAAATGGCCGCGCGCCATGTTGCGATTGATCACTTGATGGCCCTTGATCGGTCCTTTGAAATTAAGAACATGCTCCTCCGCATGCTCCGCGTCTTCAAGGGCCGCCTACATCATCATCATCACATATGTGTAGTTTTCCTCGCCAGATGACTCAACATAGTGCTCGTACATGTATTCCAAATCAGAATCCGTTGCTAGAAAGAAGAAGGGAAAACTTTTTTAGCTACGGTAATTCATCGAACAGTTGTCGGGCATGGTGAGTATAGCACTAGTGGAGGGTACCTAGCAGGGTGGTCGGAGGAGAGGGGTTGAACGGCGACGGAAGAGTAGTGGGGTGGAGCTCGGCTGGAATGCTGGAAGTGACAGATGAGTTCCGGCAGGGGTGTGGCAATGTCAGGCGAGGCGGTGGAGTGGCTGCGAAGGCAAGAGAGAAAAAAGGAAGGAGGGAAAATGGGGAGGATGGAGGTGCAGGGTCCAGGAAGGGTTTTTGGTGGTCCGGGGGGGGGGGGGGTGTCGAGTCCTATGTGTTTCCTATCCGGACTACTGCAGAGTCCCCCTCCTCCCACGTTTGTCTCGGGTTTGCCGGAAAAAGTACGTCCGGACCACTCAGGGGACAATACAGGTCCGCGTTGGATGAGGCGCAGTCCGGACGTATGCGGGTGGTTTGAGGGTCCGCCTTAGAGATGCCCTAAACATGGCTACAAATATTCCTGTAGATAAGAAAAGTTATAGAGATGGTTGCCTGCTTTTCTCTATTGGACACCGACATCGAAGTGTATTTTGGTTCATATTGAGACACAACAGTCACTCGATAATGTTAGCACATGATGCTTTCAGGCTGTGAGACAGAAGAGTCACTCGATATGGATGATTTCTCTTCGGCGAGTGGTGATAAGTACGGTTGCACTTGAGTCACGCCTAAACTGCTCTGGGCCTAGGTGCTCTGGTGTCTGGCTCTGACGGAAAAAAATCCCTTGATGTTGCACTTGACCTGTACCTATCTCCAAGCTCGGGTGCCTTTTTTTCTTTTGAGTGCTTCATTCGTTTTTCCCTGATTAACCGAGGACGTTAGGTTTTTGGGTCCGGTTCCTTATAAACTGGATCATCTTTCTTCTTCTTAATGAAATGCAGTAACCTTCCACCCTCGCATGAGGTTTCTCAGAAAATAAAAAAATTTGGTTCATACGATCGCACTCAGCGGATGGAAGGTCGTACTACATCTCAGTATATGAAGGGACAAACAACCACTAATGCAAAATCATGCTATTAAGTCTATCACAAATTCAACCATGTGTCCAAAAGTGAAATGTGTGCAATCGCCAACCATTGCCCCAAATGATGAAAAGAAAATGACGAGCACTTAATCAATTGATTTTTCATCAATCCACATAGATGCATGAGGGGGGGTGGAGTCTGGCTACACACACGATGAAATTGGACGATGCACAGACGATGGATTAAATCTGGCCAGACAAACGTTGATTGAGAAGGGCGTCGGCCGCTGGATTTACGTGTCGTGCATAGATCAGCCACTTGTAATTTCGGGGGGGGGGGGGGGATAGGGAGCATGACACAATAATAGTTGTGGCGAGGAGGGTAAGCAAGAGCGCACCTGTCGCGCTGCATCCGCCAAGCACCGCCATTGAGGGCCGGAATGGAGGGGCATGAGGGCGGAGCCGGCAACCGGGGCCTCCAAGGAAAAGAGGGACGGCCAGGACGGAGTAGACCGAGAGCTGGACTCGTCGGATCCCGAGAGGAGGACGTGACTGGCCATCCCGACGGGAGGAAGGGGTGGGACGGTCCGTGGGCCGAAGATTGGCTGCCGAAACAGGAACGGTGGCCGACGGGAGGGGGCAGTCGACGCCGGAGTGGCGCACGACGTGGGCTAGGAAAGAGTTAGAAAACTGAGCTGCTATACAACTAGGAGAGTGCGGCAAACTAATCATTTGTGGCACTATGATTTGATCTTGTATGTGTCCTAAAAATTATTGTGATTGTGATACAAATTATCTGGTACAAGTACCTATTTGCAAAAAGAAATCCTATGCCTATTTTAGCCAGTTCCAGATTGCAATTCAGCAGCTACGAAGACAAAGCCGCCAATCATAGAGTCAGTTTAAACTAAAACAAGTTCAGTGTGATTATTTTTTGCATTGGATATTTGTTTACCTTCTTTGCTTGCCCTGCATACTCAAATCCTGGCTTCGCGCATGCCACTTCTTACCTCCAGCCCCTGCTTCGCATTCGCCTCCTTTTCTCAGCCTCGGGCGACCTCCACGGGCCAAGGGGCTTTTGGTTGGCTTCCATAGAAAACTGCCTGACTTGGGCACAATTCTTATGTGTTGGATTTTGGAGGCCCGAGGTCAGGATCGCTGCCTGAGCAAGCAGCTGTTTGTCAGGACTCCATCTAAACAGCCCCAAAACCGAGTTTGGCGCCTGGCGACCGTCGGATCTGTCCTATTGCTCCTCCATCAGGGCATCTGTTACGGCAAAAGAAATCTGTTGGCCAAAACCTTCTCTCTACCTAAAATAGTTTTTTTCTTCAGATTTTTTTAGATTCCTATAAAACAGTTTTTTTTTAAAAACCCCACCCATATATTAATTAATTGACACAAATGTTCGTACAATCATTCGTTACAGCTCTTGCCACGCAGGGCGGAACACTATTAATAAGAATACCATCAGACCTATTTATAAAACTAAATTTTGCAATCTCATGCGCCACCATATTCGCCTTTACGTTAATCTTGGTGATTTTAAAGTACTCATCATCTTGGAGACACTCAACGCTTCCTTCTTGAAATCCACAAGGTTTGACTGTCCAGTTATCATTTGCAAAAACCGAGGCCACAAAAGAAGAGTCGGTTTCTAAAATAATGGGCTTGTGAAGAGTGATACCAATGTAAAGGCACGAGATGGCTGCTCAAGTTCCGCTTCCTCAAAGACAAAGACATGAACCAATATAATCCCAAGAAGAAATAAGAACTTCTCGAATGATTTCTAACAACCACCCCAACGCTCCCTGCGCTAATGGCCTCCACAAAACTTGCATCAACATTAATCTTGAGGAATTCCGGAGTGGGAGGCAGCCATGGAACACAAATCCTCTCCACAGTACTAATGGGTTGTAAACCATCAATTACACCCTTACCTTTGTTACTTATCTCTACCTTCGTTTTTGCATGACAAGATGAGAATGAAGCCCAATAATTTTGAATAAAACTCACTGAGGCCAAGATAGATTCCTTTCCTTTACCAAAAATCAAGTCATTTCTCAAATGCCAAGCTCTCCAGAACATGAAAATTGTTTGCTCACGCATAGGCGAACTTAACTGATCCAATAAAATAAGTAACCAGTCCGGCCCCGAATAGTTTAAAATGTCTTCATCCGCAAATTCCACACCTCTCTCAAACTCATACGGAATGCACGTATCTTGGGACAGCATACCAAAGCATGAAAAACACATTCATCTTCAACACCACAAATTGAGCACGTACTTAGGATAGCTTGATGGTGTTTTACTCTGTTAACTTGTACGGCTAGGCTATTAGATGCAGCCCTCCAAGCAAAGATTCTAATCTTCTGAGGAACATTAGCCTTCCAAATAATATTCCAGAGCCTCCTTTCCCCATTAACATATACACTGGTGTTCCCCGGTGCCATGTCCGAGTCCTTAATATTCAGGGCCAACCTATACGCACTCTTCACTGAAAACAACCCATTTTTCTCATGTTGCCAGGCGATGAAGTCACCCTCATTCAAATTCAGAATGCGTAACTTCAAAATTTCCTCCGCATCCTGAGGGTAAAACAGATGCCTGATTAAATTCTCATCCCATCTCCTTGAGCCACTAATGAATAAATCAGCAACCCATTTGACCCTCGTTCTGGTCCTCTTAGCAGAAATTTTTAGGCCAGAATCCCTCGGGAGCCAATTATCCCTCCAAATATTTATACTAGCACCATCGACGACTCTCCAGATGATACCCTTTTTCAATAACTCGAGTCCATGCACAATACCTTGCCATGTAAGCGAAGTCGCTTGAGGGAAGACAGTATCAATAAGATGCCCATGAGGATAATATTTAGCTTTCATAACCTTTGCACACAAAGAGTCTGGAAAAACCAATAAACGCCAAGCTTGTTTGGCCAAAAGTGCTTGATTGAAAAGCCTGAGGTCCCGAAATCCCATACCCCCTTCACCTTTTGACTTTGTTAATTTTTCCCAAGCCAACCAATGAGTTCTTCTTCTATTCTCCTCATCACCCCACCAAAAATTCCGTATAATTTGAGAGAGTTCATCACAAAGAGTCATAGGGAATTTAAAAATACTCATGGCATAGACCATAATGGCTCGAATAACGACTTAATCTGGACTTCCTTCGCCCGCTAGAAGCATATTTTTCGATCCATCTGAACCCTCTTAAGAGCTTTATCTTTTGTATATTGAAATTTGCGGCCTTCATACGACCTTTCAGGAACTGGAGGCCAAGGTATTTATCCTCAAACCCATCGCACGTGATTTTAAGGATAACCGGAAGAGACACCGAATCTCAATAGGACACTTTTGCCAAATAAAATGGAACACTTATGCGGACTTAGTAATTGGCCCGCCTTCCTCATAAGCCGTCAAAATATCTTTAATAGCCAAAGCTTGATCAAGAGAACCCTTAAAAATAGGAGACTATCATCGGCAAATAATAAATGAGATATACCGGAGCATGTCATTCACCGAAATCTTGGATAGTCCCTCTTCTTGTCGCATCATTGAGTAATAGCGAGAGGGCCTCAAAGAACAAAGAGGAATAAATACGCCGATAATGGATCCCTTGCCTCAGCCCACGTGAAGGATGAAAAGACTCCAACAACTGGCCATTAAAGCGCACCGAGAATTTCACCGAGGTAACACAAGTCATAATCCAATTAATCCAGATGGATCAAAACCATATGCACGAAGCATACATTCCGAAATTTCCAATCAACACGATCGTATGCTTTAGCTAGGTCCAGTTTATATGCACAGATTCTCCACGAGAATCTTTCAAAGTATTCAACGAGTGCATACATTCAAAGGCGATAAGAGCATTATCTGAAATTAATCTTCCGGGGATAAAAGCACTTTGGGTAGGGGAGATCATACCATCTAGCAGCGGTCTCAGCCTATTGACAAGGCACTTTGAGATAATTTTGTATATAACATTGCAAAGGCTAATAGGACGAAAATCTTTCATCGACTGGGGATTCTTAATTTTAGGAATAAGAACAATAGTTGTATCATTTATCCCCTCTGGCATACAACAGTTTTTAGGGCACCAACTTATACGCCAGGATATCTGAAGATGATCTAAGTTGAGCAGTACAGTAAACATAATTAATGGCCGGGTTGGACGGTTGGCGATCACCATCGGTACCTGCTGCCGAGTCAGTAGTGCGCCGCCGTGGGCAGGTCAGGCAGCTCCAAAGACAAAGAGGATGGTGAAACGAAATAACAAGCGCCGACCGTTTGTCAAATGCAAAGTTTCTTGTCTAGGCTAGCTGTAGTCGACCTTTTGGTGCCGTGCGGTTCTCGCATTGCGTCGTGCTAGTACAGTACTCCCTCCGTTCGGAATTACTTGTCTCGAAAATGAATGTATCTAGAACTAAAATACGTCTAGATATATCCATTTCCGCGACAAGTAATTCCGAACGGAGGGAGTACTATAGTAAATTACCAGCACCGTTTGACATTTTGACTAAGCATGTGTGGTTAGTTGGTTGCTTACCAGACTGCACAAGCAGATGGCCTTAATTAGCTTCAGCCACCCGGCGTTAACAATGGGCGAAGGAATCACGCAAGAAATCTACTCCCTCCGTTCGGAATTACTTGTCTCGGAAACGGATGTATCTAGACATATTTTAGTTCTAGATACATCCGTTTCCGAGACAAGTAATTCCGAACGGAGGAAGTAGGTGTAAAATATTATCACCGCAAAAAAAAAAATAAGTCTCTCTGTGCCTCTGGAGCGTCTAGATGGTATGGTATGGTGTGCAGTGCAGTGCATTTTTTGGCCCGTGATCTTGTCCGTGCACCAGCAAAGTTGACACGAACCGCTGTTTTCGAGACCGGTCTGTATGCGGCATTCAGTGTCCAGGCTCGAGCTGTGGCCAGATAGGTTTATTCCACGAAATGATAAGGCAATGACATGTTGTTTGCTGTTGGACCAAGAATAATTCACAAAAGTTGCATAGTATTTGCCACTGTTGTTACAATCAAGTTTCTGATAGAATTCTTTTTTTTTCTTTGCAAGCATGTCAAAGCCTCTGCATTTCCTTGCATCCAGGAACTTTGAAAAAGAGCCCCAGGAAATGCAGAGATTTTACCCTTTCATGCGTGCATAATAATGCGCCTCCGCCTCCTCCTCCCACCTGAGAGACCTATTGAAGCAATCTTTGCTTCAAAAGAAGAAACACCAAAAGGGAATCACGCATGGACATGATCGTCAGCTGGAAAAGGTTATTCATCATACCATATAAATAGAAGTGGTTTTTTGGAAAACCTTAATTATAATATTTTAATCATCCAAACAACATTCACCATACATGGTGGAACACTACTAACTAGCAAACGATCAAAACTGCAATCAAAACTAAATTTCGCACTCTCAAACGCCACTGAATTTACCGATGATAATTTAGCCTTCTACAATGTGACACATAAGGAATCCGGATTCTCAAATAATCTCCAAGCCTGCATAGTGAAAAGTGCCTAGTTAAACAGTCCGAGATCCCAGAAAACCGCCCCTCCAACTCCTTTATGTCTTGGTAATTTGTCGCCAACAAGTCAATGAGGCTTCCTTCGTTCCTTCCCATCACCCCCACCAAATATTTCTAAGTAATTGAGGTTACTCCTTCCATAAAATAGATCTGAATTTGAGGACCACAATGGCATAAATAGGTAATGTCTGAATGATTGACTTAATCAAGGTTTTCTTAGCATCACTAGAAGCAAAACTCACAATCTAGTTAGAGGGCCTTTTAGGACCTTGTCAATGCTTGGATGGAACTTACCTACCGCCATTCTTCCCTCCAGCACCGGTAACCCGAGGTACTTGTAAGACAAATGGAGATTTGATTTTCGAAACTGTAATTCTTCTCGAACGTAGAAGAGCGCTTAAAAGAGCTCAATAATTGATCAATCCCCTCTTCAGAAAGACAAAATATTTTTAACGATGAAAGCTTGTTGGATGGATCCTTGGAGAACAATAGACTGCTATCCGTAAATATTAAATGCTAGATATAAAGAGCTTGTCTACACAACCAAAATACATGAAGGTCTCGTCTAGCAGAGGCACCCTTGAACAACAAGAAAAGCACATTGACCACAAAAAGAGATAAGCAAGGCGACAAATAATCACTTGTTTGACTCCACAATATGGTGTAGAAGTCTCCAACAACTACATGTTAGATCACATTGCATATTTCACAAATGTGACACAAACCATAAGCTTGCCTTTCAAGATATTCCAATCCACCCAATCATAAGCTTTCACAAGGTCCAACTTGTATGCACATAACTCTCCACAGTTATCTTTCAGTGTACTCAAAGAATTCATACACTCAAAAGCGACAACAACATTATCCGAAATTAATCTTCACTATTCCATAGCATTACATCTCCTACGCCAAAGTTGGTCGGGAAACCAGTTTTCGCTGACAGATAGTCGACCAGGAAAGGCTATTAACGATTGTTTGTCAGCGAAAGTCCAATCGTGAGAATCCTTTCCCGATCGACATTGCTTTGCCGAACGGCTGTTTATTTTACCTTTTGGTTGTGTGGGTAGTCTATATGCAATACCTAAATTTCGCACTCTCAAAAGCCACTGAATTTACCATGATGATAATTTAGCCTTCTACAATGTGACACATAAGGAATCCGGATTCTCAAATAATCTCCAAGCCTGCATAGTGAAAAGTGCCTAGTTAAACAGTCCGAGATCCCAGAAAACCGCCCCTCCAACTCCTTTATGTCTTGGTAATTTGTCGCCAACAAGTCAATGAATCTTCCTTCGTTCCTTCACATTACCCCCACCAAATATTTCTAAGTAACTGAGGTTACTCCTTCCATAAAATAGATCTGAATTTGAAGACCACAATGGCATAAATAGGTAATGTCTGAATGATTGATTTAATCAAGGTTTTCTTAGCATCACTAGAAGCAAAACTCACAATCTAGTTAGAGGGCCTTTTAGGACCTTGTCAATGCTTGGATGGAACTTACCTGCCGCCATTCTTCCCTCCGGCACCGGTAACCCGAGGTACTTGTAAGACAACCATAATGGAGATTTGATTATCGAAACTGTAATTCTTCTCGAACGTAGAAGAGCGCTTAAAAGAGCTCAATAATAGACCAATCCCCTCTTCAGAAATACAAAATATTTTTAATGATGAAAGCTTGTTGGATGGATCCTTTGAAGAACAATAGACTGCTATCCGTAAATAGTAAATGCGAGATACAAAGAGCTTGTCTACACAACCAAAATAATTGAAGGTCTCGTCTAGCAGAGGCACCCTTGAACAACAAGAAAAGCACATTGACCACAAAAAGAGATAAGCAAGGCGACAAATCATCACTTGTTTGACTCCACAATATGGTGTAAAAGTCTCCAACAACTACCTGTTAGATCACATTGCATATTTCACAAATGTGGCACAAACCATAAGCTTGCCTTTCTAGATATTCCAATCAACCCAATCATAAGCTTTCACAAGGTCCAACTTGTATGCACATAACTCCCCACAATTATCTTTCAGTGTACTCAAAGAATTCATACACTCAAAAGCGACAACAACATTGTCCGAAATTAATCTTGACTATTCCATAGCATTACACCTCCTACGCCAAAGTTGGTCGGGAAACCAGTTTTCGCTGACAGATAGTCGACCAGGAAAGGCTATTAACGACTGTTTGTCAGCGAAAGACCAATCGTGAGAATCTTTTCCTGTTCGACATTGCTTTGCCGAACGACTGTTGATTTTATCTTTTAGTTGTGTGGGTAGTTAAAGGAAATATGCCCTAGAGGCAATAATAAAGTTATTATTATTTCCTTATTCCATGATAAATCTTTATTATTCATGCTAGAATTGTATTAACCGGAAACATAATACATGTGTGAATACATAGACAAACATAGTGTCACTAGTATGCCTCTACTTGATTAGCTCATTAATCGAAGATGGTTAAGTTTCCTAACCGTAGACATGAGTTGTCATTTGATTAAGGGGATCACATCATTAGAAGAATGATGTGATTGACTTGACCCATTCCGTTAGGTTAGCACTTGATTGTTTAGTATGTTGCTATTGCTTTCTTCATGACTTATACATGTTCCTATAACTATGAGATTATGCAACTCCCGTTTACCGGAGGAACACTTTGTGTGCTACCAAACGTCACAACATAACTGGGTGATTATAAAGGAGCTCTACAGGTGTCTCCAAAGGTACATGTTGAGTTGGCGTATTTCGAGATTAGGTTTTGTCACTCCGATTGTCGGAGAGGTATCTCTGGGCCCTCTCGGTAATGCACATCAATATAAGCCTTGCAAGCAATGTAGCTAATAAGTTAGTTACAGAATGATGCATTACGTAACGAGTAAAGAGACTTGCCGGTAACGATATTGAACTAGGTATTGGATACCGACGATCGAATCTCGGGCTAGTAACATACCGATGACACAGGGAACAACGTATGTGTTATGCGATTTGACCGATAAAGATCTTCGTAGAATATGTAGGAACCAATAGGAGCATCCAAGTTCCGCTATTGGTTATTGACCGGAGACGTGCCTCGGTCATGTCTACATAGTTCTTGAACCCGTAGGGTCCGCACGCTTAAAGTTTGATGACGATTGTATTATGAGTTTATGTGATTTGATGTACCGAAGGTAGTTCGGAGTCTTGGATGAGATCGGGGACATGACGAGGAGTCTCGAAATGGTTGAGACGTAAAGATCGATATATTGGACGACTATATTCGGACATCGGAAAGGTTCCGAGTGATTCGGGTATTTTTCGGAGTACCGGGGAGTTACGGGAATACGGGGAAGAGTATTGGGCCTTAATGGGCCTTAGTGGGAAGGAGAGGCAGCAGCCAGGAGGTGGCGCGCGCCCCTCCCAAGCCTAGTCCGAATTGGACAAGGGGTTTGGGGCGCGGCTGAGGGAGTCCTGGAATAGGGGGTATCCGAACAGCCGGACTATATACCTTGGCCGGACTGTTGAACCGTGAAGATACAAGACTCCAGACTTCGTCCCGTGCCCGGATGGGACTCTCCTTTACGTGGAAGACAAGCTTGGCGATCTGGATATTAGATCTCCTTCTTTGTAACCGACTCTGTGTAAACCCTAGCCCCCTCCGGTGTCTATATAAATCGGAGGGTTTGATCCGTATAGGGACAATCATAATCATCATAGGCTAGCTTCTAGGGTTTAGCCTCTATGATCTCGTGGTAGATCAACTCTTGTAATACTCATATCATCAAGATCAATCAAGCAGGAAGTAGGGTTTTACCTCCATCGAGAGGGCCCAAACCTGGGTAAAACATCGTGTCCCTTGCCTCATGTTACCATTAGCCTTAGACGCACAGATCGGGACCCCCTACCCGAGATCCGCCGGTTTTGACACCGACATTGGTGCTTTCATTGAGAGTTCCTCTGTGTCGTCGCTCCAAGGCTCGATGGTCCGTCTCGTTGTCAAGGACAACATCACCTCTGGGGGAGCACTGGCGGTAGGCTAAACTCTCCGATTAGGTGGCTTCGTCATGGCTGCCCGATCGGCTTCCGCGCCGATGATGACCTCTCGGGTCATCAAAAATAGCCTCCATGTCAACTCGGAACTCGCCGAACAGATGGATCCAATGGAGCTCTCCTCCCTTAATGAGCTCTTGGATCGCATCGCCTCTTTGGGAGTCGCTACAGACTATGACCGGATTGGGCTTAAACCCGACCAAAGGGATATTAAATCCCCACCGATCACCCACTAGATAGCGGTAGTGGAAGAGCCACACATGGATTATCCCTCTATTCTGAGGACGAACTATGTCTAGATTACCGAACTCTCTGAGCCGGATACCCGTTCGCGGGAGGACATGACCCAGACCCCAAACTTAGAATCGGGCAACGGGCTGGAAAAATTGGGCAGCACCCCGGAGCCCGAGCTGCCAAACCCGGAAGCTCCTCTGCCCCTGGGCGTTAGATCGGACCAGAATCCAGATTTAACTATGCCCACTCACCCAGACTTGAGCCGTCTCTCCCATATTAGACAAGAGCCCCAAGAGACAGTACATCGCTACTGGGCCAGATTCCTCCTTGTGATAAACAAGGTCAAGGACTGTCGCGAGGAAGACGCAATCTCACTTTTCTGCAAAAATTGCACGAGCAAAGGGATCCTTAATGCTATAAGTCGTTGTGACATAGTACACTTTGCCGACTTAGCAGCCACAGTGCAGAAGCACTGTGTGATGGAAAGTGCCTGGAAAACCCAAACAGACTTTTGGGATAATCCAGCTCTCACTAAACCCTTCCTCCGAGCTAAAAGGGCAAACTCTCACAAGTTACCCGATCCAATCCCCAAAAAACCAAAGCCCACTCCAGGGCGTGGAACCGTATAGGAAGAATGGCTCAATGGGCCATGCAAAATTCACAGCACGCCGGATACTACGCCAACGCATAGCCTTAGAGCATGTTGGATACTCCGGAAGGTAGCAAAAAGCGGCAAGGATCTTTGGTAAGCCATAAAGCAGATCAACATCCCGCCGAAGACAACAATGCGGTACTGACAGTCTTCTAGACTTTCGCCTCAAATGATAGGCGCAAGCGAGCTCATCAAAATTTCGCTGAAATCTGCCACATGGCAAAAATAAATACGTGGAACGACGCTGCTATAACTTTCAGTGCCAGTGACGAACCTCAATTCCAGACAGTCCGGGCACCAGCCGCTTTGGTCCTTAGCCCAATCATGGATGGTTTTCGGCTCACTAAAGTACTCATGGACGGCGGAAGCGGATTAAACTTGATCTATGAAGAAACACTCAATAAGATGGAAATTGATAAGAGCCGCATTGAGCAAAGCGGCACGACCTTCAGGGGAATCATCCCTAGTCGGGAGGCACGGTGTGCGGGAAAAATCACACTCGATGTGGTATTCGGCACCCCAGAGAATTACAGGTCCGAAGAAATCACATTCCAAGTGGCTCCTTTCAGCAGCGGATACCACACCCTCTTAGGGCGGGACACATTCACGAGCTTTCAAGCTATACCCCATTACTAGTACATGAAGCTTAAAATGCCCGGACCCAATGGAATCATCACTCTAGCTAGTGATCTGGACATCGCACTCCGCACCGAAAATAAAACTGCAGCACTAGCCCTGGAAGCATTATCCGAAGCCCTAGCGGCTGAAGAACTAACAACGTTGTGCGCCACAGTGGACAGGGATGACGTGATACTCGACAAACGACCCAAGTCCACCTCATTTAAACCCGCAGACGAGATAGTCAAATTCCAGGTCCATCCAACGGATCCCACAAAGACAGCTTCCATCGGGACACAGTTGAGCCCCACAATGGACACCGCACTACGAGACTTCCTACGTGAGAATTGGGACATTTTTGCCTGGCAACCTTCAGACATGCCGGGCATCCCACGCAGGCTGGCCGAACACAGCCTCAATATACTGAAAGGATACAAGCCCGTCAAACAGACTCTTAGGCGCTTCTCAGAGCCTAAATGGCAAGCCATGGGAGAAGAGCTAGCCAAGCTACTTGAGGCCGGATTCATCAGAGATATCAAGCATCCGGATTGGCTGGCAAATCTGGTAATGGTACCAAAGAAGGACAAATCCTGGCGCCTATGCGTCGATTTCAAAGACCTCAACAAGGCTTGCCCCAAGGATCCCTTCCCCCTCCCTCGCATAGACCAAATCATCTATGCCACCGCAGGACACGACTCACTATGTTTCCTCGACGCATATTTCGGATACCATCAAATAAAGATGGCAGAATCCGACCAAGCTGCAACAGCCTTCATAACGCCATATGGTCCCTTCTGCTTCAACACTATGCCTTTCGGGCTTAAAAATGCCGGCGCAACCTATCAACGCATGATTCAAACATGCCTGGAGAAACAAATCGGCAAAACAGTGGAGGCATATGTGGACGACGTGGTCATAAAAACAAGACACGTCGAAACCTTAATAGACAACTTGAGACTTACGTTCGACAACCTCCGAACATACGACATCAAGCTAACCCCGGAAAAATGTGTTTTTGGCGTACCCTCCAGGAAGTTGCTCGGCTTCATCGTTTCCAATAGGGGAATCGAAGCAAATCCAGCAAAAATCCGAGCTCTGTCACAGTTGGCTATCCCAACAGACCTCAAGCATATCCAGAAACTAGCTGGATGCGTGGCTGCCTAAAGCCGCTTTATCTCCCGATTAGGAGAAAAGGCACTACCTCTTTACCGCCATCTTTGATGCACCGAACACTTCGTGTGGACGGATGCAGCCGCGGCCGGACTGGATGAAATAAAGACCCTATTGGCCAGTAATCCAGTCCTGGCAGCGCCAAATATTGGCGAACCTATGCTATTGTACATAGCTGCAACACATCAAGTTGCAAGCGCAGTGTTCGTTGTCGAACGAGAAGCAGACAGATACAAATTCCCGCTCCAAAAGCCGGTATATTACGTGTCCACTATCCTCACCCCATGCAAATCCTGATACCCACACTATCAAAAGATAGCATACGCGGTCTTCATGGCATCCCGGAAGCTACAACACTACTTCCAGGAGTGTTCGATTACGGTGGCCTCCGAAGTAACACTCAACAACATGATAAACAACCGTGACGCTACGGGACGGATTGCTAAATGGGCCATCGAGCTCCTTCCGTTCGACATAACATACAAACCACGGCGGGCCATTAAGTCGCAAGTATTGGCTGACTTTGTCGCCGAATGGATAGAAGCCGAACTCCCTAAAGAGTACGGCGCGTACTCTAATTGGATCATGCACTTCAACGGCTCTAAAATGCTGGCCGGATTGGGAGCATGTGTAGTCCTGACTTCCCCAACTGGAGACACGGTCCAATACGTACTCCAAATATTATACACAGACTCCAACAATGCAGTCGAATACGAGGCTCTGATGCATGGTCTTCGGATGGCAGTCTCTATGGGCATTCAACGCCTGGAGGTGCGCGAGGACTCAAACCTCGCAATATCACAAATAAATGGAGATTTTGATGCCAAGGATCCGAAAATGGCGGCCTACCGCAACACCGTCCTCAAAATGTCAGCTCGGTTCGAGGGGCTCGAATTCCACCTTGTGGCTCGAGAAAACAATCAGGCGGCGGATATCCTCGCCCGCATCGGCGCTAAACGCGACCCTGTCCCACCTAACATATTCCTGGAGAGGCTGTTCAAGTCATCCGTGGTATGGGAAGGGGAGTCCGGCAGCACTAGCCCGGATCCGAATACAACCCCAGATTCCGAACCATCTGATGTAATCGGGGGCTCCGCCACCGAAATAACACCTTCGGCCCACGAAATCATGGTTGTAATCGCCTCGTGGACCGAGCCTTTCTTGGCCTACCTAAATAGGCAGGAGCTCCTCGAGGACCAAAATGAAGCACGGTATTGTGCGGCGTTCCAAGGCCTACAAAGTCCATGAGGGAGAACTCTATAAGAAAAGTGCAACTGGAGTGCTCCAAAGATGCATCTCCGAAGAGGAAGGGCGGCAGCTCTTGGCTAAAATCCATGCCGGACTCGGCGGGCACCACGCTACGGCTCGGGCACTTGTCAGCAAGGCCTTCCGTACAGGTTTTTATTGGCCGACAGCCCGAGTAGATGCACATGACCTTGTCCAACACTGCGTCGGTTGCCAACTCTTTGCCAATCAGAGCCATATGCCCCCTACCGCTCTCCAAACAATCCCCATTACTTGGCCCTTCGCGGTCTGGGGGCTGGATATGGTCGGACCCCTTAAAGGGGGAAGCCATAAGAAAAAAATACTTATTGGTCATGGTGGACAAGTTCACCAAATGGATAGAAGCCAAACCAGTTAAAACGGCCGAATCCGGACCAGTGATAGACTTCATATCAGGGGTTGTACACCGCTACGGCGTCCCCCACAGCATCATCACTGACAATGGCTCAAACTTCACAGTCGATGAAGTGAAAACTTGGTGCGGCAACATGGGCATTAAGCTCGATTACGCCTCCGTCTACCATCCCCAAACAACGGCCAGGTCGAACGTGCAAACGGTCTCATCATGAGCGGCATCAAACCCAGACTAGTGCGGTCCTTGACAGAATCGGACACGCACTGGGTCGAGGAGCTCGACTCCGTACTCTAGGGGCTGCAGACCACGCCGAATCACACCACCGGATACACACCATTTTTATGGTGTACGACGCAGAAGCAGTACTACCCTACGATAGAATCCATGACTCACCCCGCGTACGCATGTACGAAGAGAAGGAAGCCGAGTTAGATCGGCAGGACAACTTAGATGCCTTGGAGGAAGAGCGCGACGTCGCAAAAGCCCGTTCCGCATTCTATCAGCAGCAGGCTTGACGGTATCAAAGCAGAGAAGTGCGGGCCAAAACTTATAATGTTGGCGAACTCGTTCTACGCCTACCGGAGAAGAAGAAGGATAAGCTCAAACCTAAGTGGGAGGGTCCCTTCATTATTGATAAAGTTCTCACCGGAGGAGCATACCGCCTGCGTAATGCATCCGATAACAGACTCGAGCCGAACCCATGGAACGCGCCGGACCAAGATTCTACGCCTAGTGTCGAACTCAGTGTTCGTCTCCTTACCCCCGCTCTTTTAATTATGTTCCTCCCCTTTTTCCTTTCTCGCCCTTTTTCCCTTCTTCACACAAAGTATTCAATACAGTGCGGATGCTCGGATCACTCCGGCCGCACCATGTGTGTAAACCATACCTGGGGGCTTCCTATACGGAAGCTAAATATAATTACTTTCATGGCGTCTCGCCTATCACATATGCGTCCTTTTTCCGTATGTGCCTTTTCTTCACCATTATATGCATCGATATGACTTACGATGTAGCCATGCTGGGTTTCCTGGCTCTTGTGTTTATGCCCTACATTCCCGTTAATTCGGCTAGGGCATAAGGGGAGCACCTCTGCGATTGTTACTACCGGTTCAGTCGGATGTGTACCTCAGACTGGGTGAAGCCGAAAGCTAGCGTTCGTAAGGGAATATTCGGTCGGTGAACAAAAGATATTTCTTTCGTTTATTACAACATGAACCCTAGAAGTTTTGTATCCTGCGTTTCTGTTCGCAGTCCGGACATGCACATCGATGCATGCTTACCCAGGGAAAGGAACCCCTAACGAAACTATTCTCCCTGGAAGATGTTTCTTACTACCCATGTAATATAACATAACTAGTTGGGTACTTGTCTGTTCAAGCACTTATGACCCCTACGCCTGGTTTCCATGCATACCCCGGTTCTGCATAACTGAGCGGGTATCCGGATACACCCCGGACTGTCGGATCCGGGGGCTAAAGCAAAAAGGTCCGCCATGACAAATGATTTTTAATCCGGCTAGGGACTACATATGTCCATTGAATTACATAGTCACTTGGACTGACTATATTCTTCCTCTATACCGTCCAACAGGCTATCTAGCTTGCAATCATGTGGGAATACTTTGCAGCTAACGCTACCTGGTCATACACTAGACTCACGGGAATTTCTTGCCCATCTGGCCCCGTCGGTCCAACTTCGGCCATATGGTTCGGGTCAAGCTTGGTGTAGCGCGTCTTCACCATGGCCCAGGCTTCCCTTGCACCTTGTCGGTAGGCTGACATCTTCCACAACCGGAAGCGCCGTCGTGCTCCTTGGAGCATATCCTCGAGCTCCTCCATGCCTCTTGGCAGGGAAGTGGATGGCCACAAGGCCTGGGCAATACCCTGCATCACCTGCCGAACTCGTTCGTGCAGTTGTGAGAGGTCTTGCAGTAAATCGCCTGCGGACCCGGGCATCTCCTCTTCAGGACGGCACGTCAACATACCTACAGATATAGCTCTTTTAAAAAAATGCTTCCTCGCCGAACTGTACTGCAGTTCGTTTAAGCACTTACCATAAATACCGCGATCAAGCCTCCTGTTCTCCTTTACGGAGTCCGCCAGCTGAGCTCGAACATCTCCTAATTCGACGCCCAGCCAGCCGTTGGCATCTTGGAAATTGTTTTTCTCCTGCCTAACTTGCATAAGCACACGCTCGCCAGCTTTTAGCTGCCTTTGGAGATGTGACTCGCTATCTCTTATGATCTCCGGATTCTCCCCGGGATTGTCTGCAGAATTTTCTGTTAGACTTATCAAACAAGCCAATTACTAACTGGTATATTTTCATAAAGTTTCATTATTCAAGATGAACGTTACCAGGTGAGGCCTTTTGGGATTCCTCTAGTTTGGCAACCGCGGCCCTCAACTGGGTCTTGCACTCCTCCAGCTCTTGAAACAATTGGGTATTCTTCCCTACAAGGACTTGTGCATAAAATGATCCTTAAATCAGTTGTTCCAACCGTTTCAAGTCTCAGGGGCTACTGCTATACATGCTTATCAAATTTCCTTACCCGTATATCTTTTGCATACTGGTCCGTCGCTCGGGCGAGCCCGCCTTGAGCAGCTCGGATGTTTGCGTCTCCCGAATTGAAAGCACTAAATGCCTCTTCAAAAAATATGCTATTGCAAAGTACGGTCCGTCGGCATCGATGATTCATGACACTCTCTACTTCGGAATTTGTGGCGGAGAGCATATCTGCATCCTCTGTCGGAGGATAATTCGACATCGGCCCCGCATTGGCCTCCTCTCCCGAAGCCGGTTCTGGAATTCGGCTGGTGGAAGCGTGATCGGCAGGATCTCCGGATATAGTTCGGCGACTCCTTTTTCTGCCAGAACACGAAGGACGTTGTTACATTTCAAACACGATAATCACAGAGCAGGTTTTTACCATACCTCTGTAACGGCGTTTCGGCCCTAACCGCCTTCTTCTTAAGCCTGCCTGACCTGGACGCCCTTTGCCGACGAGCCCCCAGGGGCTTGGCGCGACGTTCCGATGGTCGTTTCTATAAAAAGACAATATTTTATGCATAAGGCATGGTATCAGAAAGGAGTCCTCTTCAGAGGATAAGGTTTCGGCTTTGCTTACATGTGATGCAGGTAGCAGTCCGGGATAGTCGGCGATAATAGCCACCGAGGTGCCATCGCAGCTGGCCTGATAAAATGTCCCGTTGACAAGCTCCATAGATATACCCGGATCTTCTTCAAGTCCTGTATCGAAGGCCCTTCCAGGGTCCTCTGGTTGCGGGGAGGGGCTGTTGAATCCTTCCACGGCCCTCCTCAGTTCCTTCTCAGAAATATCGAGGTAAATAATCGTGATGAAGGACGCCAGAATGAATGGAGCGGGGGAAAGAGTGACGACTCACCCAGCTTGGGGGGTTGTACATGGAAAATCCACCCCGCGGTTTAATACGAAGGAATTCTTCTTCTTCTCCTTTTATACAAATCGGACAGTATTCTCGCCAGAGCAGTGGCGGAATCAGGACCTTTACGACCACAGCGAGTGGCATCATCTTCCCCGTTGAAGTGCTACATGGGCTTCCCCCGATATTGAAGTGGTTGCACCCCCCACATTATGCATATTGCTATAACCTCGACTATTGTCATCCCTGATTTGGCCAGTGTCTTTATCCTGCTCATCAGGAAGTGGACTTCTCTTGTATCTTCCTCTTGGGGGCCCCGAGGGCGCCAACTTCGGCGTGTCTTCGGCGGAGCCTTATTGAACTCAGGGAGGCCCGGCCGGATTGGATCCGGAAGGGGAACGTCATCAACATAGAACCACTCCGAGGGCCAGTGAGGGAGTCCTGGACTAGGGGGTGTCCGGACAGCCGGACTATCATCGTCCGCCGGACTCCAAGACTACGAAGATACAAGATTGAAGACTCCGTCCCGTGTCCGGATGGGACTTTCCTTGGCGTGGAAGGCAAGCTTGGCGATACGGATATGTAGATCTCCTACCATTGTAACCGACTGTGTAACCCTAGCCTCCTCCGGTGTCTATATAAACCGGAGGGCTTTAGTCCGTGAGGACACAACATACATTACAACAATCATACCATAGGCTAGCTTTAGGTTTAGCCTCCTTGATCTCGTGGTAGATCCACTCTTGTACTACCCATATCATCAATATTAATCAAGCGGGGCGTGGGTTTTACCTCCATCGAGAGGGCCCAACACAGGTAAAACATCGTGTCCCTCGTCTCCTGTTACCATCCGCCTAGACGCACGCCGGGACCCCCTACCGAGATCCGCCGGTTTGACACCGACATTGGTGCTTTCATTGAGAGTTCCTCGTATGTCGCCACCGATAGGCTCGATGGCATCTTCAACAAACAACGCTGTCGGGTGAGACTTTTCTCCCGGACAGATCTTCAGATTCGGTGGCTTCACACTGCGGGCTAATTCGCAGCCATCCGGAGCGGATCGAAGCTACACCCCCGGCCGTCGGTCGATTCGAAGTCTAAACTTCACGGCCGACGCCCACGGAGACTTGATCTTCGACGGGCTCGAGCCACGACCAAGCGCGCCGATCTTTATTTAGGGCACGATCTAGCTCTGCCGCCGAACAGTGCCTTGGTGGCTGCACACGAATCCGCCTCGGCCTTTAGTCCGGAGCCGATCGCCCAGATCGAGGATCGGTGGATGGACACCGCCTCGGGGGCTTCAACTTCCACGGCGATGGAGCCGAACGCTAATCTTGTCCCCCGCAAAACTTGTGATTCCGAGGTGCCGGACTCCTTCCCGGACTCCGAACCTCCCACGCCCCTACCAATCGATTCGGATTGGGCGCCGGATATGGAATTCACCGCCGCGGACATCTTCCAACACTCGCCCTTTGGTGACATCCTAAATTCGCTAAAGCATCTCTCGTTAACGGAGAGTCTGGCGGACTATGGCGGGATGGTTGGGATACTGGACGACGAAGAAATTCAGAGCCCACCCACCACCCACTTTGTAGCCATTGTCGACGATCTAACCGACATGCTAGACTACGACTCAAGACATCGACGGTATGGATGACGATGCCGAGATTTAACAGAACCAGCGCCTACAGGGCACTGGAAGACCACCTCGTCATACGACATATACATGGTGGACACCCCAAAAGACGGGGATGGCGAAGAAACAACGGAGGCAGATTCTTTAAAGAAACAGCCCAAGCGCCGGCGTCAGTGGTGCCGCTCTAAATCCCGCCACAGCAAGAATGGAGATTCCCGCACAGGAGATAATAGTACCCCAGAAAGTGCCGAAGTCAACCCCCTCCAGCAGGACTCAACACAGGAGGATGCAGAAGCAAGCCCTCACGAGAGGGCGGCATTTAAGAGGTTGAGGATTATAACTATATGCCTCCCTCCAAAGACGAGGCAAGCCTCAACGACGACAAATTAAATGGTGCTCGAGGATCCGTCGAACAAGAGCGTTTTAAACGCAGGCTTATCGCCACGGCAAATAGCCTAAAGAAAAAGCAGCAGCAGCTTCAAGCCGATCAGATCTGGCAGCGATCGATGGACCGAGGTCCTCGCGTCAAGAGTATAAACTCGAACGCCCTCCAAAAGCTACCCAAGACGCAAGCTGCTCCCGATTAGAGGAGGAAGCATACATACCTCCATCACCAGCGCAGATATCGGTGACCGACCACCCGTGGTCGCGACGAGAGGCATCCAGGCCCCAACCAAGACCGCACCCGGCATCGCTCCAAAAGTACGGCCAAGAGGAACGCGCGGACTTGCGAGATATATTGAGGACAAAGCAAGGCAATCCAGATCCATCTACGGATCACGTGGGCGCCCACGACCCATGACGAATACCGTCGCGCGGATACAATAACCTGGGCGGGCGAACACAGCAGATAACGCCTCTCGAGCTGCGTCGTGATATTGCTCAATACTGAGGCGCCGCACACCCGCTATGCTTCAGCGACGAAGTAATGGATCACCAAATCCTCAAGGGTTTAAACCCGTAAACATTGAATCCTACGATGGCACAACAGACCCCGCGGTTTGGATCAAGATTATCTTCTCCACATCCATATGGCCCGCGCGGCGATCTCCACGCCATCAAGTATCTCCCACTCAAACTTAAAGGACCAGCTCGGCATTGGCTTAACAAATTGCCCGCAGAGTCAATTGGGTGTTGGGAAGACACGGAAGCCGATTCTCGACAACTTCGAGTGGCACGTATGTGCGACCACCGAGACGCCGATGACCTAAGCCACATCATTCAGCAACGATTTAATCGGCGCACAATTACGACACGGTTCTTGACAAAGAAAAATCAAATTGTCGACTGTCCGGATGCAGAGGCCCTTGCAGCCTTCAAACATAACATCCGCGATGAATGGCTAGCCCGGCACCTGGGACAGGAAAAGCCGAAATCCATGGCAGCCCTCACATCATTAATGATCCGCTTTTGTGCGGGAGAGGATAGCTGGCTAGCTCGCAGCAACAATCTCCGTAAAAATTCTGGCAGTCCGGATACCAAGGACAACAACGGCAGGTCACGTCGAAACAAAAACAAACGCCGCATTAACGACGACGATAAGGAGGATACGGCGGTCAACGCCGGATTCCGAGGCTCTAAACCCGGTCAACGGAAGAAGCCATTCAAAAGAACCACTCCGGGTCCGTCCAATTTGGACCGAATACTCGACCGCTTATGCCAGATACATGGCACCCCTGAAAAGCCAGCTAATCACACCAATAGAGATTGCTGGGTGTTCAAGTAGGTAGGTAAGTTAATTGCCGAAAACAATGACAAGGGGCTAAACAACGACGACGAGGAGGAGACCCGACCGCCGAACAATAGAGGACAGAAGGGTTTTCCCCCACAAGTGAGGACGGTGAATATGATTTACGCAACCCATATACCCTAGAGGGAGAGGAAGCGCGCACTAAGGGACGTCTATGCGATGGAGCCAGTCGCCCCGAAGTTCAATCCATGGTCCTCTTGTCCGATCACTTTCGATCGAAGAGACCATCCGACCAGCATACGCCATGGCGGATTCGCCGCATTGGTTTTAGACCCAATCGTCGATGGATTTCACCTCACGAGAGTCGATGGACGGCGGTAGTAGCTGAACCTGCTTTATCGGGATACAAAGGCGCAAGATGGGCATAGACCCTCAAGGATTAAACCTACAAAGACAACCTTTAAGGGTGTCATACCAGTGTGGAAGCCAATCGACAGAGCTCACCACACCGAAGTGGTCTTCGGATCCCCGGACAATTTCCGAAGTGAGGAGTTAATCTTCAACATAGTCCCGTTTCGCAGCGGCTATCACGCTCTGCTCGGACGAACCGCGTTTGCAAAATTCAACGCGATGCCGCATTATGCATACCTCAAGCTCAAGATGCCAGGTCCTCGTGGAGTCATCACGGTCAATGGGAATACGGAACGCTCCCTCCGAATGGAAGAACATACAGCGGCTCTCGCGGCAGAAGTACAGAGCAACCTTTTCAGGCAATTCTCGAGTCCGGCCGTTAAACGGCCGGATACAGCAAAACGCGCCCGAAGCAATACCAACCAAGACCACCTGGTGCGATCAGAGCACGCATAGCAATGCGGCCCCAACCCCCGCCCGCGTGTGATTGCAAGAATAACCCTCCGCGTACATCATTACGCTTTGGAGATACCATGGGCGCAGGGGAAGGGGCACGATCGCAATGGACCCAGAGTGCGGTTCGACCACACCAGGGGCTCGCAAGTGTGCCCCTCCTTTATTATTATTATTATTATTTTCCTTCTTTGTGTACACAGGACTCCGTTAACCAGAGGCCCTGTCCGGCGGTGAACCTGCCAAACTCATGATGCAACAACCAGGGAAGAAAGAAGGCTGCGACGAACACTCAGGTGGTCTCAATTACGAGCATTAAATTCGATTATATACACCAAGTCCACAGCTCAACCACGAGGGGGACATGTTTAATTAGTCCAAATCCCTTGCTTATCGCACTATTTGTATCACCGCACTCATAGCGACTTTCTTTCATAAATAATGCAGCACCTTTTTGTTGCAATTACATTAGCTTTTATATATATGTTCATTACATGACATCTTGCACCCGTATATTTTGGTAACGCCTAATACACGGGGGCTTATGTTCCCCACATTATGGTGTGATAAGTCCGAACACTTTCATAAGTGCGGCACCCGAACTTATAGCATTATATGAATCGGCTCGAATCATGTCTTGGGTCAATAGTTGAGTTTGCCCGGCTCCCACGTTTTGGTGCCTTACGCCCGCTCATCGGCTAAGGTGGCCTGGAGAACCACTGCGATTGCGCCCGGTTGAGCCGGCGGCGCCTCGATGGAAAAGCTAAACTGACCGGACCGATAAGGCGAGAGACTGTCGCTGTTCGAGAGGTTTTTTCGGTCCTA
Source organism: Aegilops speltoides (assembly GCA_021437245.1). NCBI lineage: Eukaryota > Viridiplantae > Streptophyta > Magnoliopsida > Poales > Poaceae > Aegilops > Aegilops speltoides. Next base: position 481,752,849 of record CM038147.1, read on the forward strand.
AAGACTCACGCCGCTTCGAGCGAAGTTCCGGACCATGTCCGACGAAGGCATGGATAGCGCCCCGGATTCGGCCTTCCGAATACTAGGGGCTTCGCCGAAATTTAAAATTATAGAATTCTATGGCTAAGTGAGAGTGTTTAAGCATTATAAGTCCGGTCGCCTTGTTCGTTGTATTGAGCGCCTCCCTAGATGGACCCAAAAATGGGAACAAGAGTGCTCAAGTTTATCCCGAACACCCCAAAGACTGTGGCTCGGGGTGAAGCCAACGACTTGCCATCTCTCGATTTTATAAACGGCCGCATGTAGGTAATATTTTAAATTAAAACAAGCGTTCTCAAGGCGCATATGAACGAAGTTTTCAGCGCATGAGGATAATACATGGCGAAGTTTACTCAAAGATTACATTTCGGGGCACTCATCCGCAATATCGCAGCTCCCTTCAGACAGTTTTATAATACATTTGGTAGCGATACTCCTTGCCGGTGGCGGTGGGTCCGTGAGAGCTTCTCGCATCCAACCTGCCCCAATGCACCTTTGTGCGGGCAAGGCCCAAGAGCACCTTCAATACAAAGCGGAGCGCTTGATGACCTCCACCCGAGGGCACGCATCCACCAGCCGCCGACGAGGCCAAAGTAGCTCCCGGTGCATGGCCTCGTCCAGCCACACCGGACTATAAGGCCCTTCATGGCCTCCTCACCTACCTTAGGAGTTCGACCACCGCTTCACCGGTCGCTTAGCACGGATGGCGGCCTCGGCGTCTCGAGACCAGAAGACCTTCTCCGTCGAGCTCCCCTCCTCGCCACGATAGAATGCGGCGGCATCGGATGCACTACGCGGCAGATCTACAAACGCCCCTTGAGAGCTCCGAATGCGGGTAAGTGTCAGGTAGTTTACATTAACATGCCTGCTTTGCATGAAAAATGCCTTACCCGCCGCTATCTTCTTTACATCTTCAACCTCCTAAAGGGCCTTACGGGCCTCGGCCTTGGCGGACTTGGCACTTTCGAGAGCCGAGGCAAGCTCGGACTCTCGAGTCTTGGAGTCACGCTCCAAACTCTCATGCTTTTCCATGAGAGCCTGGAGCTCTTGCCGTACTTCCGCCACCCGTGCCTCCTGCTTTTCTCGCTCTGCCCGTTCAAGATCGCCTTCGCGTTGACGCGGACTCTCCTTCAGGGCTGCCACCTCGGTCGTGGCCCCTGCAATACCCATATTATCCTTGTTAATTTTATTGCAACCAAAATCCTTTTCTGTAAGGCAACTATTCAAAGTGGTGTTACTCACCTTCTTTGTCCTCGAGCCGCTTCTTGGCATGGCCGAGCTCCGCTTTCGGACCGCTCGAGATCCTGCTTCAACCTGCTCGACCTCCATGTCAAGGCTGGCAGAGGTCAAGAGCGCAGCCTGCAAACCTATATTGACATATTTTAAGCAACCTGTGTATATCTTGTTAGATCCTCGGTCCGCTTTTCTTCCGAACACCAAACTAAGCATCGAGGCTACTGTCTATGAGGTATTACATTACATAATTTTAACTTCTTACCTCAAAGCTTTGTTAGAAGGCTCTGCAGCTTGATCAGCCCGCTCTTGGCGAGCTGAACCTTGAATCACCGCACTCATGATGGTGCGGTGTTCTTCGATGGAAGCACCTTTAAGTGCCTCCAACAAGTTATCCGGCGCCTCGGTTGGGCGGAGGCCGCCGGCGTCCACGGTCTTGCCCTTCTTTCGAGGGCCGCTGCGGACTCTGGAACCACTACGGTTCCGATGTAGAGTCCGCGCAAAGTCCGGAGGCTGCACGACGGCGCCTCTGAGCCTCCTCCCGATGGGTCCCTCTCGATCCCACCTCGGCATCCTCGTCGGCGCGGGGGGTAGAGGCAGTCGGAAGTGAATCCACATCCGACGGGGCCAACGACCCGCTCGATGACGCGGGGAGATCATCATCGGCCGGACTACGGACAGAATGCGGCATTAGAAGGACATTACGCGACATGAAAGAAATTGCATATCGTGGATCCGGATACTTACGATCTTGTTTAACGCCTTTGGCCCTTGAAGGCCACTCCTCCTCGCCAATGATGGTGTTGGCGAACCTGTCCGGGAATAGATCTCCCCTCTTGACCCTTCGCCTCCCCTATCCGGGAAGCCTTCCTCTTCTTCTCTCCTCCTCCGGAGAGAGTCCTCTTCCTCCTCCTCGTCTTGGGGGAGGAGTCCGCCTCGTCGTCGGGCGCTTTGATTCGGAACTCTTTCGAGTCCTCGCAGCCACCTTCTTGGCCTTCTTCTCCGGCACCACATGCGGTGCCGGAACCAGCAGCCCTGCTAAACGGACGTTCACTGGGTCTTTTGGCATGGGAGCCGGGCTGATGAGCTGCTTGGCCTTCTCCATCCATTCCTGTCAAAGGAAAAGAGAGATTGAAACCCTCTTAGAATCGGTTTAATTACCACAAGTGTCCCGTGAACGGGTTGAATCACTTACCTCGTCACCGGATGTTGCGAGCGAAATCCGCGATCTTCCGTCATGGATGCAGGGCTTCCAGCGCCTTAAACACCCTCCGTGCACCTTCGTATGTTGTATCAAGAGCCCGCTTAGCGCTGGTGCTGTTCCGGATTGAACGCCCACAGATTGAATGCCCGTTTTGGCACGGAGAATCCGGCGGATGAGCATGACTTGGACCACGCTAACGAGCCCGAGCTTATTGCTCACCACTTACGGATGCGAGCTCGAGTCCCGTCGGCTCGCCGGATTGCCCCACAAAGCAAGCCCTTCTCTTTCGGGAGGTGAGCTGCGTGGGGACACCAGATCTAAACTTCGGGGCCGCCGCCATGTGGGCTGTCGCGGCTCGGTGATGTAGAACCACCCGATTGCCACCCCTTGACGGAGTCCACGAAGGCCTTCGAGCCAAAGGACGTTGGGCAACTTACCCAACATGGCGCCTCCGCATTCTGCTTGCGTGCCCTTCACAACCTTTGGCTTGACGTTGAAGGTCTTGAGCCACAGGCCGAAGTGGGGCCGGATGCAGAGGAAGGCCTCGCACACAACGATGAACGCCGAGATGTTGAGGATGAAGTTCGGCGCCAGATCGTGGAAATCCGGCCGTAGTAAAACATGAGCCCCTGACGAATGGGTGGAGTGGAAAACCCAATCCGGAGGCGGTGGGGAAGGAAGACGACCCTCTCATGGGGCCCGGGGGTAGGGATGAGCTGCCCTCGTCGGGCAAATGATGCGCGATATCGCCGGAAGGTATCCGGCTGCGCAAGCAGCTTGGTGATGTGCTCCTCCTTAGCAAAGGAGGCCAACCATTTGCCCCCGCTCCGGACATATTCGGAGAAGGTCGGGCGAGATCTTGACTTAGGCGTTGGAGCTTGAGTCTTGTGGAGATGGATAAGCAAAGGAGGAAGAAGGCGTAGGTGAGAAGGTAAATCCTTATCCCTTATATATAGGCGTACGAAAACTATGCGTCCCCCACCGGCCTGGTAAAACTCGCTTATCTCCCAAGCGCCACAATCAATGGCGCGGTTGGGTTAACCACGTCCGTATTGATGAGAATCCCGGAATAAGGGGAACTCGATCTCTGCTTCGACAAGACGTGCCAAGGAAACCGCTTCGCTAAACGTGCTAAGGTGGTATAATAAAAAATGATTCAAACAAGGGCTTGGTAGCGGTGTGATGTCATGCCGCATAATATGTCAGCAGATTGGACTGGTGTATATTTTATTCTCTCTACGGTGGAATGTGGAATTTATTTTGCAGAGCCGGACACTATCCTGGTGTTCATGATCTTCTCTGGATTATTCAAAGGAGGAACCCGCCTTGCAATGCCGAACATTATGCGCGCCGGACTTATCGTCATTGAAGCTTTGTTCAGGGCTACCGAGGAGTCTGGACTAGGGGTGTCCGGACAGCCGGACTATCATCGTCCGCCGGACTCCAAGACTACGAAGATACAAGATTGAAGACTCCGTCCCGTGTCCGGATGTGACTTTCCTTGGCGTGGAAGGCAAGCTTGGTGATACGGATATGTAGATCTCCTACCATTGTAACCGACTCTGTGTAACCCTAGCCTCCTCCGGTGTCTATATAAACCGGAGGGCTTTAGTCTGTAGGACACAACATACATTAAAACAATCATACCATAGGCTAGCTTTAGGGTTTAGCCTCCTTGATCTCGTGGTAGATCCACTCTTGTACTACCCATATCATCAATATTAATCAAGCAGGACGTAGGGTTTTACCTCCATCGAGAGGGCCCAAACCTGGGTAAAACATCGTGTCCCTCGTCTTCTGTTAGCATCCGCCTAGGCGCACAGTTCGGGACCCCCTACCCGAGATCCGCCGGTTTTGACACCGACAGCCAGTTTTCAGGTGCCTTCTTGGGAGTACCGGACAGGTATCCGGTCTCGGCGACGCGCCATATTTCGGCTCCGCCCACTTGACATATGGATTCCCCCTGGTTGCGAGGGACGAGGCGTAACAACTTCTTCCATAACCCGGTGAACCTCGCAGCCCGTAAATAATTCACAAAGGGCAACGATCTGCGATGTGCAAAGACGGAGGCGGGGTGAAGTTGTGCGGAGGCCATAGAACTCCAGGAGCCCGCGAAGGAATGGGTGAATTGGAAACCCGACGCCTCTTAGCAAATATGGGATGAGGCATACACGCTCCCCCTGAGATGGGCTAGGAAATCTCTCCGCTTGCTCCCCGCCATCATAGGTGGCTAGTCCGGCTCGGAGAGGGACCATGAACGCCGGTGGAAGAAACCTTTGGGTCTGCAACTCTACTAAACGGCTATGGGGGACAGAACACTCTTCCCAATCACCTAGCTTAGAGCTAAGGGAGTGAGAAGAGGAGCTGCGATGATCGGCCACGTTGGGATAGTTTTTTCCGAGCACGCTCTGTTGGATGCTTGCTCAAGGGAAGAGGGTGAGGATTGGATATGAGGATCCCCGTCTCTTCAAATAGACGGTTTGCCTGCAAGGCCGGGATGGAAAATATGAAAATGCCTCGGCTCCTCATATTCGCTCGACATGTGGAGATGGCCATTATTGAAGCACAGAAGCCAAGGAGTACAACATTGATGGGAAGCCGGACACCGTTCATTACAACAGGTACTTTGAAGTATGGAGATGGAACCCGCCTTGCAATGCCGAAGACAATCTACGCGCCAGACTCATCGTCATTGAAGCCTGGTTCAGGGGCTACTGAGGGAGTCCTGGAATAGGGGGTATCCGGACAGCTACCCGAGATCAAGACCCCCTACCCGAGATCCGCCGGTTTTGACACCGACAGCGGGCCCCCTCTCCCTTCCTTCTCCCCTCCCCTCCTTCCCCCTTCTCCTAGTTGGACTAGGAAAGGAGGAAACCTACTCCTACTAGGAGTAGAAATCCTACTCCCTTGGCGCACCCCTCCTAGGGCCGGCCTCCTCCTCCATTGCTCCTTTATATACGGGGGCAGGGGCACCCCATAGACACAACAATTGATCATTGATCTCTTAGCCGTGTGCGGTGCCCCCCTCCACCATAGTCCTCCTCGATAATATCGTAGCGGTGCTTAGGCAAAGCCCTGCATCGGTAGAACATCATCATCGGCACCACGCCGTCGTGCTGACGGAACTCTCCCTCGACACTCGGCTGGATCGGAGTTCTAGGGACGTCATCGAGCTGAACGTGTGCAAGAAATCGGAGGTGTCGTGTTTTCGGTGCTTGATCGGTCGGACCGTGAAGACGTACGACTATATCAACCGCGTTGTGCTAACGCTTCCGCTTTCGGTCTAGAGGGTACGTGGACACACTCTCCCCTCTCGTTGCTATGCATCACCATGATCTTGCGTGTGCGTAGGAATTTTTTTGAAATTACTACGTTCCCCAACAATAGTCTATATGCAATAACTAAATTTCGCACTCTCAAACGCCACTGAATTTACCATGATGATAATTTAGCCTTCTACAATGTGACACATAAGGAATCCGGATTCCCAAATAATCTCCAAGCCTGCATAGTGAAAAGTGCCTAGTTAAACAGTCTGGGATCCCAGAAAACCGCCCCTCCAACTCCTTTATGTCTTGGTAATTTTTCGCCAACAAGTGAATGAGTCTTCCTTCGTTCCTTCCCATTACCCCCACCAAATATTTCTAAGTAACTGAGATTACTCCTTCCATAAATAGATCTGAATTTGAAGACCACAATGGCATAAATAGGTAATGTCTGAATGATTGATTTAATCAAGGTCTTCTTGGCATCACTAGGAGCAAAACTCATAATCCAGTTAGAGGGCCTTTTAGGACCTTGTCAATGCTGGGATGGAACTTACCTATCGCCATTCTTCCCTCCGGCACCGGCAACCCGAGGTACTTGTAAGACAACCATAATGGAGATTTGATTTTCGAAACTGTAATTCTTCTCGAACGTAGAAGAGCGCTTAAAAGAGCTCAATAATTGACCAATCCCCTCTTCAGAAAGACAAAATATTTTTAATGATGAAAGCTTGTTGGATGGATCCTTTGAAGAACAATAGACTGCTATCCGTAAATAGTAAATGCGAGATATAAAGAGCCTGTCTACACAACCAAAATACATGAAGGTCTCGTCTAGCAGAGGCACCCTTGAACAACAAGAAAAACACATTGACCACAAAAAGAGATAAGCAAGGCGACAAATCATCACTTGTTTGACTCCACAATATGGTGTAAAAGTCTCCAACAACTACCTGTTAGATCACATTGCATATTTCACAAATGTGACACAAACCAGAAGCTTGCCTTTCAAGATATTCCAGTCCACCCAATCATAAGCTTTCACAAGGTCCAACTTGTATGCACATAACTCCCCACAGTTATCTTTCAGTGTATTCAAAGAATTCAAACACTCAAAAGCGACAACAACATTATCCGAAATTAATCTTCACTATTCCATAGCATTACATCTCCTACGCCAAAGTTGGTCGGGAAACCAGCTTTCGCTGACAGATAGTCGACCAGGAAAGGCTATTAACGACTGTTTGTCAGCGAAAGTCCAATCGTGAGAATCCTTTCCCGATCGACATTGCTTTGCCGAACGGCTGTTGATTTTACCTTTTAGTTGTGTGGGTAGTATATATGCAATAACTCGCAAGCATATAACGTGCCTCCCACCTGAGAGATTTGTTGAAGCAATCTTTGCTTCAAAAGGACAAATACCCAAAAGGGAATCACGCATGCACTTGATCATCAGTTGGAAAAAGTTATTCATCGTATCGCTCACAATAAAATAAAATAAAATAAATCAAAGGTAGAAATTGAATCCAAAAAGTGTTATATGAACTATAGTGTCACCGTACTTCACAAAGACTTCCCGTCAGAAATGGACTTATTTTATAAATTCAGGAAGCTACACTTATCTTCTTTTGGTTCTACTGGTGGTACTTATTTACTTCCTCTTTCATATGAACACTATTATCATTCCTAAACAAGCAGCAAAAGTGTTTGTCTATGTTTGTGTCGACTGAGATTTTTCTAAGACCCAATCGATTAAAAATATGTGAAATCCAGTTCAATAAAAACTATAATTTGCACCCATTTTTTACACTAAATTGCGCTTTTTAGTGGAGAAAATGTAAGCTGCACTTTTGGCTAAACTAAAGTTACATTTTCTAGATCGATTGAGGCTTAAGAAAAATCTCAGCCAATTTAAAATTAGGAAAATAAATAAAAGAGGTGTGACAGCCAAGCATATGTGCTTGTGAAGTCAAAACCTACCAACAGGTACTCAACCGAAAGGAAAACAAGCGACAAAATTTGAAACAAAACTGAAGTTGTCTGTTCTTCGGCAACAACTTCAACACACGCCCCCACATTTGAACGTGGTGTCAAAGCAAATGATTGTGCATAGGGGATCTAGCGCTGCCGTTGTTTTAACAACAAAACAAAAGATAAAGAATGATCAAGGTGCGGCGGACCACACATGGGGCTACCAAAACATGGGGGCCGCACAGCACAGTAACTAGATGGGGACAAGATGCAACGGCCAGCTATCTTCGTTCTACTGTTTCTCTGAAACGTTTGCTGCATCCTTTGAAATGACGCGGCAAACATTTCATCGACACCACGGGTCTTAATTTGAGAATGATATTGGATTTTTATGCCAGGATGGAATCCCTCTGGACGCACAGTTGAGGCGAGCCAAGAGCAAGGAAGGATGAAGCCTCGCATTTATCTGGACTGTTTTTCCTTTTGTGTTATTCAGTGGCTGCCCTGACCTGAAGGCTGAAGATCTGAATTCTCAAGTCAAAATTCTGCCACGTCGACCGAGCGAATCCCCGTGATCAGGTGCCCCCCGGTGTTTTATGACTTGGCGTAGTGGGGTGGGGGTCCGCTTCATGCATGGGACTCGGGCCCACGGAGGACAACATATTTACGGCGGAGTGACTGGACTAGTGAGAGCTCCGTTCAGCAAAGCTTTTTTTTTCGCAAAAACTTTATCTGTATGTATACATACTGATGTGTCCACAGGCCAGCTGACCAAAAACCTGTCGTCCTATAAACTCTCGTGCGATTTGGACGTCCGTCATGAGCCCTGTTTGCATAAGAATTAGTGTGGGTTAGTTTGGACTCAAATAACCCAAAAATATCCAAACAAAGAGGATTTGTTTGGGTTAAATGCAACTAACCCATCTAAAAAAACTAACCCATTCAAGAGGTGCTTATTTGGGTTAGTCCTCTTCAGGACCATTAAAAACACATTTTTCTCTCGCTCTTCCCGCAGCAGCCTCGCCCTATCCTCCCGTTCGAACCCCATCGTCTCCCCGCGGCCTGTCCGCCCGCCGGTAAGCAATCACGGGTTCTTGCGCGGCCCGTTCCCGTTGGCCTCGGCCAGCGCAACTCCTTGCGCAGGGATGGCGGATTCGACCGGCGGGCTGTGCGAGAAGCCAACGCGGCTCCTTGTCGGGCGTGTCCCCATCTGCCTCGGACAGCCCAGCTCTCGGCCTGTTGATTGAGAAAGAGCATTTATTGCCAATCTAACCCTGCCATCCAAACACCTTTTTGGTTAGAGTTGGTTCAGGATTGGTCATGGTCCCGCTGGGTATCGCCGTCCGAGCCACCGGTGCTGACAGACACCTCTCATGTCCCATCTACCCAGAAAGAAACAGCGTCACGTAGACGTGTACGTACTCATACACGACAATCGGCGAACAATCTCTGGTCACTAGCTTAGGGCATCTCCAGCCGCGCCCGTGAAGGCCCCGAGCTTTTTTTTACGGCGGCCGCAAAACGGCCATCGCGCCCCAGAGCCCGATTTTCGCCTTGGGGCAAAGCGTTAACGGACCCAGCCGAACCCGCGCTGTTGGGCGCCGGGCGCCGGGCGAATGTTTTAGCGCGAAAGTTGCGGGCTGCCAGCGTCGGCGACATCGCTCTCTTCTCGCCCTTCGTCGTCCTCATTGCCTCGCTTCTGCGGCGAATCAATGCCAAAGCTGCCACGCTGCTGCGCGCGGTCACTGCGCTTATTGATGCCTCACGGCGCCTTGCAATAAGACCGGACGATCGCATCCTCGCCCTCGCCCGCCACGCCAGTACACACGATGGCACGCGCATGGGCGCGCGCCGCTTATACATGACGCGCTGGCGCACTTTCGGCGACTCACACTCTCCGCCATCGTCGTTCCTCCCTCTCTCTCCTCTCTTTCGCCGTCTCGGCCACACCCATGGCCGAAGCGCTTCCCAGCGACGCGCGGCGGCGAACGGCTTCGCCACCACCATCTTCATGAAGACGAGGCTCGCCTCCTTTACGAGGCCGAGTACCGGTCCCGCCGGACATGCGGGTGCCCGCGTGGAGGATCAGCCGAAGCGGCGTGCGGTGCCCCCGTACCACCGTGGCGCGGCGCGCAGAGATCGCCGCGATCCGCTCGAACTTGCAGCGTCGGCGGCGAGAAGGGCCCACAGACGTCCCCGACAGCCCGCTCTGGGACCCTTACTTCCGCCGCCGTCACGCACAGCAGCTCGAGGCCATCAACGGCGTCGTGCCCTCCGGCAGGCTCAACGCCGCCGGCCGGCATCGGTGGTGGGGTGTGCCCGGGCGCACGTTGGAGGCCGTCCTCGAGTACATCGAGGGCGGCAACACGCCGCGCCTCGAGTACCCCGCTCCCCCTTTGAAAGTCATTATATTCGAAGATGGTAACTGGGACAGTGAGTACATGTCATTTTGAATATCGCCATCATTCAGGGCACGTTTCTGCAACCAACCGCGAAAGTCCTCGTTTGTTCAAGTGTAATCCGATCGTCAAACCTCTCCGGTGTTTGGATCAGAGAAAATTCTGTGTTCCTCCATATACGGAGCCACCAAGGCGAATTCAGAGAAGCTGTAGTGTGCTTCAAAGAGAGAATGCCCGTCCATACATATTATTTGATGCCCTCCTAGCGTGCCTTTTCCTTCCAGTCTGCCCTTATGCCGCGATTCAGGAACACCAATCGGCTTAAGGTCAGGAATGAAGTCAATACAAAACTCAATGACCTCCTCATTTTAATGGCCCTTCGAGATGCTTCCTTCTGGCCTAGCACGATTATGAACATATTTCTTCAAGACTCCCATGAACCTTTCAAAGGGGAACATATTGTGTAGAAATACAGGACCCAAAACGTTAATCTGTTTGCAAAGGTGAACTAGGACGTGCGTCATGATGTTGAAGAAGGATGGTGGGAACACCAACTCGAAACTGACAAGACATTGCACCAAATCATTCTGTAACCTTGGTATGATTTCTGGATCGATTACCTTCGAGAGATCGCATTGAGGAATGCACATAGCTTCACAATGGCTAATCGAACGCTTTTGGTGAAAGCTCCTCGAAGACAACCGGAAGGAGTTGCGCCATAATCACGTGGCGCTCATGAGACTTTAGGTTACGGAACTTTTCTCCGCCATATTTATTATTCCCTTTATATTCGACGAGAGCCGACGGTACCTTCATGCCGAAAGGTGCATTCAAGAAGATTTCCTTCTTTTCTTTGGTAAGAGCGTGGCTGGCACGACCTCGATGTATGCCGCCTTTTCCGTGCATACGTTGTTTGATCCTCCGTGCCTCTGTGTATCTTTTGTCTTCCCATACATGCCCAAAAAGCCAAGCAGGGTCACGCAAAGATTCTTCGTCACGTGCATCACGTCGATTGCGGAGCGGACCTCTAGGTCTTTCCAACATGGCAGGTCCCAAAATATAGATTTCTTCTTCCACATGGGTGCGCGTCCATCAGCGTCCTTCGGAACAGGTTTTCCGCCAGGACCCTTTCCAAAGATTACCTCCAAATCCTTTACCATATCATGTACATCAGCACCAGTACGGTGGTGAGGCTTCGTCCGGTGATCCGCCTCACCTTTGAAATGCTTGCCTTTCTTTCTTACGGGATGCCTTGTCGGAAGAACTCGACGATGTCCTGGTACATTCTTCCTACAACTATCCAAATATATCTTGTCGGTATCATCCAAACAAGGCGTGCATTCGCGGTATCCCTTGTTTGTCCGTCTCCGAAGGTTACTTGAGAGCAGGCCAATCATTGATGGTCACGAACATCAACGCCTTTAGGTCAAATTCTTCCTGTTCGTGCTCATCCCACGCACGTACACCTGTTCCATTCCACAGCTGTAATAGTTCTTCAACTAATGGCCTTAGGTACACATCAATGTCGTTGCCGGGTTGCTTAGGGCCTTGGATGAGCACTGGCATCATAATGAACTTCCGCTTCATGTACAACCAAGGAGGAAGGTTATACAAACATAGAGTCACAGGCCACGTGCTATGGTTGCTGCTCTGCTCACCAAAAGAGTCACAGGCCACGCACGGAGATTTAGAAGGCACTAAGTAAACCACACCTACATATGCAAACTAAGTGTTATTTTTGACCTCAAATTGCATATAAATCAAATACTAGCAAATATAATTCCTCCCAAATTAATCACTATACAAAGCATTGCAAGAGCTAATGTAGCAATGAGAGTTGAAAAGACAAAGTTGCTAACCTTTGTGATCATTTGAATGGATGGGGGCCTTCAAATCTTGAGAAATTTTGGGCAAAATTTGTGAGGAGCTCGAGGAGAAAGGGGAAGAACAGAGGAGAAGTGAGGGAAAAGGGGAAGAACAGAGTGGCTCGGGTGGACGAAGGGATTATGTATGTCGACCTTTAATACCGGTTCATGCCATGAACCGGTACTAAAGGTGCTGGACGGGCCCCAGACTGACAACACCCTGCCACCACCCTCTTTAGTACCGGTTCGTGGCATGAACCAGTACTAAAGGTTCGCCACGAACTAGTACTAATGAGGACGGCCGGCTAGCCGTTGGAACCGGCACTAATGGACACATTAGTGCCGGCTCGAAACCAAACCGGCACTAATGTGTCTCATATTAGGTCCGTTTTCTACTAGTGATAGGATCACCCATGTTCTCAAATTCTAAAGTTGTGGCAGCATCCTCACCCTCATCCTCGACGATCATGTTGTGCATGATCACAGAACATGTCATCACCTTCCACAAGGTCTCCTTATCCCATTGTTTAGCAGGTCAACAAACAAAATGGGCCTGCAGAACTCCAAATGCCCTCTCATCATCCTTTCTAGCTCCTTGTCTTTGAGCAAAGTGAGAATTTTTCTAGCCAACTAGGTTAGAGATAGTGCTATAAAGGTATCCCACAGAGCTTAGATACCGTCAACCAGATAGTAGCCCATGTTGTACTCATGTCCATTGAAAGTATAATGGCAAGGGATGAGCTTTTTCTTCAGTCAGGCTCACAAACAATGGTGATCGCTGCAGCACATTGATGTCACTGTGAGCCCCGTGCCAAAGAAAGCATGCCAAATCCAAAGATCATGTGATGCAAATTGCTTCAAGAATGATGGTGGGCTTCTTAACATATCTCTGATATTGCCCTTGTAAAGCCTTCGAGTAGTTCTTTCATTTCCAATGCATGCAATCAACAGATCCAAGCAAACCTGACTACCCTCTTGCTTCTGAGATTGCCAAGAGCCTCTCGGTGTCTGTCGCAGTTGGTTCTCACATGTATTGAGGTCCAAACATCTTAACCATGGCAGTTGTAGACCTGACAAATGGCATCTTCGCATGTGCTCTGAGACATCCGTAGATACCCATCCCATGAATTAGCGGACGTGCCATATGCAAGCATTCGGAGTGCAACCGTGCACTTCTGATAACCAGAGAAGCCAATCTTTCCCACGGTGTCCTTCTTCAAGACGAAATAGTCATCATAGACTGACACCATGGTATAAACGATCGAAGACAGTCTTGCACATCCGAAAACACCGAGGAAAATGGTCAGCGAAGAGTGCATCCGGGGTAAAGTAGTCGGCCATGAGTGTAAAATGGCCGCACGCCATGTTGCGGTTGATCACACGATGGTCCTTGATCGATCCTTTGAAATTAAGAACATGCTCCTCCGCATGCTCCGCGTCTTCAAGGGCCGCCTACATCATCACTGTCACATCTGTGTAGTTCTCCTCGTCAGACGACTCAACATAGTGCTCGTATATGTATCTCAAATCAGAATCCACTGCTACAAAGCAGAAGGGAAAACATTTTTAGCTCTGACAATTCATCGAACAGTTGTCGGGCATGGTGAGTATAGCACTAGCGGATGGTACCTGGCAGGATGGTCGGAGGAGAGGGGTTGAACGACGACGGAAGAGAAGTGGGGTGGGGCCCGACTGGAATGCTGGAGGTGACAGATGAGTTCCGGTAGGGGTGTGGCATGGCGGGCGGGGCGATGGAGTGGAGGCGAAGGCAAGACAGAAAAAAGGAAGGGGAAAAATGGGGAGGATGGAGGCGAAGGGTCCGGGAAGGGTTTTTGGTGGTCCAGGGGTGTCGGAGTCCTACGTGTTTCCTTCCCGGACTACCGCAAAGTCCCCCCCCCCATGTTTGTCTCGGGTTTGCCGGAAAAAGTACGTCCGGACTGCTCAGGGGACCGATATAGGTCCGCGTTGGATGACGCGTGGTCCGCACGTATGTGGGTGGTTTGAGGGTCCGCCTTAGAGATGCCCTAAACATGGCTAGAAATATTCCTTTAGATAAGAAAAGCTATAGAGATGGTTGCCTGCTTTTCTCTTTTGGACACCGACACCGAAGTGTATTTTAGTTCATATTGAGAAACAACAGTCACTCGATAATGTTAGCACATGACGCTTTTATGCTGTGAGAAGAGTCACTCATATGGATGATTTCTCCTCGGCGAGTGGTGATAAGTACGGTTGCACTTGAGTCACGCCTAACTGCTCTGGGCCTAGGTGCTTTGGTGTCTGGCTCTGTCGATGTCCCTTGATGTTGCACTTGACTTGTACCTATCTCCAAGCTCTGGTGCCTTTTTATCTTTTTGGGATTTTATTCGTTTTTCCCTGATTAACCGAGAACGTTAGGTTTTTGGGTCTGGTTCCTTATAAACTGGATCATCTTTGTTCTTCTTAATGAAATGCAGTAACCTTCCGCCCTCGCATGAGGTTTCTCAAAAAATAAAAATAAAAACTAGTTCATACGATCGCGCTCAGCGGATGGAAGGTCGTACTACATCTCAGTATATGAAAGGACAAACAACCACTAACGTAAAATCGTGCTATTAAGTCTATCACAAATTCAACCATGTGTCCAAAATTGAAATGTGTGCAATCGCCAACCATTGCCCCAAATGATGAAAAGAAAATGACGAGCACTTAATCAATTGATTTTTCGTCAATCCACATAGATGCGTGAGAGGGGGGGGATAGGGAGCATGGCACAATAATAGTTGTGGCGAGGAGGGGAAGCAGGAGCGCACCTGTCGCGCCTGTTGCGCTGCGTCCGCCAAGCACCATCGCTGAGGGCCGGAACGGAGGGGCATGAGGGTGGAGCCAGCAACCGAGGCCTCCAAGGAGCAGAGGGACGGTCAGGACATAGTGGACCGTGAGCTGGACTCGTCGGATCCCGAGAGGAGGACGTGACTGGCCATCCCGACGGGAGGAAGGGGTGGGACGGCCCGTGGGCCGAAGATTGGCTGCCGAAACAGGAGCGGTGGCCGACGGGAGGGGCGGTCGACGCCGGAGTGGCGCACGACGTGGGCTAGGAAAGAACTAGAAAACTAAGCTGCTATACAACTAGGAGAGTACGGCAAACTAATCAGTTGTGGCACTATGATTTGATCTTGTATGTGTCCTAAAAATTATTGTGATTGTGATACAAGTTATCTAGTACAAGTACCTATTTGCAAAAAGAATTCCCGTGCCTATTTTAGCTAGTTCCAGATTGCAATTCAGCAGCTATGAAGACAAAACAGCCAATCATTGTCAACTTAAACTAATACAAGTTCCATGTGATTATTTTCTGCATTGGATATTTGTTTACCTTCTTGGCTTGCCCTGCATACTTAAATCCTGGCTTTGCCCGTATCACTTCTTCCGAAATCACTAATTAAGGAGTACTCCTTGCGGAGATCAGTCCAACTTCCTCAGGTTGCGACAAGTGGCGCACACCTGAGAGTTTTCCCTTTTTTCGTAGATCCGTTTATTCAAAACGTTTTATCTTTTAAACCGTGCGTCCAAATCTCCAACCGCTTTCGTCATTGGATTCCTCGCGTCGAGATCTTCAAAACTAGATTCCATGTTGATAGGTTTTGACGAACTTTTTTTTCATGAAAAAACCGGACGAAAAAACCAAACCGGGAACAAGGGTTTTTTCCTTTTCCGAAAGAGGCACGCCTGTGCCTCTGACGAAATCACAACCGTGCCTCTCGCGGAAGCAAAACCGCACCTCTCGCGAAAGAAAAAAAACAGAAAACACATTTTTCTCTTTCCGAAAGAGGCACGCCCGTGTCTCTCGCGAAAGCACAACCGTACCTCTCGTGGAAGCAAAACCGTGGCTCTCGCGAAAGAAAAAAAAACAGGAAACGCATTTTTTTTCCTTTCCAAAAGAGGCATGCCCGTGCCTCTCGCGGAAGCAAAACCGTGCCTCTCGCGAAAGAAAAAAAAAACAGAAAACACGTTTTTTTCCTTTCCAAAAAAGGCACGCCCGTGCCCCTCGCGAAAGCACAACCGTGCCTCTCGCGGAAGCAAAACCGTGCCTCACGCGAAAGGAAAAAAACAGAAAACACTTTTTTTCCGTTTCCAAGAGGCACGGCCGTGCCTCTCGCGAAAGCACAACCGTGCCTCTCGCGAAAACAAAACCATGCCTCTCGTGAAAAAATGCGTTTTTTTGCGAAAGAAAATATTTTTTTCGAAGTTATTTTTTGTCGAAAAGTTAGGGAAGACCGGTGAAAAACCAAAACGTCAAAAAAAAACCGTTTAAAAAGCCCAAAACGCGTGTGGAAAAATAAAAAAAAATCCAGAGGGAGCGCCCAGAGGGCGACATGTGGCGAATGGCTGAGAGCGCGCCAAGTGCCGTTGATCGTTGCGAGGCTCTCGAAGGAGCGCTCGTTAATTAGTTGCTCCCCACTTCTTCCCTCCAGCCTCTGCGCCGCATTCGCCTCCTTTTCTCAGCCTCGGGCGACCTCCACGGGCCAAGGGGTTTTTGGTTGGCTTCCATAAAAAGCTGTCTAACTCAGGCACAATTCTCATGTGTTGGATTTTGGAGGCATGAGGCCAGGATCGCTGCCTGAGCAAGCAGCTGCCTGTCAGGACTCCATCCAAATAGCCCCCAACACCGAGTTCGGCGTCTGTCGACCGCCGGATCTGTCCTATTGCTTCTCCATCAGGGCATCTGTTATGGCAAAAGAAATCTGTTGGCCAAAACCTTCTCTCTACATAAAATAGTTTTTTCTTCAGATTCTTTTAGATTCCTAAAACAGTTTTTAGGGCACCAACTTATACGTCAGGATGCCTGAAGATGATCTAAGTTGTAAACATAATTAATGGCCGGGTTGGACGGTTGGCGATCACCATCGGTACCTGCTGCCGAGTCAGTAGTGCGCCGCCGTGGGCAGGTCAGGTAGCTCCAAAGAGGATGGTGAAACGAAATAAACAAGCGGGCGACCGTTTGTCAGATGCAAAGTTTCTTGTTTAGGCTAGCCGTAATCGACCTTTTGGTGCCGTGCGGTTCTCGCATTGCGTCGTGCTAGTATAGTATAGTAAATTACCAGCACCGTTTGACATTTTGACTAAGCATGTATGGTTAGTTGGACAGGCACATGGACTTAATTAGCTTCAGCCGGCCGGCGTGAACGATGGGCGAAGGAATCACACAAGAAACCTAGGTATAAAATATTATCACCGCAAAAATATTTTAAGTCTCTTTGTGCCTCCGGAGCATCTAGATGGTATGGTATGTGTAAGACAAATATTTTGGTGGACTGCTCGACACCTCAAGGGGGTGCGGCTATCTCATTATATATAAGTACCAAAGGGTACAATATACAAGGTGTATATACAAGTCTACATACATATACAGTCTAACACCCTCCCTCAATCTTAACTGTGGCCTGAAATACATACTAAGTTAAGATTGCGCCTACAGCCTACAAACTGTGGTTGAGGAAGAGACTTCGTGAAGATGTGAGCAAGTTGATCCTTTGATGAGATGAACTTGATGCTAAGTAGCTTCTGTGCAACTCGTTCTCGAACGAAGTGATAGACAACCTCAATATGTTTCGTCCGAGCATGGAACACAAGATTAGACGACAAATATGTAGCACCAATGTTACCACACCAAAGTACTAGAGGATGAGCTGAAGAGACTCTCAACTCACGCAACAAGTACTGAATCCAAATGATCTCAGCCGTCGCATCAGCCACTGCTTTGTACTCAGCTTCCTTACTGCTGCGAGACACCGTAGCCTGCTTGCGAGCATTCCAAGCAACCAAGTTAGAACCAAGAAACACTGCATACCCCCCCGTGGATCGCCGGTCATCAGGACTACCAGCCCAGTGTGCATCCGAAAAGGCCGAGATCTCAGAAGACGGCGCAGGTTGGAGGAGAAACTATGAGAAGCAGTGAGACAGACATAACGCAGGATACGCTTCACAGCTGACCAATGAGAAGTCCTGGGTGCATGGAGAAACCGATGACACGGTTGATCGCATAAGAGACATCCGTGCGGTGATAGTAAGATCTGCGCACCTCCAACAAGATCTGCGGTACTCGGTGGCATCATCAGGTGAAAGAGGATCTCCATCAAGAGCAGACAACCGATCAGTGGCAGACATCGGA
The DNA here is from genome assembly GCA_021437245.1 of Aegilops speltoides. NCBI lineage: Eukaryota > Viridiplantae > Streptophyta > Magnoliopsida > Poales > Poaceae > Aegilops > Aegilops speltoides. Next base: position 481,770,977 of record CM038147.1, read on the forward strand.
GTACTGGAAGGTTTACACTTCAACATACCAGCACGACGCAATAGATCGAGAGAGTACTTCTTCTGAGAAAGAGTTAACCCAGCAGAAGACCGTTGAACCTCCAGGCCAAGGAAGAAGTGTAGAGCACCTAGATCCTTGACAGCAAAATCACCACTCAAAGTAGCCACAAGACGATCGGCAGCAGCAGCATCTGAGGAACTGATGAGTATGATATCATCAACATAGACCAGCAAATACATCGTAACCTCAGGTCGCTGAAGAAGAAACAGTGATGTGTCAGCAGTGGAGGGAATAAAACCAAGCGCCCGCAGAACAGAGCCAAGACGTGCATGCCCTGCACGGGGAGCCTATTTGAGCCCATATAGCGCCTTGACAAGACGACAGAGATGGTGAGGACTTTCAGGATCAACAAACCCTAGCGGCTGTCGCATATAAACCTCCTCCTCCAAAACTCCATGCAAGAAAGCATTCTGCACATCAAGTTGACGAAGGAACCATCCTCGAGTAACAGCAAGGGACAGCAGCAAACGAATAGTAGTGGGCTTGATAACTGGACTAAACGTGTCTGCATAATCAAGACCATACCTCTGTTTGAAACCCCCGAAGATGATGCCCGGGGGGGTTTGCCACGAGTCGCGGCATTGGCGGAGGCGAAACCGGGGGAGGCGCGGCGCGCCTTGATGCGCTGTTCACGACTAAGGAGTCATGCATAGAGCTCCCGAGGTGGGAGCGGATCATCACGACCATGGACATTCTCAACGAGGTTGTCATAGTCATCATCAAGCCCGTTAAGCACGAAGGTGGTGAACTCCTCATCCTGCAGTGGCTGGCCAACGGAAGCCAACGTGTCGGCGAGACCCCACATCTTGTTGAAGTAGTCCGTGATGCTGAGGTCACCAAGCTTAGTCTCACCCAGCTCAGTGCGTATAGAGTGAGCACGCGCCTGAGATTGAGAGGCGAAGCTGGTGTGAAGGGCCATCCATGCCTCTCGGGACGTAGCGGCGAAGATGACCATCGACGAGACGCTCGGGGTGAGCAAGGACTGGATGGCGGAGAGGATGGCTTGATCCTGGGCCACCCAGGTGTGATATGCCGGGTGATGAGGGGGTGGACACGGGATAGATCCGTCAACGTAGCCTTCCAGATAGCGGCTCCGCAGAAGAGGCATCACCTGAGCACGCCAGGACAAGTAGTTGTCCGGCGTGAGCTTCACCGGTAACAGGTGCGAGAAGTAGAACGGCGCCGGCATCGCAGTCAGATCGGTATGAGCGTGCGGCGGTGCATAAGGACCCATCGAGGAGGCCGCCTCGGGATGCGCCGAAGGCACCGAGTAGGGCGGATAGTGTCCTGGGGGGCCGGCCACCAGGGAGGCTGCACCCGGAGCCCCGTACAGCGAGGCAGCCGCAGCCCCGTGCGACGCCGCGCCGGGTTGGTGCAGCGCCGAGTAGGGCAGGGGCGACACCGGTTAGTGGTGCGTCGGGGGCGCGGAGTAGGGTGGCGGCGGGGCGCCGTAGTAGGGTGGCGGGGCGCCGTGGCCTTGTGGCGGCGCGACGTAGGGTTCCGGCGGCGGCAGTGCCCTGTAGCCTTGTGGCGAGGCGACGTAGGGTCCCTATGGAGGCGGTGCCCCGTAGGGCGGAGCCGGATGGGACGACGACAGCGGCGGTTCGCCATGGACAGGGCCAGCGGCGCTGCCCGTAGAAGGATCCACGCCGATCGCTTGGGAGATCGGATCGCCTGGAGACAAAGATGACGCAGAAGCACCGTAGGCCATCGCGAGGGGCCGCGAGGCAAGGAACGGTGAGGCAGAAGCAAGGGCCGGCGCCGGGCGGCGGGGGGAGCGACGACGGTGGTCGGCGCGGCGGCGGCGGCGGCAGCGGAAGACATCGTAACCTAATCTGATACCATGTAAGACAAATATTTTGGTGGACTGCTCGACACCTCAAGGGGGTGCGGCTATCTCATTATATATAAGTACCAAAGGGTACAATATACAAGGTGTATATACAAGTCTACATACATATACAGTCTAACAGTATGGTGTGCAGTGCAGTGCATTTTTTCGCCCGTGATCTTGTCCGTGCACCAGCAAAGTTGACACGAACTGCTGATTTCGGGACCGGTCTGTATTTGGCATTCAGTGTCCAGGCTCGAGCTGTGGCCACATAGGTTTGTTCCATGAAATGATAAGGCAGTGACATGTTGTTTGCTGGACCAAGAATAATTCACAAAAGTTGCATAGTATTTTCCACTGGAGGGCGACTCGGGTGGATCCAAGAAACCTAGTCGCGGCCGCGAACTTCCTCCTCCTCTCCCTCCGCCGCCACCGGGGGACGCCGCCGGGCTAAGCCCGGGTGCCGACGGGGGCGGCGGGGATCTCCTCTCTCACGCGTCTCCGGGTTGGGGCGGGACCCCTAGGCGTGTGGCGGCGCGACTGATCTGGGTTCTGCATCACAGCGGATGGCTGCGGCAGGTGGCGTGGCACGGCGGGCGACCCAGCCACGGACGGCGACATGGGCTACAGATGCAACGGTCGGCCTTTTCGAGCGGCGGCGGCGGCTAGCTAGGCTGATGTGTCGTGCTGTGCATACCGCCTTCAGATCGGCAGCAGCGGCGTGGAGGGCCTGGTGGTGTCATCGGCGGCACCTCCGGTCAGATCTGTTCCGACCGATGTGACCGGCGGTGGTGATCATCTCTTCCGTCAAAGGTGGTCGGCCTGAGGCTGGGTGTTCGGATCTCCGGATCCGTGATCCAGCACTGGCTACGAGTCGGGGAGACATAGTTGCCGGTGAAAACCGAGCCGACGGTGGGCGATGGCGGCGTTCTACGTCGTTACCTTGGTGAAGGTATCATTGTGTGACTTATGTCGACCCACTCGTACTACTCTGAGGAAACTCTAGGATCGGGTCTTCCAGATCGGACGATGGCGGCACTACGGTGGCGTTTCTCCCTTGGGAGCTTGGAGCAGTGCTGGTGGTCAGAAGCAGGAGGTGGGGCGGCTTTGTCTTGCACGAAGCTTCGGTAGAGATGTCAAGTCATGCCTGGCCGATAGGTGATACGCTTTGTCATGCCTGGTCGGCAGGTGCTACGCACGACAGATCTTCCAGAGACTTCAAGCTGTGTCGGCTGGTGGTACTTGGCGGCATGGTCTTTGAGGTGTACTGGGCGGTGACATGCGTGTGCTCAAAGCGATTCAGCGTGGGGGTGGTGGTGCCGTTGGGCGCCGTGGTGGTGTTGACGGTAGTTAGACCGGGCAAGGATGATGCGTCAGTACAGCTCTGAAGATAGAGTAGTGGCAGTTGGCGGCGACGGCCTCCGAGAGCGCGCCGGACCAGTGTGTGCCCCATACCGGACATGTGGCTTGGTTGGGGCCTCGGGTCTTAGATGTTAGGCTTGGCTGCGAGGTCTGTGATATTAGGCCCGGACTATTAACGTTCCTTCATCAGCTGGATAGGAGCAGCGATAGATGTCACCCAAACGGTGGCTTCGGACTTACTGTTGTATTTCTTTATAAAATCTTTTGTGAATAAGTAATAAAATGGTTGCGTGCATCGCTTGGATGTAGAGGCCGGGGGTGATCCTCCTTCTCTTAAAAAAAAGTTTCCACTGTTGTTACAATCAAGTTTCTGATAGAATTCTTTGCAAGCATGTCAAATCCTGCATTTTCTGGCATCCAGGAACTTTGGGTCAAGCCGATGAAAGCTGATTTTATCTTTTACATAGTCTATATGTAGTAACTCGCAATGTAATGATGCACCTCCCACCAGAGATCTATTGAAGCAATCGTTGCTTCAAAAGGAGAAACACCAAAGGGAATCAATCGACAGATGCACATGATCGTCGGCCGAAAAAAGTTATTCATCACTCCCTTTAAAAAAATTATCATAAAGGGGATATTTTTCAAAAACCTTTAATTATAATACTTGATGACAACATTCATCATGGACGGCGGAACACTGCTCACCAAACGATCAGAGAGGCTATCAGAACTAAATTTCGTAATCTCAAGCGCCACTGAGTTGACCATGAGGATAATACTTAGCCTTCTACAATCTTCCAAATAAGGAATGTGGATTCTCCAATAATTTCCAAGTCTGCTTGGGCAAAAGTGCCTGGTTAAACAATCTGAGATCTCAGAAACCCATTCCTCCAACTCCATAGGTCTTGAAAATTTGGTCTGAGCAAGTCAACGAGCCTCCTTTGTTCCTTCTCATCACCCCCCACAAATTTCTAAGTAACTGAAATAACACATCGCATAAAGCAGATGGGAATTTCAAGACCCCCATGGCATAAATTGGTAATGTCGGAATGATTGATTAAAATTAGGGTTTTCTTAGCACCACCAGAAGCAAAGTTCATATTCTAGCTAGAGGGCCCTTTTAGGACCTTATCTTTACTATGTTGCAACTTGCCTGCCTTCATTCTTTCCTCTGGCACCTGTAACCCGAGGTACCTATCCTCAAAACCGTCTGTAGTTACTTGTAAGACAACCATAGTGGACATTTGATGTTCCAAACTGTAATTCTTCCAGAAAATAAAAGAGCACTTTAAAGGGCTTAATAATTGATGAATCCCCTCTTTCGTAGAAAGACAAAATATTTTTCACAATCAAACCTTGCTCAATGGATCCCTTGAAGAACAATAGATTGTCCTCCGCAAACAGTGGTACTTATTTACTTCCTCCTCTACTCTAGATTTCATTTCAGTGCAACGGAGAATCGTGATACCATGACACCATTATCATTTCTTAACAAGCAGAAAAAGTGTTTTGTCTATGTTTTGTTAGAATAAGTTGTAAAGAGATAGGACTAGTTTAAACTTGTAATCTTCTCTTATCTCTTCTTCTGTTATTCCTCTCTGTAACCAACCGGGCATCGATCTATCTCTTCTCTCGATCGATCCCTTCCTTGTAAGCCACAGTATACCTTCTATATAATACAATGCGGCCTGAGCAAAGGGTTCTACGCTTCCTCCAATATTTCACATGGTAACAGAGCCTCTTCCTCGATAGATCAGGAAAGATTGCATCTAGCTACCCCTTCGACCGAGAGAGATGTCCACCACCTCCGCCGCCATGACGGCCAGCATCGTTGGTGCGCTCACCACCTCATCATCCTCCGCCTTTGCCTCCTCCTCCACCTCCACCTACACCAACACCTCCCTCCTCGGATCGCCACCCCAAGAGAAGCTCACGAGGGATAACTTCCTGCTTTGGAAGGCCATCGTGTTGCCCCAGATCAAGGGCGCACAGAGGGAGCACCACCTCGACGCGCAGAGCCCGCCACCGCCGGCCACGCTCACCATCACCAAGGAAGGCAAGGATGAACATGTCTTCAACCTCGCACGATCCCTCTGGTATGCGCAGCAGCAGCAGCTCCAAGGATTCTTGATGGGATCCTATCCCATGAGATCCTGGCACAGGTCGCGACGCTCTCGACGCCGGCCAAAGTATGGCATGCCATCCACGCCATGTTTGCTGCCCAAAGCCAAGCTCAAGCAATCAACACCCGCATCGAGCTCACGAATCTTCAAAAAGGTAACATGACAATGGCTGAGTATCTTGGAAAAATAAAAAGCCTTACAGATGAAGTAGCCTGCGCCGCCGCCCCGCTCTCCGATCCAGAGATCGTGTCCAAGATCCTTGTCGGCCTCGACATGGGCTACAACCCTGTGGTCTCGGCTCTTGCTGCGCGGGTGGAGCCCATCACGGTTCAGGAGCTGTATAGCCAGCTCCTGAGCTTCGACGCTCGCCTTAATCTCCTCCACGGCACCAACGTTCGACAGTCATCGCCAACTCGCCTCCGTGGCCGTGGCCGTGGGCGCGTCACCGAAGCAACGGCGGGCGGGCGGCGCGGAAACAGCGACTACACCAACAACAGCAGCGGCGGCGGTTACAACACCGGCGGCAGCAGCGGCTACAATAACAATAGGGCAGGGGGGTGGCTTCCATGTCAACAACAGCCGCCGTCCCTCTTCCTCACGTCCACGTCCCCGGTGTCAGCTCTGCAAGAAGGCGGGCCATGAAGTCATGGAGTGTTGGCACAGGTAAGATGAGAATTTTGTGCCTGACTCTCGCCATGTTGCTGCTGCCATGCGTGAACAAGGAGGAGAAGGAGTTTGGTACGTTGACTCTGGTGCAACGGACCATGTCACAAGTGAACTAGAACAGCTCGCCCTCCGTGAACAATACCATGGCAATGATCAGATTCACACCGCAAGCGGTGGAGGTATGGATATCTAGCACATTGGTCAAACTTTTATTAATTCCCTTACACTTAAACGTGTTCTAGTGTTAAAAGATGTACTTCATGTTCCTCAAGCCGACAAAAACCTTGCATCCATGTCTCGTTTAGCCAATGATAACAACATCTTCTTTGAAACTCACCCTCGTTACTTTTTTATAAAGGATCAGGCAACGAGGGAACTCCTACATCACGGTAGATGCATTGGAGGTCTCTACCCCATCACATCTGGAGCACTTAGTCGCAAGCATCGTCAAGTTTTCTCCGTCATCAAGCCCTCTTTGGCAAGGTGGCATCAAAGATTAGGACATCCGTCTTCGATAATTGTTAAACAAGTAGTCAATAAAGGCAATCTCTCGTTGTCACATAGTCCTATTAGTGAGTCCGTTTGTGAGGCTTGTCAATGTGCCAAGAGTCACCAACTACCTTATCCCAAGTGGAATAGTGTATCTCATGCTCCTTTACAGCTTATTTTCAGTGATGTATGGGGTCATGCAAGAGACTCCTTTGGCAGAAAAAAAATACTATGTTAGTTTCATTGATGACTTTAGCAAGTTTACATGGATCTATTTACTCAAACAAGTTTTCTCTATGTTTCAAGAATTTCAAAAACTTGTTGAACGACACTTTGACAGAAAAATCTTGACAGTCCAAAGTGACTGGGGAGGGGAGTATGAAAAACTCAACTCTTTCTTCCATAGCATAGGCATTGAACATCATGTGTCTTGTCCTCATGCTCACCAACAAAACGGCTCCGCTGAGCGGAAACATCGCCACATTGTTGAAGTTGGTCTATCTCTCCTTGCCCATGCATCTATGCCTCTCAAGTACTGGGATGAAGCATTCATTATTGCCACATATCTCATAAATCGTCTCCCTAGTAAAGTTATTGGCAACATCACTCCATTAGAGCGGTTATATCATCAAAAACCCGATTACAACTCTCTCAAAAAATTTGGGTGTGCTTGCTATCCCAATCTCCGTCCTTACAATCGTCATAAACTTGAGCTTCGTTCTACTCAATGCGTCTTTATTGGCTATAGTAATCTTCATAAAGGATACAAATGTCTAGAAGTTGCAACTGGATGGATTTATATTTCTCGAGATGTCGTTTTTGATGAAACTCTCTTTCCGTTTGCCAAACTTCATCCAAACGCCGGAGCCCTTCTTCGTACTGAGATAACACTACTCCTAGATCAAGGGGGTGAATTAAATAAAACAGACAATGTGCAATATTCTGTTGACAACAGTGGTTCTGATGATGTTTGTGCAAGATTGGGGCGTCATTTTATGTGTGCAGAACATGACAAAGATGGTGCAGAAAACGAAGCTGATTCACCTGGTGGCAGCGGCGCAGAAAACAGAGCTGATTCACCTGGTGGCAGCGGCGCGCGATCCGGTGCCGATCCGCGCGTCAGCGCTGTCCCTGTCGCCGTGCGGTCCGATGCAGATTGGCATGCAGCCAATCGGGTGCACGCCAGCACGGGCCCGCCTCGTTCTGACGCGGCTGTGGCCGACAGCCTACACCCGGTGGAACCCGCCACTCCACGTGCCAGCCCACGCGCGGGTGAAACCGCGTCTCCACGCGGCGCCTCACGAGCCGGGAGCCCGCGGATCGAGCCAACTGCCGCTGACAGCGGGGTGCCTGCGGGGTCTGCGCGCCGAGAATCGTCCTCGGATCACGGGCCGGGGCCCTCTGCAGATTGTCAGGCGCGAATCTCCACGATCCGGGCTGGGATCTTCTGTGCAGGACTCCACAACATCTTTTGCGCCAGGATCTTCTGCGCCTACAGCACCAGCGGCTCCTCGGCGACATACTCGCTCACAGTCAGGCATCACCAAAGTAAAAGAATACACTGATGGTACGGTCAGGTATGATAAAGTGAAACGTGTTTTTCTTAGTAATATTGGTGAACCAAGAAATTTGCATGATGCTCTTGCCCACAAAGATTGGAAAGAAGCTATGGATCATGAATATGATGCACTCATGAAAAATAAAACATGGCATTTAGTACCACCAATGCAGGGTCACAATATCGTTGATTGTAAATGGGTATACAAGATAAAGAGAAAATCTGATGGAAGCATAAAAAGATACAAGGCTAGACTAGTTGCTAAAGGTTTCAAACAGAGGTTTGGTATTGATATTAAGATACATTTAGTCCTGTTGTTAAGTCTGCTACTATTCGGCTTGTACTGTCTATTGTTGTTTCTAGAGGATGGAGCTTACGCCACTAGATGTTGAGCAGCGTTTCTTCATGGTGTTCTTGAGGAAGAAGTGTTCATGCGGCAACCACCGAGGATATGAGGACGAAGTGTACCACACTATGTCTGTAAGTTGGATAAAGCTTTGTATGGTTTGAAACAAGCCCCAAGAGCTTGGTACTCAAGGTTGAATATGCAACTACAACAACTTGGGTTTACACCATCAAAAGCAGATACCTCGTTGTTCTTTTATCATAGAGAGAATATCACTATTTTTGTGCTTGTCTATGTTGATGGTATAATTGTGGCTAGTTCCAGTGCACATGCTACCACTTGTTTGCTTAAAGATCTGAAGTTGGAGTTTGCTCTCAAGGACTTGGGTGATCTACATTATTTTCTTGGTATAGAAGTTAATCAGATAAAAAATGGTATACTTCTTGCACAAGAAAAGTACACTACTGACATACTCAGGAGAGTGGGATTGGAAAATTGCAAACCTGTGAGTACACCAATCTCCACTTCGTAAAAACTTACTGATTGAAAGTGGCGAGGTGCTTGGACGGAAGATGCAACAAAGTACATGAGTGTTGTTGGTGCTCTGCAATATTTGACTCTTACTCGTCCCGACATTTCTTATTACATTAATAAGGTATGTCAATATTTGCATGCACCTAGAACAACTCATTGGACTGCAGAAAAGGATTTTGAGGTATCTTAAATATTCAAAAGGTCTTGGACTTCATATTACCAAGTCATTGTCTATGCTTGTTCTTGCATACTCGATGCAGATCAAGGCAGGTGTCTTGATGTGTAAGGTCCACAGTGGTTTTGTTTGTATTTACGGAACAAATCTTGTGTCATGGAGTGCAAGAAAACAAGCAACTGCCTCTAGGTCAAGTCTGAGGCTGAGTATAAAGCACTTGCTAATGCTACAATGGTGAGGTAATGTGGATCTGAGACTTTGCTATATGAACTTGGGATCAAAGTTCCACAAGCTGCGAGATTATGGTGTGATAATATTGGTGCAACCTATCTCTCAGCTAATCCTATTTTCCATGCACGAACCAAGCATATTGAAGTTGATTTTCACTTTGTCAGAGAAAAAGTAGCTCGAAAGCTACTTGATATTCGTTTTATACCAACTGGTGATCAACTTGCTGATGGCTTCACAAAACCTCTTACTACAGGAAGATTGAATGAGTTCAAGAACAATCTTAACCTTGGTAAAGTTTATTCGGTTCAGATTGAGGGGGAATGTTAGAATAAGTTGTAAAGATATAGGACTAGTTTAAGCTTGTAATCTTCTCTTATCTCTTCTTCTGTTATTCCTCTCTGTAACCAACCGGGCATCGATATATCTCTTCTCTCGATCGACCCCTTCCTTGTAAGCCACGGTATACCTTCTATATAATACAATGCGGCCCGAGCAAAGGGTTCTACGCTTCCTACAATATTTCACATGTTTATGTCGAGCGAGATTTTGTAAGACCCAAACGATTCAGAAAGGGTCTGTCTAGGTCTTAGTCGACTTAGACTTCGCGAAGTCTAAGTCGACTGACGTCATCTACAGTAAAATAGGCCCTTTTTTTGACTTGGCGTCGGATGGGCTGTATGCCTGTATCCACGTACGTAACTTCTTGGCTTTCTTGCTTATTTGTTTGTTTATTTCAGCTGGGTTTCTTTCTTTGTTTGTGTCTTTGGGCTAGGATGTTCCCTCGCTTGTTTTTTCACGCAGGGAAAAGGTGTTGAAGAAAAAGTATAGGCCCAGGATAGAGACAGAAAAGTGCAGGACAAGTCCTTTCTGCCAACGATTTTGTATTGTCATGTGATTTTCTGGGCGCTACTTTTTCTTGTAGCGCGCTAGAAGGGCCACTAGCATATCGTTAGGTCTTCGTATGATTTCCACATGTCTAGTTTTTGTTAGTTTTTCCCGGTTTCTGTTTTATTTTTTCCTTTTGTTTGTTCATTTTTTCTTTTTCAGTTCCATGTTAAGCTAAAAAAGAAAAGTAAGCACTTGTTTAGTCGTGATATTTCACAAAAGTGTTTACGTATTTCAAAATTTTCATTGTGCACTGAAAAAAATGTGCAATTGCAAAAAATATTCAATAAGACTTAAACATATTTGTCATATATTATAAAATGTAAAATAAAAATAAAAAATGTATATTTGCAAAACAAATATGAAAGTTTAGGGAGTAGCTAGTTATTATAGTCGTGTTTCATGTTACACCGTGCGGTTACAACTGAGATATCGCGTGTGCATTAATTTTTTCTTGATAAAACCCGACAAAAGACCACTAAATTGTAGTCGTGTTGAAGATATGCAATTGCAGTCTGAAATGACACTTGCAGTTGCGTGTCTAGGTGCCTCCACCGCCCCAACAAACACCACTAAGTTGTAGTCGGGGGCGACACTTGCAGTTGCAAGCCTAGTGTTGGGCATGCAACTGCCCCCCTCCTCTCCTGTCGGCCTCCGACAAAAACACATGGCCAGTTGAAGTCACGAGGGAGACAAGAAATTGCACTTGAGGGCGACACTTGTAGTTGCAAGCCTAGTGTCAGGCATGCAACTGCCCCCCTCCTCTCCCACCGGCTCCCGACAAAAATACAAGGACAGTTGCAGCCAACAAGGAGACATGCAAATTGCAGTCGTGGGCTACACTTGCAGTTGCAAGCCTAGTGTCGGGCATGCAACCGCCCCGGCCCCCTCCCACTGCCCACCGACAAAACAAAACGTCAGTTGCATTGGGGTGTGTTGACATGAAATTGTAGACAAGGCGACACTTGCAGTTGCATGCTTAGTGTCGGACATGCAACTCCCCCTCCCCCCGCCCCGTCTCCCACCGACCATCGACAAATCAAAAGATCAATTGCAATTGGGTGTGCAACATGCGATTGCAGTCGAGGGCGACACTTGTAGTTGCAAGCCTAGTGTCGGGCTTGCAACTCCCCTTTCCCAAACACCACTGACCACAAAAATGTTAGTTGCAGTTGAGTGCATAGGCATGCAGTTGCAGTCTAGGGGTGAAACTTGCAGTTGCAACCCTAGTGTCGTGCATGCAACTGACCCCCTCTTCTGCCGCCCACCAACAAAACAAAAGTTCGATTCACGGTTGGTGCAGCAAACCTGCATTCTGATTAAGAGCGAAACTTGTAGTTGCAAGCCTAGTGCTGGGTATGCAACTGCCCCTCGTATTTCCCATCGGCATCGGACAAAAACACAAGGCCAATTGCAGTCGAGGGCGACACTTGCAATTGCAAGCCTAGTGTCAGGCATGCAACCCCCCTCCCTCTCCCGCTACCAGCGAACAAAACAAAATGTCAGTTGCAATCTGCCATGTTCATATGCAATTGCGTACAAGGAGACACTTACAGTTGCATGCCTATTGTCATACATGCGACTACCTTCCCCCTGCGTCTCCCCAGACCACCGACAAAAGCAATAAATCAGTTGCAATTGGGTGTGTAGGCATGCAATTACAAGCGAGGACGACACTTGCGATTCTATGAGCATAATGTCGCAAATGGTGGTATCGTGAAAAAGTAATAAGAAAACAAGGTTAATAAACATAGGGTGGTATCGTGACAAAAAGTAATAAGAAAACAAGGATAAAAAATAAAAATGAAAATAAAATAAAAGCAGAGGATCTTTGAGTTAAAGCAGTTCGAACAAACTCCACATGCTTAAGCCGCTTCTGGCTCTCTCGTGGTTACAACGGCTCAAACAAACTCCACAAAACCAACTCCTATGCACATTAAAAAGCGCCAAAAAATGGGCTAGTAAGTAGATCAAATATGAAAAACCAACATCTTGGTAACAACATGCTACAAGTAAAATGAATTTAAAAAAGAAATTAGTTAGAGAATGATTTCAAAGAGAATGTCCGAGGTAACATATACATAATTTAATAAACTTAAAAAATGTAGGTTAACATTTCACTGACCTGAAAAAAGCAGTCTACATCTACTACAAATATAAATATGAATTTAAACAGTAGTTTAGATGTCGGCGAGCAAAAAGATATCCACTGTTCATGGGTCAAAAATGCCCACACTATATATTTTTGAAACATGGCGTATGAGCTAGAAACGGACAGGCATGAATACATCAAACCTGCTTCTACATAAGTGTTCATTAAATCTGCAACCCAAAACAACCATTTTTTGATATTGCAAACTGTGCGTGCGAGTCCTGGGATGCTGCATGAAGATAGCAGAAAACAAAAGATAAAATAAGCAACAAAAAGCACATTTTACTCAGTCACAAAATGCAAAAAAAAAGTACAAGAACAAAAAAATAAAACTCAATTTAGCATAGTAGCTAATAATTCAGTAGGAAACTGGCATGCTAATGTAAAATTTTTTTAGACAAATGCTAATGTAAATAATTGCAGCCTTGGAATACGAAAACAACGACAAAAAACAAAAAAAAAAGGCCCGCCCAAACAACCTGCCGAGCCCACAAAGCAAAACACTCGACACCCTCAGCCGAACAATAGTTGGAAAGCCGATGGAAAAAAAAAAGAAATGGGCTGGTGCATGCGTTACAGTGCCTAAACAAGGGCGAGACGCATGCCGTGAATCTTGAAGCGAACAAAAGATCCAACGGCTGACTCGTCGACTGAGACTTCGCGAAGTCTCAGTCGACTGAGATTTAGCAGCTCCGATTCAGAAATGCGAAATTTCAATTGAATAAATTGTACTTTTTGCTAAACTAAAGTTGCATTCTCAAAACAGATCGAGACTTAAGAAACATTTCAGCCAACTTAAAATTAGCAAAATAATAATAATACAAGGGGTTTGATGGCAAAACATCCGTGTTTGTGAAGTCAAAACCTACCAAGAGGTACTCAACAGAAAGAGAAACAAGCGACGAAATTTGGAACTAGATCAAATTGTATGTTCCTGACCAACAATCTCGACATGTCCCCACATTGCAACCTGCCGTCAAAGCAAATGATTGTGCATAGGGGATCTAGCGCTGCCGTTGTTTTTTATAACAACAAAACAAAAGATAAAGAAAGATTAAGGTGCGGCGGACCACATATGGGGCTACCCACACAGTAAGTAGTAGATGGGGACAAGATGCAACGGCCAGCTATCTTCGTACTACTGTGTCTCTGAAACGTTGCTCACTTGCTGCATCCTTTGAAATGAGGGAGCAAACATTTCATCATCACCATAGATTAATTTGGGCATCAATTCAAAAATGACGTTGGGTTTTTTATGCCAGGATGGAATCCTCTGGACGCACAGTGGAGGCGAGCCATGAGCAGGGAAGGTTGCAGCTCGCATTTATCTGGACTGTTCTTCATTTTGTGTTGCTCATTCAAGTGGCTGGCCTGACGTGGAGATCTGAATTCTCAAGTCAAAATCCTACGACCGAGCGAATGCCGATGATCAGATTCAGGTGGCCCCCGGTGTTTCTTGACTTTGCGTGGTGGGGTGGGGGCCCGCTTCATGCATGGGACATGGGCCCACGGAGTGCAGCAGATTGCGGCTACCACGGAGTGACTGGACTAGTGGAGAGCAAAGCAAACTTCATCAGTTGAGAGGTGATGGTTGATAAGATTTATAGAGAGATCACAGACAGACGTCCACGCCATGACACATGGACACGTCGGTAGTGTATGTTTACTGATGTACGAGTATCCACTTACCAGCTAACCAGAAACCTGTCGTCGTATAAACTCTCCAGCGATTTGGACGTCCGTCATGGTCCCGATGCGGGCTAAATTTCGTGTTTTTGACCCCTTTTTGAATTTTGATCGAGATCTGACCCTGCCTTGCAAAATTTTTGAGATCTGGTCCTTTTCTTACCGTCAGGGTCGGCAGTAGGGTATGACAGCCTATCGCCAAGGTCAGATTGCACGCCTTGCCGAATTTTGTTTCTAAGTATCAAACACAGTGCATGCTCGCACCTACCATCGGGCACCTTGATGATAGTGTTGTACAGGCTACCGTTTGCCTGTTTAGCGGTAGGGAAACGTTTTACGTCGGCGCACCGGCCGAACGCTGGGCCGGCCGCACGCCACTGGCGAGGCTCCTCCTCGAATCGTTTTCCTCACTGATGTTATCTTCTCCCTTCCTTTTCTTCCAACTCCATCGAGCAGGCTCTCATGGCACCACCGCAAGCTAGTCCAAACGCCACCTCCCGTCATTGGTTGTGACCACCGCGAGCTACTCCATGACAACAAGCCACTTCGTCCACCTCCCGGCTCTGTCTTTTGCTACAACCGGTTCCATTTTTTGCTACAACCGGCTCCTTTTTTGCTACAAACCGAGGATGGCGAGCATGGTGACCATGCACGGCGACTTGCCTTTTGCTACAACCGACTTCGTTTCTTTCTACGTCTGGCTTCATTTTTCGCTACAACGAGGCTGGTGAGCGTGATGACCACGGGCAGCGCTGCTCCAAGCAACATTTGGCGAGGACGAGCGTCGCAGATTTGTGCTACATGCTACAACTGGCATTGAAAATTGCTACCACCAGTGTCCCGTCTAACTACAACCGCCGTCGTTATTTGCTGCATCGCACAACGATGTTCTGATTTTTGCTACAAGCAGCATCATGCTTTTCTACAAACGTGCTACGAAATGCTACAACCAGCAGCGGTGCTGGTACAAGATGGAAGGACGAGCAACGAAGATGCTACAATGATGGATGGAAAAAGATACAGCCGGCAACATAAGCACTGTACTACGACGATGGGGCGGATGCTGCGACGACGAGCGGCTTCCCCGGGACGAGGACGGCGACGCCGCGGTAGCGTTGAGGTTGCAGACGAGGTTTTTCGTGTGGAACCGTCGAGGATTCGTGCTACAAACTCCATGGAGCGATTTTCTCGAATGCGGGGGAGGAGGTCGTGCGAGGGCGGCAACCGGCGGTGACGAGGGCGACCACCGGCGACGAGGACGGCGGCCTGCAGCGATGAGGGCGGCGGACGGAGCCGACGTGGGCGACCGGCGATCTGGGGCGTCACGGAGCTGCTTGGTATGAATAGATGCCATGGCCTTTTTCTTTAACTAGCGAAGCAGTTGAGGAAAGTATCGTGCGGCTAATTAGAGTTGATCGTACGTCCGTGGTGCGACTGGCCGAAATTTTCGGCCGACGCACCGGCGCCCATCACTCGTCTTGGCGGTAGGGGTATTTTCTACCGTCGGGTACACCTTACCGCCAGGGACCCTGGCAGTAGCAAAATGGTCAAATCTTAAATTTTTTACAATCTGAGATCAGATCTTGATTAACTTTCAGAAAAAATGTTAAAACAGGAAATTTTGCCCCCGCCGGGTATCGCCGTCCGAGCCACCGGTGCTGACAGGCGACACCTCTCGTCTACCCGGAAAAAAACAGCGTCACTTAGACGTGTACGTACTCATACACGACAAGCGGCGAACAATCTCTGGTCACTAGCTTAGCCTCCAAGTATAGATTCGTTGTAAAGCTAAACATTATCTGTCTCAAAAGCATCCTGACAAAACACACAGCGTGGCACTCCTCCTCCTACGGTACTACTACTGTACTACTACTTACTGTACTAATCAAAGCTATCTATACAGAGGCACCTCGTTTTCTACGAAGTATTAGGCCACCGGCTACTACCAAAAGCGTATTCCTGTCGTGCAGATGACGTCATGCTCAGTGGATGGAAGGTCTTACATCGATATTGAAGGAAAAGACAACTCGCGAGGGCCGGCGTGTATACATATCTTGGTAGCAGGTCACCGGTTTGACGGAATGGAAGTATGGAACATAGCAACTCCCCCATACAGTTTCAGCCCTGCAATATTTCTACGTCCCTTCTGATCGGATCGGACAGCACCTGGATTCCGCAAGTATATCACTGTCGCCGGACACGAGAGAGTAGTTACTAGTTAGACCCGTGGTTCTTGGGTTCCTTTCTGTTCGCTTGTCACTGTTTTTATTTTGTTTTTTGAACTGTGCAATCCTGTCACTGTTCATCGAGAAAATAAACAGCTTGCTCATGTGACGCGCACATATTTCCTTTTGTCTGAAACCAGCAATACAATCACGCGGGTAATTACTTGATCGCATGGCCTGGCCGGCTCGATCAGGGCTGTCAATTTTATTTTGAAACAAGCTAAAAGATTTGCCATTTTTATTAATTAAGGAAGAAGGTTTAGACATATGCCCGCAACGCGGGGAAGAGGGCTGTCAATTCTGATGTAAACATTCGTGAACTGCGAGTTGCACTGCATGTTTTGTCAGTGCAGAAAAAGGTTGATATGCCTTGACGTTTGGCTCCTGATCCGTCCTTCAAGAGCGCTGCTATAGGTACGATCAAACTTCATACGATTTTGCGTACGAGCAGACTGTTCTGGTGTAGTGGGCCCAAACGTTGGAAACTGGCCTGTGTCTTGTCGTATAAAATCGTATGGAAAAATTATCGTACGCAAGGCAGTTTCGGTCCTTCAATCCCGAGTGAATGACAGAGCAGTGCTTGATTGGTCAGCTGCTTGAGAAAATATACGTGGCCGTGAGTACTGTTTTGACTCGCGTAGCATTATATCTGGCCATGGGCCGGGCCGGGCTTGGGCTGGGCTGGGCCTAAAAAACCCACAGCAAAAAACTGAGGCCCAGGCCCTCTCAGGCCCTACCATCGGGCCTACTTTTCAAGCCCAAACCTGACCCATCTGGTAAAAAGCCTTGAAAAGTCCTTAGGGTTTAGGGCCATGGGCCGGGCCTCTTCCTTAAAATGCCAATATGCCAATCCCAAGCCCGTCCTGGCCCTGCTGATGGGCTCAAAACTCAGGCCCAAGCCCAGCACACGGGCAAGCCCATCAGGCCTAGGCCCTAGATTTTAGGGCTGGGCATGGGTGGGCCGACAGGGCCAGGCCTGAGATGGCCAGGACTACGTAGCATCCTTTTCACAACTGTCCGGTTTCCCCTGAAATCGTTTCGCTGTTCGAAAGATGGATCTGTCGTTTTTGCTTAAATTTCCCTCTCTTTTTATTGCTGTTGATAAGCTAGTTGTTCGTCTCTACTCGGCGGTGTAAACTGACTTTTGCCTCTCTTCTCAAAGGATAGACAGAGTATTATCAATCTAAAACCGATGATCTTTTATTTCCTTTGCGACGGAGAAAAGTACGATCTGCAAAGACAATTTACAGAGTTTCAGTGCGATTGTGTAGCTGGTGGTACTTATTTACTTCCTCCTTCATATGAACTGTATATTAATTGTATATTCCCTCCGTCCGGAAATACTTGTCATCAAAATGGATAAAAGGGGATGTATCTAGATGTATTATAGTTCTAGATACATCTCTTTTTATTCATTTTGATGACAAGTATTTTCGGCCGGAGGGAGTACATAGTTTCAGTGCAACTGTGCTTGTGAAGTCAAAACCTACCAAGAGTAATTAATACAAAGAAAAACAAGCCACGAAATTTGGAACTAGATCGAAGTGTATGTTCCTGACCAACAATCTAAACATGTCCCCCACATTTCAACCTGGCGTCAAAGCAAATGATTGCGCATAGGGGATCTAGCGCTTCCGTTGTTTAACAAGAAAACAAAAGATAAAAGAAAGAGCTTTGGCGGACCACACATGGGGCTACCAAAACATGGTGGGCAAGAATATCCACATGGGTAGCAGCCCTGCACAGCACAGTAGATGGGGACAGCATGCAACGGCCGGCTGCTAGCTTTGTAGCAGTACTACTCTGAATCGTTATTTGGGTGTTAATTTTAGATTCTGAATTCTTCAAGTGAAAAATCATGTCGATTTGATTTGCGCTGTTTTACCTCTTGTGCTCTTCGGTTGCCTGACCTGAAGATCAGAATTTCTGAAGTCAAAAATCCTTTGGACCGCGAATGTCTGGCTGGCCCGCCAATGCCACTGGGCCCACAAGCCGATGATCGTTGGGTGTGGGTCCGCTTTAAGCATGGGAGTGGGTCCCGCGGAGCGCCCTAGATTACGAATACCATGGATGCTGTTTTGTCCATCCATGCACGCAGTAGTGGCCAAATTTTCTGTTTTGACCCTTTTCCTTAACTTAAGCACGATTAGACCTTATGAGTAAAAAAAAATTCGGTTCTGACCCTTTTTCTACCGTTATTGTCTTTGGCGGTAGGGTAGCACACCCTACCGCCAAGGCCTTTGACGATAGGACTTACTTACACCGTCACACCCGTTTGGTGTGAAAAGGACCCTACCGCCATGGTCTTTGGCGGTAGGGGCATACATGTAATTATAATAAGGGAACTCGTGCAATAAAAGATTTATTTTTTGTAAAAAGGACCCTACCGCCATAGGCTATGGCGGTAGGGTTACACGCCCTACCGCCATCGACTGCGACGGTAGGGTCCTTTCTGCAAAAAATGAAAGTGACGGTCTTGAGTAAGTCCTCTAGTCATAGGCCTTGGCGATGGGTGTGTTAGCCTACCGTCAGTGACAATAACGGTGAAAAATCGTCGAACTTTTTTTTTACTCATAAGGTCAAATCGTGCTTAACTAATTGAAAAGGGTCAAAACAGTGAATTTGGCCCGCCGTAGTACAAAGAAGCCTTTATCAGTTGAGGGGCTGTGGCTTGAGATTTGAGGAGAGAAGAAGACGGAACGTCGCGTCAACGCCATGAGGCCAACTCCAGCGCACGACCCCAAATGGACGTCCATTTTGGCCTGCTTTCGTCCGTTTGGAGCGTCAATGAAGTCGGCCATGTCCGCTTGGGGCTGTTGCTGTGTCGGTGCGCCCAACGTGCGGCCTATATCATGTCCGGGGTGGACGTGATATAAACAAATCGTAAAAACTCAAAGAAATGGCGAAAAAATTAAATAAACGCAAACATAAAAATATAAAAACACAATTAATCAGCCTTCACAGCCCTAGAACGGCCCCGATCAACAGTTCTTAACATAAAAATAAAACAAAAGAAAGGCGCCGCCTGCGCGCTGCCGCCGTGCCCACCGCCGTCTCCTTGCGCGTCGCCATTGTCGTCATTTCCGCCAGTGAGGTCGATGTAGGGCGGCGACGTCCAGAGGTGGGCTGGTCCCTGGAAGGAGGAAGGCTCCTGGAAGGCGGGAGGCGCCTGTACCACCTCACCCCGTGGCGATGTCTCGCGCTCCGTTGACCGCGGCGGCGTAGGGCACCAGTTCACGGCCCCCACGGTGTCGGCCATGTCGACGGCCGTGCACGACCAGCTCCACCCCTGGCCCACCAGGCACAGCTGGAACGCAGCGATAGGCTACTCCTCCCTCACCTCCTCCCTCGTCTCCAACTCCAGCACGGCCTCGTCGCCGGCCGCAGAGAGGGCAATCATGGTCTCCAGGCCCTCCCATTGGTGCTCATCGTACGTGTTTATGGAGTCTTCCATGACACGTTGAAGGAGTCGGGCCTGCTCCTCCTCTGTCATGCGAGGAGGTCGCGGTGGTGACGGAGAGGGCGAAGGCGCCGGCGCCGGCGTCAGCGTCAGGCCACACACGTGAGGAGGGCTCGGAGCACGCGTGCGACGCTCATGTTGCCGTCGCGGCCCCGATGAGGTGTCGGCAAAGAACGACGTGCGCAGCGTGTCATGCTCGTCCCGAAACCACGTGTCCCACAGGGCGAAGTCGGGGGCATACCTGGGGTCGTAGTAGAGGTCGTCTGGCAGTAGGCGGTGACGACGTTCGATCTCCTCGCGGCGGGCACGGCCGCTCATCGGGACCGGCGGGATCAGCACCCGATCCGTGGATAGATGCCAGTTATTGGGAAGGTGGACGTCGCTCCAGGGGAGCGGCGTCCTCGTCTCCCAATAACGCCGGCAAACATCCGCGTGGATGTAGTGTCGGTCGCGCTCGCCGGCGGCCGTAGGGGCGATGGCGAACGCGGGCGACGTGGGGGCCCTCCGTGGGGCGTACCACGGTGGTGACGCGGGCTCCTCTTTGACGTCGCAGCGGTGGCGGCCCGAGGACGAAACCACCTCGTGGTCGTCGCCCCTTGCGGCGGTGTTCCACCACCCATGGTCGCTGGCGGCGGCCGCCGACGAGCTCGAGGAAGGGGAGAGGGAGAGCTAGGGTTTGGGGAGTGTCGGGTTTCGAGGAGGCAGGACGGACTGGAGTGGGAAGTGTGGACTGCGACTGGTCAACGGCTTCCCATTTAAAAAGGACGGTGACTGTTCGCCTGGGCGGATTACAGGTGGGGCCGACCGCGCGTGCACATTTATGTTGGACGGTGGAAGGTAGGCGCGGCCCCGATGCGGACGAGCGGCGCGTCGGTTTGCTGACCGCCTGGACCTAAACTAGGCACATGATTGTGCTCGAAATGGGTAGGACCGAATACAAAACGGACAAATGGGGTCCAGGCCATCGCGCGCTGGGCCGTGAAGTCTGTCCGTTTTGCACCAAACGGACGGGGCCGGACGGGATGGGTAACACGATGGAGTTGGGCTGACACGTCGCTGGTGATGTGTCCACTGACCGTCGATCGGTACCTGCTGCCGAGTCAGTAGTAGGGCCGTGCGCAGGTCAGGTAGCTCCAACGAGGATGACGAAACGAAACAGCAAACGGCGATCGTTTGTCAGATGCAAAGTTTCTTGTTTAGGCTAGATGCATTTCAAAAGTCTCTTTGTAACTCCGGAGCGTCTAGATGCTATGGTGTGCAGTGCATTCGTGTATTTTTTTTCGCCCACCAGGAAAGTTGACACGAACTGCTGTTTCCGGACCCGGTCTGTGCTTGGCATTCAGTGGCCAGATAGGTTTATTCCATGAAATGACAAGGCAATGACATGTTGTTTGCTGGACCAAGAATAATTCACAAAAGTTGCATAGGACATTTCCCACTGTTGTTACAATCAAGTTTCTGATAGAATTCTTTGCAAGCATGTCAAAGCCTGCATTTTCTGGCATCCAAGAACTTTGGGTCAAGCTGGCGAAAGTTGATTTTATCTTTTAGTACTTGCGTCCGGGTTTTTTTTCGAAAAGGGGGACTCTTCGGCCTCTGCATCAAGAGTGATGCATACAGCCATCTTATTAACGAAGCAACAAAATATGCCTACAAAGTTCCATAGTCTCAAACTCAAAACAACAAAAAGCAGCCCACACAGAACGCAGAAGGCTAGAAACACGAACTAGCCATTAAAAAAGCCACAACCGGCTGGCTAAAGAGATATGAAAACTAATTGCCTATCCTATTACATGACCGTCATCCAAACCGGTTGAAGATATCCCGAGCAACCATCTCTCACCGGATAGACCCAGTAACCAAATGCTCCCTGGCCTCCATCAAAGTGAGTAATGACCACGAACGGATCAACGCCGTAGCTCGGAAGATAACCTGCAAAAAATGAATTCGTGATGTTCTGTTAAAAACTAAATCATTTCTACAAAGCCAGATGGTCCACATCAAAGCACAGACTCCAACCCGAATATATCTTGCTAATGTAGAGTCAATCCCATTTAGCCAATTTCCAAATAAAGCATTAACATCAGTCGGTGGAATAATATTAAAAGCAATGTGGACCGTCTGCCAAAGAACCTTGGCCAGCGGGCAATCGAAAAAGAGATGTTTAATTGTCTCATCCCGATCACAGAAACTACACCTAGTAGGTCCTGTCCAATTACGCTTTATTAAGTTGTCCTTTGTTAGAATAACTTGTTTATGAACAAATCACATAAACACTTTTATTTTCAAAGAAACTTTGACATCCCAGACATTCTTGGAAGTTGGAATGGAGCTTGAATTAATAACATCAATGTACATTGACCTCATCAAATACTCGGGCGTAGTCAACTTCGGCAGAATTTATCGGGTTGGTCGAAAAGTTGAACCTCCATTAGTCTCTAACTAACTGGAGCCAAACCTCCCAACGATTGCCCGCTAACGACCGTCTAAACTGAATATTAAGGGGGTGGATTGAAATACCGTTGCCACGAACACCTCACGTCGTTGAGCAATACGATATAAAGACGGATATTGAATGGCCAAGGGTGAGTCGCCCACCAAGAGTCCCCGAAGCGTGTAGTGGCACCATTTCCAATGACAACTTTTGTCCTATTGAACATTAATTGTTTGACTTTCATGAGCCCTTTCCGAAAAGGCGAGTCGATCGCCCTAAGCGATACATGGGACAACGTCCTAGTCTGGAGGTACTTGTCTGCGAATGATTTGCGCCCACATAGCTTGAGCGGGCGAGCTTCCACAACCACTTACTAAGAAGACATCTGTTCTTAACTTCAAGATTCTCAATGCCAAGCCCGCCTTGGTCTTTGGGTCAACAGATAATATCCCACTTAGCAAGTGGTATTTTCTTTTAAGATCATCACCACCCAAAAGAAACGTGATCGATAGAAGTCCGATCTTTTCCTCACTCCCATTTGAAACCTCAAAGAACGATAAGAGGAACATAGGCATACTCGTGAGCACTGAGTTTATCAAGATTAACCGGCCTCCATATGACATGAGCTTACCCTTCCAGCAGCTCAGTTTCTTCTCAAATCGATCCTCGATTGTAACGCCCCGGATTCGATGCGCCAGGTGTTTGCCAGTTATTCACCATCATTGCCATGTCATTTGCTTGCGTGTTGCATTTTATCATGTCATCATGTGCATTTCATTTTGCATACGTGTTCGTTTCATGCATCCGAGCCTTTTCCCCGTTGTCCGTTTTGCAATCCGGCACTCCTATGTCATCCGGCGTCCCCTTTTTGCCTCTTCTCTTATGCGGGTGTTAAACGTTCTCGGAATGGACCGAGTCTTTCCAAGCGGCCTTGGTATAGCACCGGTAGACCGCCTGTCAAGTTTCGTGCCATTTGGAGGTCGTTTGGTACTCCAACGGTTAACCGGGTAACCGCAAAGCCCTCTCTTGTTGCAGCCCAACACCCCTTCCAAAGTGGCCCAAAACCCAGCAAACTCCCCTCCATGCTCTGCGCCGTTCGATCACGATCGTGTGGCCGAAAACCGCTCCTCATTTGGACTCTCCTAGCTCCCTCTACCTATAAATATGTCTTCCTCCCCGAAATCCCGGTCTAAACCCTAGCTTCTTCCTCCTCGCGCCGTCGGACGAAATCTCCACCGCGCCCGGACATGTCCAACGCCACCAGCCACCTCGCTCCAGCCAATAGGAGGCGCGACACGTCATCGCCGCCGCCTTCGCGTCCAACCAGCCAAGGCCACTGTCCTCCTGCGCCCACTTTCGCGCGGCCGCCGTGGGCGAGGCAGGCCTGTTCGCCGAGCCCAAGCCTCATGAGCCAGCGCTCGAGCCGCCGCCACCGCCAGATGCTCCGCGGCCACCCAGACTTCGCGGAGGCCGCGACCCCTCGCCGTCCCTTCACGGAGCCGAGCCCACTGCTGCCGGAGCCGCCTGAGCCCCGTCCCAGCGGTGCCGTGCCTCCTCTTCGCCTCCATTCTCCCGTTCTCTCCCTCTCCTCTAAGCATGCGCTGCCGCCGCCATTTCTTTTGCAGGAGCCGCCGCCGAGCTCGTCGTGGGTCTCCTCGGTCTCGCCCATCGCCGGATTCGGGGACCCCACGCCCGGATCTGCTCGTTCCCGGTCTTCCCCGGCCTCCTCCTCCCCTCCTTTCCGCTCAGGCCGCTGCCCCATCGCCGGAGTTGACCTCGGTTCCCGCCTGCGTTGATTTTGCCCGGGGTGAGAAAATCTGCTAAGTCCCCGGTTTTTGTAATTATCATGCTATGTTTGACATGTCACATCTCTGCACCCGTAGCTCCGATTCGTGCGTATAATATGTCGAATTGTTAGTCTCGACGAGTACTTCATTTCATTTCATTGCATCATTTTCATTTGAGCTCATCTTGATGCCCGAAATGCTGTTGGAAGAGTGCATGTTGATGTTAATCTGCTGAAACTGTTATAACTTGCTCTTTTGTCATTTTTGCCATGATTGATGTGTGCATCCTATGAGTATGAGCTCTACATGTGTTTTGATCTATGATATGCCATCTTTCCAAGGGTGTCATCCATGTATTTTTGTGAGTTGTGTGCTGAGTGCATCGAGCTTGCTAATTAGGGTACTTGTTGCTGTTTTGCTAGACAGATTCTGTTATATTTTGTTGCTATGTTAACATGCTTCTACTAATCATTCTATGCATAATCTGGAGATGTCCTATAAACATGTTTTGATCTACATGTCATGCTCTATCCATCCATGCCTTTGGTTGCAATTATAGCCTGCTGTAGATTGTTGCTATCTGGCTCTAAATTTGCTAAATGATGTTATTGTCAGCCTGTTAACATTAAGTTCACTAGTTCCCATGTGTTTTTCTAGTGTTCCATGCATCCTATGACCTTGCTCTTGCCATGCTTAACTTCACAAACATCTCTTCTTACTGTTGGTTGCCTTGCCATGCCATGTATTGCTCTGTAGTGAGTGGTTCAAGCTCACCAACATGCCTACTTATTGTTGTTTCTGCCATGTTTGAATCTGTAATATAACTTGCCATGTTTACATGGATGCCATCATTTCTTCTGATCCTTTTTGGCTCATGGTCACTAAGGGACTTTTGATCTATGCTTTTAGTAGATTCATGCCATGCCTTTGTTTTCCATGATAAGTTCCTGTAACATGTTGTTTGCTTGCTCTAAACATTGCAACCTGATGTTATTTCCTGCCAAGTCTGAAACTGTTATTATTTGCAATCTTCCCATGTCCTTTTGAGCATGATCTAGTCTTTTCTGGAGATAGCTCAGTGTTCATGTTTTGTTATGCTATACCTGTACTTCATGCCCATGCCTTTTGTTCTTATGTTGAGATGTTGTAGCTTGTTGTTTTGATGCTTGTAATATGCCTAGTTGCTGTTAAGGACAGATTGTTGCTATGACTTGTATAGAGTGTATGTGTTGCACCGTTGCTTCGTTTTGAGTGTGCTCTATATGAAACTTGCTTGATTTTGCATGTAGCTTCATATTATCATGTTGCATCCTTGTTTTTGTGTGTTTGCTTGATGTTTGGATGCATTGTGCATCAATGCCATGTTTAACT
Source organism: Aegilops speltoides (assembly GCA_021437245.1). Classification (NCBI taxonomy): domain Eukaryota; kingdom Viridiplantae; phylum Streptophyta; class Magnoliopsida; order Poales; family Poaceae; genus Aegilops; species Aegilops speltoides. The sequence continues at coordinate 481,796,355 of CM038147.1, forward strand.
TGTTTTGCTCATATCTTCTAGGCCGTAGCTCCGAATCTAATGAACTTTATATGTAACTTGACTAGAATTTCGTGTAGATCCTCTTGGTGCTCTTTAACTTGCTGTTTAAAAACTTCAACTTAATGTTTATTCAGATCTGGAGCAATTTCGAAATATGCATATGAGGACTTACCAGAATTGTTATATGTTGTTTCCGGCCTCATTTAAACTTGCCTTGATGTGTTACTCTTGTAGGCATCAACTATTGCCATGAGTAGCTTCATGTAGCTTTGTCATGCATCATGCTTGTTGTGCATCATGTCTTGTTCATGTGTGGTGTGTTTACTATGTTGTGTGCTTCTTCTCGATAGTTCCCGTTTTGTTGCGATCGTGAGGATGCGTTCGTCTACGCTTGGTTCGTCTTCGTGGCTTCATCTTCTTCATGGACTCGTTCTTCTTTCTTGCGGGATTTCAGGCAAGATGACCGCTACCCTGGATCTCACTACTATCATTGCTATGTTAGTTGCTTTGTTCTATCGCTATGCTGCGTTACCTATTTTTTGCTCATCAAGCCTCCCAAATTGCCATGAACCTCTAACCTTTGACACCCTTCCTAGCAAACCGTTGTTTGGCTATGTTACCGCTTTGCTCAGCCCCTCTTATAGCGTTGCTAGTTGCAGGTGAAGTTGAAGATTTCTCCATGGTGGACAGGATTTTGGTTGGGATATCACAATATCTCTTATATTATTAATGCATCTATATATTTGCTAAAGGGTGGAAGGCTCGGCCTTATGCAGTGTTTTGTTCCACTCTTGCCGCCTAGTTTCCGTCATACCGGTATTATGTTCCCGGATTTTGCGTTCCTAACGCGGTCGGGTGATTTATAGGACCCCCACGACGGTTCGCTTTGAATAAAACTTGTCCAGCAAGGCCCAACATTGGTTTTACCATTTGCCTCACCACCACCTATATTTCCCTTGGGAGTAATTAACCCAAGGGTCATCTTTATTTAGCCCCCGGCCAATGCTTGTCTAAGTGTTGGTCCAAACTAGAAACCCTTTGGCGCCCCTCGGAAACTTGAGGTCTGGTTTTAGTTATGCGGACTGCTCATCCGGTCGTGGCTCGAGGCGAGATCTGTGCGGCTACTATCGGGATGTCGGCACGCCGGAGGTCTTGCTGGTCTTGTTTTACCATTGTCGAAATGTCTTGTAAACCGGGATTCCGAGACCGATCGGGTCTTCTGGGAGAAGGTCTATTCCCGTTGATCGCGAGAGCTTGTCATGGGCTAAGTTGGGACACCCTGCAGGTATAAACTTTCGAGAGCCGTGCCGCGCGTTATGTGGCAGATGGGAATTTGTTAATGTCGGTTGTAGATAACTTGACACGGATCCGAATTAAAACGCATCAACCGCGTGTGTAGCCGTGATGGTCTCTTCTCGGCGGTGTCCGGGAAGTGAACACGGTCTTTGGGTTATGTTTGACGTAAGTAGGTGTTCAGGATCACCTCTTGATCATTGCTAGCTTCACGACCGTTCCGCTTGTTTCTCTTCTCGCTCTCATTTGCGTTGGTTAGCCACCATATATGCTTAGTCGCTGCTGCAACCTCACCACTTTACCCCTTCCTTTCCCATTAAGCTTTGCTAGTCTTGATACCCATGGTAATGGGATTCTTTGAGTCCTCGTGGCTCCTGATTACTACAACAACGATTGCAGTACAGGTTTATCACGATGATCATGGCGCGAGAGCGATGCTTGCTTGCGTTGAGTTCTTCTTACGCTTCTTCTTGATCGGGGATAGGTTCGGTCGGCAGCCTGGGCTAGTAGGGTGGATGTCGTTTGAGTTTCTGTTTATGATTCATCCGTAGTCGGATGTTGTTCTTGTATGTTGTATTGTTGTATTCATGTGACATTGTATGTATTGGATGTATCCCCATCTATTATGTAATGTTGATGTAATGATATCCACCTTGCAAAAGCGTTTCAATATGCGGGTCTATCCTTGGTGGGACCTTCGAGTTCCTTTTGGATAGGGTCGCATACTGGGCGTGACATCGATACACATCCACTCTCTGTTTGTTAGCCTACGATGGTGTATCGGAATGCCAAGGTAGGAGAAGGGCAAACTTCCCAACTCGCACCCAAACAATTGCCTATAGGACTCCTGTTCATCTTTGGCTCTACCAAAGCAGAACAACTCACTCTTATGAAAGTTAATCTTTAACCCAGATAATTGTTCAAAGAGGCATAACAACAACTTCATATTTCTTGCCTTGGCCAAATCATGCTCCATGAAGATGATTGTATCATCAGTGTATTGAAGGATGGATACACCTCCATCAACCAGATGAGGTATTAAGCCACCCACTTGACCATTGTCCTTAGCCCTTCCGATCAAAATTGCTAACATATCCACCACGATGTTAAACAAGATGGGGGACATTGGATCTCCTTGCCTGAGGCCCTTATGAGTCTGGAAATAATGACCTATATCGTCATTTACTTTAATACCCACACCCCCTTTTTGCGTAAAAGATTTGACCTGATGGCGCCAAGCCTCATCAAAACCTTTCATACGCAATGCCTGCTGAAGGAATGGCCACTTGACCTTATCATACGCCTTTTCGAAATCCACCTTAAAAATCACCCCATCTAATTTTTTAGAGTGAATTTCATGGAGTGTTTCATGAAGGACAACCACCCCTTCGAGGATGTTTCTGTCCGGCATGAAAGCAGATTGGGATTGTTGCACCACTGAAAGCACAATCTGTGAGAGCCTGTTAGTCCCGACCTTGGTAAAGATTTTGAAACTAACATTGAGTAGGCAAATGGGCCTGAACTGCTCAATACGCACAACCTCCGTTTTCTTAGGGAGCAATGTGATAGTTCCAAAATTCAAGTGAAATAATTGAAGCTGTCCAGAGAAAAGATCATGAAACATAGGTAACAGATCCCCCTTAATAATGTGCCAGCACTTTTTATAAAACTCAGTCGGAAACCCGTCCGGATCGGGAGCCTTATTGTTTTCCATTTGTGCAATAGCATCAAACACTTCCTTCTCCGTAAATGGGGCGAGCAAGATATCATTTTCGGCAGCCGACAGTTGAGGAACGTCCTCAGTCTGAGTCTCATCCAAGGTTACACAATTAACCTCTGGTGGTCCGAATAACTGCCTATAATACTCGGTAATGTAAGTTTTTAGATTATCCTGCCCAACAATAGTACCCTCATCTTGCTCAAGTTGGAAGATTCGTTTCTTACGGTGCTTGCCATTAGCAATCAGGTGAAAGAATTGAGTATTGGCGTCCCCTTGAACCACTTTGCAGACCTTAGCGCGCAACGCCCACTTCAACTCTTCCTCACGGAGAAGTTCTTTCAACCTCATCTCAGCCTCATGTTTAACCTGGAGCTCGGCAGGCAGTCTAGATTCGCAATGTAATGATGCGCACCTCCCACCAGAGACATCTGTTGAAGCAATGCTTGCTTCAAAAGAAGAAACACCAAAGGGAATCAACGCATGCACATGATCGTCAGCTGTAAAAATGTTACTCATCGCTCCCTTTAAAAAAAATTATCAGAAGGGCATACTTTTTAAAACCTTAATTATAATATATTTAATCATCCATGATAACATTCCTCATGCACGATGGAACACTACTCACTAAATGGTCAGAGAGGTTGTCAAAACTAAATTTCGTAATCTCAAGTGCCACCGAGTTGACCATGAGTATAATTTAGCCTTCTACAATCTTCCAAATGAGGAATCTGGATTCTCCAATAATCTCCAAGACTGCTTGGCCAAAAATGCCAGGTTACACAATCTGAGATCCCAGAAACCCATCCCTCCAACTCCTTTGGTCTTGAAATTTGGTCAGAGCAAGTCAACACGAGTCTCCTTCATTCCTTCTCATCACCTGGCAGAAATTTCTAAGTAACTGAAATAACTCCTCACATAAAGTAGATGGGAATTTGAAGACCCCCATGGCATAAATTGGTAATGTGTGAATGACTGGATAAATTAGGGTTTTCTTAGCACCACTAGAAACACAAATTTCATAATCCAGTTAGAGGCCCTTTTAGGACCTTATCTTCACTAGGTTGGAACTTGCCCGCCTTCATTCTTTCGTCTGGCACCGGTAACCCGAGGTACCTATCCTCAAAACAGTATGTAGTTACTTGTAAGACAACCATAGTGGACATTTGATGTTCCAAACTACAATTCTTACAGAAAATAAAAGAGCACTTTAGAGGGCGTAATAATTGACCAATCCCCTCTTCGTAAAAAGACAAGATAGTTTTGACAATCAAACCTTGCTCGATGGATCCCTTGAAGAACAATAGACCGTCATCCACAAACAGTGAATGCGAGATACCATGAGTTTGTCTACACAACCAAAAATCATGAAAGTCTCCTCTATCACATGCATCCTTGAACAACAAGGAAAGCACATTAATTGCAAAAAGAAATAAGCATGGCGACAAATCATCACTTGTTTGAGTCCACAATACGGGGTAAAAGTCTCTAACAACTACCTGTTAAGTCACATTGAATATTTCACCTATGTGACACAAACCATAATCCAATTTATCCGAGCTGACGCAAAACCCATAGACATAAGCTTGATTTTCAATATATTCCAATCCACCCGATCATAAGCTTGATTTTCAATATATTCCAATCCACCCGATCATAAGCTTCCGCAAGGTCCAACTTGTATGCACATAACTCCCCATAATTATCTTTCAGTGTACTCGAAGAATTCATACAAAAGAGACAACAACATAATCCGAAGTTAATCTTCACTACACCATAACATTACATCTCCTATGCAAAAGTTGGTCAAGAAAACAACTTTGGCTGCCAGATAGTCGGTCGGGAAAGGCTATTGCGACCGGCACTGTTCGTCAGCGAAAGTCCAGTTGGAAAACCCTTTCCCGATCGACATTGCTTTGCTGACTGACTGTTTATTTCACTTTCTGCTTGCCTGCGTCGTCTATATGTACTAACTCACAGGGTAATAATGTGCTTCCCACTACAGAGCCCTATTGAAGCAAGCTTTGCTTCAAAAGGACAAACACCCAAAAGGGAATCACGCATGCACATGATCATCAACTAGAAAGCGCTATTCTTCGTATTGTTTCCAAAAAGTCAAATTAAATTAATCAGAAGCGGATATTGAATTCCAAACATGTATATGAATTGTCATACTAGTGACATCATACTTCAAAGACTTCCCTGTCGGAAATTGACTTATTTTACAAATTCACCAATCTAAACCCATCTTCTTGTGGTTTTACTGGTGGTACATATTTACTTCCTCCTCTACTCGAGGTTTCATTTCAGTGCAGCGGAGAATCGTGAGAACATGACACCATTATCATTTTTGAACAAGCAGAAAAAGTGTTTTGTCTATGTTTATGTCAAGCGAGATTTTTGTAAGACCCAATCGATTCAGAAATGCGAAATTTCAATTGAATAAATTGCACTTTTTGCTAAACTGAAGTTGCATTTCTAAAATAGATTGAGACTTAATAAACATTTCCGCCAACTTAAAATTAGCAAAATATTAATAATACAAGGGGTTTGACGGCAAAACATCTGTGTTTGTGAAGTCAAAACCTACCAATTGGTACTCAACAGAAAGAGAAACAAACGACGAAATTTGAAACTAGATCGAAGTGTATGTTCCTGACCAACAATCTCGACATGTCCCCCACATTGCAACGTGCCATCAGAGCAAATGATTGTGCATAGGGGATCTAGCGCAACAAAACAAAAGATAAGGAAAGATTAAGGTGCGGCGGACACACACATGCCGAAATCACTATTCTGACCTTCTCGACGATCTTTGTCACGAACTGAGCTCAACATGAAAGTATTTCACAATCTGACCCTTTTAGAAACGCCAGAGACCGTGACGTTTCTGCTTCATATAGAAACGCCGAGCTAGCTAACGTTGCTGTTCCACATGAAAACGCCGAGCTGGCTAGCGTTTCCTCAGGGCCGGCCCTGAGGGGGGGCAGCAGGGGCGGCCGCCCCGGGCCCCCGATGTCCCGGGGCCCCCTCCGACGCATGCAGCTAGCCCATGGCCCAGCCCTCAGGGAAACCAACAACGTAGTCGGTAGCCCACGAGTACGTCTAGGATTGTGTAAAAAAAAGAACGAGTACGTATAGGATCGTCCTGTTTTCTTCCCCGTCGAGTTCACCTGTTGACTGATTCGCGAAGATTGGTTCGGGGTGGTTTCGGCAGATTTATTTTCGCCCCGAACGCGAGTCGCATGCCGGCGACTCCGGGCTCGTGCAGGGCGTCCTCACGATCAACCCCACGTTCCGCCTCCGGAGGCTTCACGATCTACAAATCTTAAGGTTGTATTTTGGGGGCCTCATAATCTACAAATCTGAAGATCTGCAGATGGGTTGTAGATCGTGAACTCCACAACCAATTTCTTCGATGATGTCACCCAGGTTGGAGTCTAGACAATGAAAAGATTGATCCATGCATGGTTGTTTCAGTCCAGATGTTGATAATTCGTTGAGTTTCTATTTATCTGCTATTTTTTTCATGGCAGAGCCAACTCTGAATAATATTATGGGGTCATGGGGAATATGGGAGTCAAGGGCCTCACGATCTACAAATATGAAGATTGATCTTCAGGTGTGTATGCGTGGATATAATTAGGTTTTGTTTGAGTGTACTCTCTCTCTCTCTCTCTCTCTCTCTCTCTCTCATGCGTGGTCTGTTCTGTGATTCCATTTAACTCACAAATTCATGCTAGGGAAACAACAATAAGAGTTTGGTGACCACTCAGTCACGGATGCTAAAATTATAAGATCTATTACTCCCTCCGTCTGGAAATACTTGTCATCAAAATGAATAAAAGAGGATGTATCTAGATGTATATTAGTTCTAGATACATCCCTTTTTTTATCCATTTTGATGACAAGTATTTTCGGACGATGAACCACCGTGGAGGGTATTGGTTTAGGGTTCCAAATGCCATCGATGATGACTTTGATGCTCCCATAAAATTACACACATGGCTTATTGAGACCTCCTCCACAATAGCTTTAGTGTCGTGCTTGCCCAACACGGCATCGATGTTCACCTTCGCCCAACCAACAGGAGGAGGGGTCCAGGATAAAACTGTCATAAGGGACTTTTCATCAACGAATACTAGAAGATAATTTTAAGGGCCCCCGAGTTTTAGTTCGCCCCGGGCCCCCAAAAACTCAGGACCGGCCCTGCGTTTCCTCTCCACATGGAAACGCCAACTGCCTTGGCGTTTCCGCCCTACATGGCAACGCCATTAGCTATGGCGTTTCATATTCAGTGTAAAATTGTGCAATGTAACAAATTCAGTCACCGCGCACGCTAGCTCCATTTCACATGCATGCAGCCAGCTGCCAGTTGCGTACGTCCATGGGTAAAGCTAGACGCCGCTGCTGGCGACACGAATTCATGCTTCGTGGATGCACAGCCCAGCAGGCAATAGCTAGTAGGTCCGCCATGCATGTCTGTCCAGCGGGCTAGCATCTTGGGCCACTGGCTTGAATACAACAACAGAGGAAAAGAAGTTTTGTCGGGCTTTTATTAATCAATACATGCTCCTGCCGATCGAACTGCGTATAAAACGCCAAAGGCAATGGCGTTGCCATGTAGGACAGAAACGCCAAGGCAGTTGGCGTTTCCATATGGAGAAGAAACGCTAGCTAGCTCGGCGTTTTCATGTGAAACAGCAACGCTAGCTAGCTCGGCGTTTCTATGTGGAGCGGAAACGCCGTGGTTTATGGCGCTTCTAAAAGGGTCAGATTGTGAAATATTTTCATGTCGAGTTCAGTTTGTGACAAAGATCGCCCAGAAAGTCAGAACAGTGATTTCGGCCACACACACATGGGGGGCACAGATATGATATCCACATGCGTTTGTAGCCCCGCACAGCACAGTAACTAGTAGATGGGGACAACATGCAACGGCCAGCTATCTATCTTCGTACTACTGTGTCTCTGAAACGTTGCTCGCTTGCTGCATCCTTTGAAATGAGGGAGCAAACATTTCATCACCACCATAGATTAATCTGGGTATCAATTCGAAAATGATGTTGGGTTTTTATGCCAGGATGGAATCCTCTGGACACAGCACAGTGGACGCATTTATCTGGACTGTTCTTCCTTGTGTTGCTCATTCAAGTGGCTGGCCTGACCTGGAGATCTGAATTCTCAAGTCAAAATCCTACGACCCAGCGAATGCCGATGATCAGATTCAGGTGGCCCCCGGTGTTTCTTGACTTTACGTGGTCGGGTGGGGGCCCGCTTCATGCATGGGATCCGGGCCCACGGAGTGCAGCATATTGCGGCTGGAGGCGGATCCTCTAACTTAGAGCATCTCCAGTCGTTCGGCTCCTCAGGGCGCCGAAGAAAGCGGCCTGGGGGCGAACCGGCGCTAGATTGGCCCCCTGGACTCGATTTGTTCCCAGTCATCGGCCCACGGTTGCCGCGCGTTCGACGATGTACCGTTCAAATTTTTGCAAACTCGGCGATTTTTGCAGGAACTCAGTGATACTTCATTGAAATTTGTACAAAAACAGAAAAACATGCAAAACTACACCTAAATAACTATGCCAAACTTAAAAAGACAAACTAAAAAGCCTAGCCGCCGATGTCGTCGCCGTTGTCGTCTATATGCCAAGAAGTTTGTAGAAGCGGGTGTAGTCGCCGCCGTCGCCGTCGTCGTCTTCGTCGTCGTCGCGCGCCTCGCCTGCGATGTCCCTACTATAGCCCTGGCCGGGGTCGCCGACACGCGGCGGGGCGCTTGATGGCCCGGCCTCGCCCTCCTCGTCGCTATCGAGGACGATGACGCCGCCCTCCTCGGCGCGACGCGGGCTCGAGCTCGAGTACACCCGGCGGCGGCGCGCACTTTCCGCGAACGTAGTCCTCCTTCGCCCATTTGAGGGCGGACTTGTCATCGGGGGCCACCATGTCGACGTGTTACGGCTTCACTTGAGCACCCGCCTCGAGCCGGCCGGACCAGCGTGAGGCGCCTCGCCGATGCGGGCAGTTGCGAGGGCCGGCGCCCTCGTTGATGATGAGGGCGCCGCTGCGAATGCGGAGCCCGAGCGGTGTCTCCTCCTGCTCGGGATTGACGGGGTGGAGGGCCAGCGAGCCGGAGCCCGACGACGAGGACGACCCCGCTCCATCCGCCTCGGCGTCCAGGAGCTGCCGCGGCGGCAAGAGAAGGAGGGACGCGACAGGTACTCGAGGCGCGACACGTTGTCGGTCTCGATGTGGTCGAGGACAGCCTCGAGGGTGCGGCCGGGCACCCTCCACCACTCGTGCCGCCCTTCCGCGTTCAGGCGGCCGCGGGGGATGATGCCGTTGGTGGAGGCGATCTGCTCTCCGCGGTGGCGCTGGAAGTACATCGTCCACAGCGTGTCGCTGTCGGCGGCGTACTTCGGCTGGTTCCGCTACTCCTGCGTCAGCGACGAGCGGATGTCGGCGACCTCGGCACGCCGCGCCGCCCCTTCGGGTACAGGCGGCACCGGGACACCGCCGGTACTCAGCCTCCACGTCCCAGGTACACGCATGTCTGGGGGCGCCGGGTACTCGGCCTCGTAGAGGAGGCGCGCCTCCGGCTCTTGGAAGTGGCGGCGGCCAAAGCCGTTCGCCGCTGCGCCGTCGCCTGGAAACCTCTCGGCCATCTGTTCTTTGGCGGGGAAGGTGGGGAGAGTGTAGCTTTGTGCGCCGGAGTAGGGGAAAATGAGAGTTGTGCCGTCCACCGGGGGGGACGACGCCTTTTATAGCTGAGCAGGAGCGGCGTGAGGCTGCATGCCGGGCGACGCGTGGCGGCTGAGGGCGGGACGCGCGTTGCGGCACCTTCACTGCACTGCCCGTGAGGCATCAATGAAAGCCGGTCAGCCTTGGCCAGCCGTATTGGTTCCCACGGGAACCGAGGCGATGAGGTCGACAAAGCTGCGTCTCTTGCGGACACGGCGGGCCCACGTCTCTTTTGCGCCAAAGCCGCTCGCCCCGGCGCCCCCGGGCGACCCCAGCGCGCCGAGTTCGACATGGGTCCGCCGGCGCTAGTTTCGGCCCAAACCGGCGAACAACGGGCTCCTGGGAGCGTGACTGGGCCGATTTTTCTGCGCCGGCGCTGAAAAATCGCCTGGGGAGGGCCTGTTGGGGGCGCGGCTGAAGATGCTCTTAAAGAAGCAAAGTCACGATGCTACAGTGTAATCATAGTGTAAAATGAAGAAGGAATGTTAGACGTTTAGCGGATTATTTACTATTGATATTTACTGTAGATATAAATAATCTATAATTAATTTTATTTCAGCATCAAATTGTTTGTATGTAATGATTATGAATTTACATTTTTTTTGCGGGTGATGAATTTTCTCATTATATCTGTAATTTGCATATTAATTTAAATCATTTTAGCCTTAATCATATGGATTGCAAGAAGAAAGTTAAGGGATGTAGCTTCTCTAACTTTTCTTTTTAATGTTAGAGGATCCGGCTCCATTGCGGCTACCACGGAGTGACTATATTAGTGGAGAGCTCCGCTCAGCAAAAGCAAACTTTATCAGTTGAGAGGTGATGGTTGATAAGATTTAAAGAGAGATCACAGACAGACGTCCACGCCATGACACATGGACACGTCGGTAGTGTATGTATACTGATGTGTCCACTGAGCAGCCAACCAGAAACCTGTCGTCGTGTATAAACTCTCGTGCGATTTGGACGTCCGAGGTGGCCCCGCCGGGTATCGCCGTCCGAGCCACCGGTGCTGACATGACAGACGACACCTCTCGTCTACCCGGAAAGAAACAGCGTCACGTAGACGTGTACGTATTCATACACGACAAGCGGCGAATTAATCGTATCACCTCTTTACAGAAACATGATGGAAATATCTGCACAGACCAAGATGAAATTAGAGAGGAGATCCAGAGTTTCTACCAAGGTCTGTACCTTTCCCAAGGTTACAGAGATATGTCTGAACTTTTAGCTTTTGTCACTCCTCGTGTTACAGCAGCCATGAACGAGTCCTTAGAGAAGGACTTTACTGCTGAGGAGGTGAAGATAGCCTTATTCCAAATGGCCCCGTCGAAAGCACCCGGGATTGATGGATTCACGGCCGGTTTCTTTCAGAGACACTGGAGTTTGATAGGGGAGGATGTTACAGCGGCCGTGTTGGATTTCTTGAATGGGGGTGAGCTTCCTTTGGGACTAAATGATACTGCCATTACACTCATTCCCAAGGTACGAAATCCCCAAAGAATTTCACAGTTTCGACCCATTGCTCTTTGTCCCGTACTGTACAAAATTGCAGCTAAAGCCATTACTAACCGATTACGGAGTATGATGGATGAGATCATTGGGCAGGAGCAAAGTGCCTTTGTGCCAGGACGTTTGATCACGGACAACGTTCTTGTGGCTTATGAAAGTATACATGCTATGAAGAGGAAAAGGAAAGGAAAAAATGCATCTTGCGCGGTAAAACTAGATATGCTTAAAGCATATGACAGAGTTGAGTGGCATTACCTTGAGGCAATGTTGACCAGACTGGGTTTTAGCGATTCATTTACTAGACTCATTATGAAATGTGTTTCATCAGTCAGGTTCTCGGTCAAGGTGAATGGTGCTCTCCTTCCGTTCTTTCAGCCAACCAAAGGACTTCGTCCGGGGGATCCAGTATCACCCTTTCTATTTCTCATTTGTGCTGAAGGTTTTACGTCCCTTCTGAACAGCTATGGTGGACCGGCAGTCGACCGTGGAATTCGTGTGAGTGTGAATTCACCATGGGTGAACCACCTGCTGTTTGCGGATGACAGTCTTATTTTTCTTGGTGCTCACTTGCAGAGTGCCCGCAGATTGAATGACATTCTTCGGATCTATTCGGACTGCTCGGGACAAGCTGTGAATAAAGATAAAAGCTCAATCTACTTTAGTCCGAATACAACTGCACCGGTCCGTGAGGCTTTGAAACAGGAACTGGGCATCAATCTGGAAGCCTTCACGGAACGTTATTTGGGCCTACCGACAGCGGTGGGGCGCATCACTAGTGGCTCCTTTGAACATATCGGAGAACGAAGCCGTAGTAGTATGCATGGATGGGCAGAACGCTACCTAGCGTGTGCGGGGAGGGAGGTACTTCTAAAATCTGTTACACAGGCCATTCCCACCCACAGTATGAGTTGTTTCAAGTTAACAAAAAAGGTCTGCAAACAACTAACGTCATCCATGGCAAAATTTTGCTGGAGTAGCTCCATCGACAGGCGTTCACTACACTGGATATCCTGGGAGAAGCTGTCCGCACCAAAAGTTCAGGGCGGTATGGGCTTTCGGGAGTTTGAAAAATTTAACCTAGCGCTTCTTGGGAAGCATGGCTGGCGGCTCCTAACCCATCCGGATACCCTCTGTTCACGAGTTCTCAAAGGAAAATATTTTCCTAATGGAGATTTTTTGCAGGCTCACGCTCCAGCTTCTTCATCCGCTACATGGAAGGCGATTATAGCCGGGCGTACAGCTTTGCAAACAGGCCTAATCAAGAGGGTAGGCAATGGCGAGTCAATTTCTATCTGGAATGACACTTGGATTCCTACCACAACTTATCTCAAGCCTACAGGACGACAAGGGACCGATCATATTGAGCGGGTCTCTGAACTAATCGATCACCAGTCTGGAACTTGGGATGTTCAGGTAGTGAGGCGAAATTTTCTAGCACCTGATGCCGAAGCAATACTAAATATCCCAATTCGGCTTAATGGTGGAGAAGATACCCTAGCGTGGGCTCTTGAAAAGTCCAGCGAATACACTGTGAAATCAGCTTACCGTGCTCTGGTGACTCGAGACGAGCTGCGTGCTCTAGAGGAAGGGACGGTAGTGGAAACTTCAGCGTCAGAAAAACAGCTGTGGATCGCTCTTTGGAAACTCAAGGTCATTCCTAGAGTTCGGGTTTTCTGGTGGAGGGTGCTCCGGGGCATCCTTCCAGATTATGCTACCTTGCAATATCGTCATATCCGCACCACATCACTATGTGATCTTTGCAAAGCTATGAACGAGGATCTGATGCATGCCTTGCACTAGTAGAAAAGGGGGCAATGGTCCAGGCCGGTCCAGCCCATTAGTCCCGGTTCAACCCAGAACCGGGACCAATGGGGGCATCGGACCCGGTTCGTGAGCCCCGGGGGCCGGCCGGGCCACGTGGGCCATTGGTCCCGGTTCGTCTGGACCTTTTGGTCCCGGTTGGTGGGATGAACCGACCAATGATCCCCGCCTGGCCCACAACCATTCGTCGGTTCGTGGCACGAACCGGGACCAAAAACCCTTAGTCCCGTTCGTGCGACCAACCGGGACCAATGGTGGTGCCTATATATACCCCAGCGCAAAGCGCAGAGCACACCGCTCTGCTTTTTTCCGCCGAGGGGAGAGGGCTTGGTGGTGCTCTAGCTCACCTCATATGCACACAAGGTGTTCGATGGAATGCCCGAGCCACACTACTTAAGGTTTCTCCTCTCCAAGCTCGACCGCCAAGCTCCATTTTCCTCCATATTTGTCTAGGTTTAGCGGTCCGTCACGCCCCATCCCGTCTTCAACGTCGCCGATCACCCGCACCGATCTCATCGGCGGCACCACCGTGGTGAGCCTCTTGTTCTTATCTTCTTTCGAAAGGAAAAATATTCTTATTTGTATGTTTAGATAGATATATACTTGTATAATTTTCTTACTTTTATCATTGCATCTTATATAGTGCGATGGTTTTGGTATCCGCCCGTCGGCCCTCGTCCTGCCTATGATTCGGATGTGGTATATATTATCTTTTCATAACTATTGGTTCATTTATTGTTTATGACAATTATGCCGACCAACGTGACATAGATTTTATTCATCTAGGAGGTTGTTGAACCGGAAATTCCAACCGACCCTATTGTCGAGAGGTTAAATTTAGTTGAAGAAGAAAACAATTTGTTGAAGGAAAAATTAGAAAAATTGAGGAGGAGAAGATGATATTGGAGTTGCATGTTGCGGATGTCGCCGATGATCACAAGATCAAGATGGATGCAATGCGCTTGAAGATTAGAAAGATTAGAAAATATGCCATTCATACCGAGGCTTGGTATCATTATGTCGTTGGATCGGTTGTTACATTGGTTGCGATTATGATCGCATTTGTTTCGCATTGAAATGTTTTACATAGTTTCAAAGTATGGTTTAATTAATTTAGATGCTCTGCAGAGCTTTATGTTGTTAGATGAGAACTATGTATGTACTTTGGTTTTAATGTGATGATGAACTTCTATTAATTTGGTCACTTAATTAGTTATCTATTCATGATCTCTCTAATGATTTTTGACACATTAATTATATATAATGCACACAGATGAACCGCAATGGATGTACGGTTCAAGACACACCTCCGAGTACATTAAGGCGTGCATAATTTTCTCGAAGTGGCTGAGGCAAACAAGGTAATGGTTTTATGTGTTGTCCATGCCCTATATGTGGGAATACGAAGTCTTACTCGACCGGAAAATCCTGCACACCCACCGCTTTACAAGGGTTTCATGCCACACTATAATGTTTGGACGAGGCACGGAGAAATAGGGGTTATGATGGAAGGCGGCGAAGAAGAAGAGTACGATGACAACTATGTGCCCCCGAATACGGTGATGCTCCGAAGATCAAGAGGAACCGACGATGTGCGATGATGTTTGCAACGGAGAAGCTGCTGAAGATCAAGAGGAACCGGATGATGTGCCCGATGATGATGATCTCCGCCGGTCATTGTCGATGCAAGGACGCAATGCGAAAGTCAAAAAGAGAAGATGAAGTTCGATCGCATGCTAGAGGACCACAAAAAAGGGTTGTACCCCAATTGCGAAGATGGCAACACAAAGCTAGGTACCGTCTTTGGAATTGCTGCAGCGGAAGGCGAGAATGTTGTGCTGATAAAGGATTTGAGAAGCTACTTAAAATATTGAAGAAGAAGCTTCCAAAGGATAACGAATGCCTGACAATACATACGCAGCAAAGAAGGTCGATGCCCTCTAGGATTGGAGGTGCGAAGATACATGCATGCCCTAATGATCGCATCCTCTACATGGTGCGTACAAGGATCTGAACGCATGCCCGGTATGCGGTGCATTACGGTATAAGATCGACGAGATGACCTCGTGATGTTGACGGCGAGCCCCCAGAAGAGGGTTCTGCGAAGGTGATGTGGTATGCTCCTATAATACCACGGTTGAAATGTCTGTTGTAAACGGAGAGCATGCCAAGTTGATGCGATGGCACAAGAAGGACCGTAAGAAAGACGGAAGTTGAGAGCACCACGACGGGTCGCATGGAGAAAAATCGAGAGAAATCTTGGGATGAGTTTGCAAGTGAGCCAAGGAACGTATGTTTTGCTTTAAGCGCGGATGGCATTAATCCTTTCGGGAGCAGAGCAGCAATCACAAATACTGCCCGTGACTCTATGTATGTATAACCTTCCTCCTTGGATGTGCATGAAGCGGAAGTTCATTATGATGCCAGTTCTCATACAAGGCCCTAAGCAACCCGGCAATGAATTTGATGTGTACCTAAGGCCATTAGTTGAAGAACTTTTACAGCTGTGGAATGGAAACGGTGTACGTACGTGGGATGAGCACAAACAGGAGGAATTTAACCTAAAGGCGTTGTTGTTCGTGACTGATGAGTATGATACCATTTTTCGTTTTGTACATGCACATGCTATGTGTGGGTCAATTTATGATATACCATGCCAACTTTCAACTTTTTCAGAGTTCATTTGAAATGTCTTATGGTTCGCCCTCGTAATAATTAAAAATAGCAACAATAAGTATTTTGTTGTAAGTAGAAACAAAATAAATTAAATAAAGCAAGAAAGAAAACAAAAAAAGTGTTTTCAAATTTGAAAATTAGTAATGGCACTAACAGAAAGTTTATAATTTTCCTAAAACTAGAAGCAAAAAGATTTAAAAATAGAGCAAAAACAAAAGAAAATAAATAATGCAGAAAACAAAACAAAAAAACAACAATAAGTATTTTGTTGTAAGTAGAAACAAAATAAATTAAATAAAGCAAGAAAGAAAACAAAAAAGTGTTTTCAAATTTGAAAATTAGTAATGGCACTAACAGAAAGTTTATAATTTTCCTAAAACTAGAAGCAAAAAGATTTAAAAAATAGAGCAAAAAACAAAAGAAAATAAATAATGCAGAAAACAAAACAAAAAACAACAATAAGTATTTTGTTGTAAGTAGAAACAAAATAAATTAAATAAAGCAAGAAAGAAAACAAAAAAAAAGTGTTTTCAAATTTGAAAATTAGTAATGGCACTAACAGAAAATTTATAATTTTTCTAAAACTAGAAGCAAAAAGATTTAAAAAATAGAGCAAAAAACAAAAGAAAATAAATAATGCAGAAAACAAAACAAAAAAACAACAATAAGTATTTTGTTGTAAGTAGAAACAAAATAAATTAAATAAAGCAAGAAAAAAAATGCCACCTCTTTGGGCCGCCACGGCTTTGAATCTGATCGGTATCCCTATTTGGGCCAGATTCAGGCCCGCAGGAGGCCCAAGGTCCAACAGCAACGGCGGACCAAGTAGGCCCATAAGCTGCAGTTCAAAGGAGTTCAAGAGGGAGGCGGTGGGGCTTATAAACCATCGCGCCCCTCTCAACTAGCGAGTGGGACTAAACTTTGGCCCGGCACGGCGCAAATGAGGCCTTTGGTCCCGTTGGAGGCACCAACCGACTAAAGGGGGGCTTTAGTCCCGATTGTAGCCACCAACCGGGACCATAGGCGCAGCTTCCCGCCTTTGGGCTGCCGAAAAAGGCCTTTGGTCCCGTTGGTGGCACCAACCGACTAAAGGTCATGCTATATAAGCAAAGACTTAGCGCTTCCGCCAAATCGCCCACTTCTCCCCGACGCCCGCTCCTCCTCGTCATTGCCGCCGCCGACGCCTTACTCCACCTTGCCGTCGCCGCCGCCGCCGCCGCCCGTCAGCACTTCGCCTTCGCCGTCGCCGCCGCCGCCTGTGAGCATAGCTTTGCTCCGCGCCCTCCGTCCGCGCCCTGGCGTCCACCGCCGCCGCCCACCTGCCGCCGCCAAGCCCACCCCTGCTGTCTGCCACCGCCGCCGCCCATCACATGCCGTGCGCGCCGCCAGCCACCTGCACAGGCCATGTACCATTCCACCGCCCCTGCCCTGCATTTTCCTCCGTAGCATTTTTTGCATTTTTTTGTGTATATGTGTTTGTATGTGTATATATGTGTACATGTTCATAGTATTTTTTTCGTAAGTGTATTTTTTTTGTTCATTGCATTTTTTTCATATGTATAATATATATATGTATGTGGTAGCTATATATATATGTGATGAATGGATGTGGCCATATATGTATGTATGAATATAATGTTCATAGCATTTTTTTGTTTATATATGTTTTTTCATATATGTATTAATTTTATATTTAGGTTGTTAGTAGATATCGATCGATTTTAGGTTAGTGCATTTTAGGTTAGTGTAGAGGAGAAAGTAAAATAAGGAAAAGGAAGAAAAGAGGAAGAAGGAAGAAGGAAGAAGAAGAAGAAAAGAATGAGAGGAAGGAAAATAAGAAGAGGAAGAAAGGAGAAAAGAGGAGAGGAATAAGAGGAGAAATAAATAAGAAGAGGAAAAAGAAGAAAAGAAGAGGAGAAGAAGAAAGGAATAGAGGAGAAGAAGAAAAATAGAAGAAAAAATTCTATTTTTTTTCTTCTCCTCTATTCCTTTCTTCTTCTTCTTTTTTTTCTTCTTCTTCTTCTTCTTCTTCCTTCTTCCTTCTTCCTCTTTTCTTCCTTTTCCTTAATTATTTTCCTTTCTCGAGGGAGAAGAAGAAAAGAAGAGGAGAAGAAGAAAGAAAGGAAAGGAGAAAGAAGAAACTTAAACACGAGGGGTGGTACCGATACCCCTCCCGATATGTATATGTATGTCGCGTCGTTGTCGATATAATTAACCCCTCTAGATACAACTGCAGCAGCCCCTCGGCCCTCTCGCTCGACCAAAACTCTCGAGGACACCCAAACCCTAGAGAGAAAATGATGTTGAATAATAATTGACATGTTGTCAATATTTGCGTAAACTATGGAGCACTCCCGAGACGAAGAAATGAAGCGATGTTGGGGAAATAATCGCAAATGGAAGTGATGATGTTGCGTCATTTCTCATCGACACCGTTGGTCGATGGATGAAGAAGAGGGCTATGATTATGATGGCTTCGACTCATTAATGCGGTACAAGAGGAGGACTATGTTCATGATGGCTCCGGTGACACAATGGAGGTACAAGACGAAGGAGACCGTGCGAGCCGAGTCACCGAACCGAGTCCGCCAGGTATATATATATTAGTTAAGCCCGTCTTGACAAGTTAATTGATGCATCCATTGTTTTGGTATATGTACACATATTAAATCGCCGTCTTTCTTCCTTATAATTTCTAGCCCTCCGGATCGAGCACAACTTCGCACGGAGACGAGGCCCAAGAAAAGTTGAGCTCGGATGAAAAGTTTGAGATCATAGAAATCGCGCCGACGGCGAACCGATTGAACCCATCCGGACAAAGAAGGCATTTTCGCTTTCGGTCACGGGGTTCTTGTTAGGAAAGGATCCCGATCAAGATCCAAAGAATGGTTTAAGCTCGCTAAGGATGAAGACGCCGAGGTGTCTTATGTCAATGATATGCGAAAAGAAGATCTTTGGAATGAGTGAAGGCAAATTTCACCCTACCGCCAGAGGAGGATCCGGAGAAGCCGCTTAAAGAGCAATTAATCAAGTCTTGTGCTCTTAAGAAGATGGCTGGCCTAATGAGGAGGTGGAGGAAAGAGCTGAACCGCTTTGTCCGGAAAAAGAGACACCGAATTCATCGGCAAATATGAGAAGATCAAAGATCATCGCCCGCATTTGTGGCCCACAAGACATCGGAAAAGAGTAAGAAGATGTCGGAGACAAACAAGAAAAATGCTGCGAAGAAGACGCTTCACCATCGCACGGGTCGTGGCTACCTCAAAGCCCGCCTAAGTGGTCCAAGGCTGAGCATGATCTGCTTGAAAAAGGGATCGAACCGAGACGATCGCTGGCGAGGCGTTGCGGACTTGGTTCTTGGGGCTGGCGGAACCTTGGACCTCGTGAATGTGGCGAAGGTCGATGGACGAACGAGCAACTGCAAACACCACCAAGAAACTTCGACAATATATTGATGTTTGCAATGAGGGACGTTCCTTCCAAACAGGGAGAAGGACGAGCTCACAATGGCCCTTGGGAATCCCGAGCACCTGGACGGACACGAGGCACGCCAGCTCGCTTCCGTGGAAGGTTGGTTTTCGGACGCAGGGGTTACAAAACCCACGAGAGGAGGAAGAAAGTGGAGCATGACCAAATGCAGCGCTGCTTGGAAGGGTAATGGGGCTAGAGGATCGAGAAGAGGAACGAGAAGCAGCAGATCGCAACAAACGACATGCGAAGCTTCCCCGGTTACACCGCCATCTCGGTAGCAAGCGCGTTGCTTCCACCGAGCTGCTTCACCGGAGCATGTCTTGACGGCTCCGCCAGCTATCCGTGGATGGTATCACGAGTCTCAAAATTGCCACATTATGGCGCGATGCATGAATTTGAAGGTCAAGGCGGTTGTTGGCCAAGTTTATCCTAGTGGACCCGCACAACTTATCACCGCCACCGATTCGGAAGGATTTGCTAAGGTGATGGTTGATGAAATAACGGAGGATTTGAGGACCTCGGCTTGAGCACCCTACCGGTGAAGGGAGACTAGGCTGGGTTCGCTCAAGACTCCATGCCTATGGCGGAAGGAGCTCATCGACCTTCTCGAATGGACGCCTCCGCCTCCTCCTCCTCATCCGGCGAGTCGGGCACTCCGCCTCCTCCACCGCCTCCTCCTCCGGCGAGTGACGATCGAGGCACGCATGGCGGCACTCCGCCTCCTCCACCGCCTCCTCCTCCGTGAGTGAAGATCGGGACAGCGTGGCGGCACTCCGCCCCTTCTCCGGCGCGTGGCGGCACTCCGCCTCCTCCTTCTCCGCCTCGCCCGACAAGGGCGGAAGAGACCCGCCCGCCCGGCTGCTCCGGCGCGTCGTAGTCCTTCTCCTCCGCCTCGTAAGCAAGCACGAAGGAAGACAGACGCCGCAGCCGCTCCGCCTGCTCCGGCGTCTAGCAAGACAAGAAGAGAGAGGCAATCAGATCGGTCCACCTCTAAAGCCAGTAGAGAAGTTACCGTATGAGAGGAGCAAGGAGGAAAACGATCGATCGTGCAGACCCAAGTGAAGGAGTTCTTTGAAGGGGTTAAAGCAAAGATACATCCACCTCCGGAGGAGAAGGTCGATCCGGTGAAAGCAAAGCGCACTCTCGATGCCACGAGGAAACCACCAAAGTCTCCGCCGAGAACCAACTATGAGCGCATTCGAGCAGACATATCTCCAAGCCAAGCGGTCGGGAACTACTGTCGGGGATAAAAGGTCAAAAGAACAACGGGCAAAGGGAAAAAAATTGCCCACTCGGCGAACAAGCACAGCAATCGTGCCCCCGCTGAATGTGTCTAATCCTCCGCACGGTGGCGGTTATGGCAATCTTGGAGATTACCCGCTGACGATGCACTTCCTGATTTCATGGAGGTGGACTTATTTAGATACGAGTACGGAAGCCTCTCGTCAAAGATGAAAAGTCTCGACAACAATGATGCGAAGATTCCACAGTTGGTACATGAAAACCTGCGAGAGTCCGAGGGATGAACACTTTGTATCTGAATATTAAAGAGGAGCACGACCTCGTTTCAAATGATCTGTTGTCTATTCCATTTGAGGAGTTCTTGAGTTCTTCAATCAAAAGGCCCTCGATAAATTAATGGTCTTTTGCTCTGCTGTAAGTACTATTTCGTCATTAGTCTGTATATATAGCTCGGCTCTTTCATTGCATGTATTTATAATTAATTATCCTCAATATATTATGCAGATTGAAGATCGTCGAGTGCAAAAAAATGAAATCTATGATATTGGGTTCATTAACACAAATATCATAGATGTTTTTCTGTTAAAAAGCGCTACCAAGAGGCCGAGGACAACTTGCTACAATCATTGATCAAAAATCAAAACAAAGATACCATACTCTTTCCTTACCACGGCCCGTGAGTGTTTCTTGTCGTGTGCATATTCGGTTTTCCTTATTACTCGGCGAGGTTAATGTAATTGATGAGTTATGCTTGCGTGTAGGTACCACTATATTCTTCTCGGAGATTAAGCTTGGCGTGGACTAGTAACCGTCTTAGACTCGCACGGAAAGATCCCAGCACCTATGCGGACATGACCGACATGCTCGGCAAGTAAGTTCAATCGATCATTATCGCACCATATCGGCAACTTTTTATTCATTTCTTGATATCTCAAGTAATAACAAATATTTTCTTTGTCTTGCGGGGTTTGGAAACAGTTCACCGCACAAGCTCGGGATCTGCCAAGGAGCTGCGATATACATACCCGAAAGTAAGTACTCTTGGCGCGCATCTCCGTTGATTCTATAGCTATACTTTCATCAATGCCATTTATATAATGCTTCATTATCAGTTTGATTGACCTCTATTTCTCGTAAAGTGCTTGTGGCGGGAGGAAGGAATGATTTACGTGGATACTACGTGTGCGAGTTCATCCACAACGCGACATTGAAAAACAAGCGGGGCTACTCTAGAAGACAATATGAAGTGCGTAAGCAATAATATTCGCAATTTCATTTTATTACACCATCATTTCTGTTGAGTTTCATTCATATATATGTATTAATTAACCCCCTTCTTCAAATTAATTAGACTTGGCAGATGCGGATGAACTCCTACCACCGGACCGCATGAAAGCAATTCAAGAGGAATTGGCGGGATTCTTTCTTGATCACGTCATCGAGAAAGCCGAGAATACCATGTGGAACTTGAATTCAAATGCTAGTGGTTTGTAATTAAGAGATCTTATATAGATTGTACATGTATGTAACCAGTAAAACTTGTTGTTCGACCAATCTCTCGTAGAAGGAGAGGTCGATCGATCACTTCTCTCGGTATGCATGACGAACTTCATCTTGAATGGTTCTCTCGATCACTTATGTATATTTACTACGTGGCGTCGAGCAAGCACGGACATAATTAAGAGAGGACACTTCTCTCTATTAATTAGCTAGCTAACGAAACACCTAAATTAACCCCCCAAAACCCCCAACCCCTCCTTTAAAAAAAAAAAACCAGGCCATTGGAATGCAGACACGTGGGCGCCTTTTGGTCCCGGTTGGAGCCACCAACCGGGACCAAAGGCCCTCGACCGGCTCGGCGCCTGAGGCCACGTGGAGGCTCATTGGTCCCGGTTCGTGTTTGAACCGGGACTAATGGGTTGAGGTATTAGTAACGACCCATTAGTCCCGGTTCCCGAACCGGGACTAAAGGCCCTTACGAACCGGGACTGATTGGTGGTTTTCTACTAGTGTTGGTCCTTTGTTCTCATGCTAAGGCCTTCTGGACAGCAGCAAAAGAAGTTCTTGGGATCAAACTTCCAAGGCTACACCCGCATACATGGGCGAGGGACCTTGTGGTGGATACTATGTTCTCCGATTCAGAGAGGTGCAAAATTATTACTATCATGTACTCTATTTGGACCTCACGGAACAAATGGACACATGATGAGGAAGGGTACAACCCAATGCAGGCGGTAAAATGGGCTCGAGATGATCTAGCTCTTTTGGAGCTTCCGAAGGACCATTGCCAACCGCGCTCTAGCCAAGGTTGGATTCCACCAACGCCTGGCTGGATCAAGATCAACACGGATGGGGCGATCGACAGCCAAGCTCGAACTGGAGGTGCAGGGGGGGTGGCGCGCTCTCATCTCTCCTTCATGGGTGCTTGGAGTAAGCCTTTACCCGGTGTCACGGATCCCTTCATTGCTGAAGTTTTGGCCATGCGAGAAGGTGTCATTTTTGCACAGTTGAGGGGCTACTCGCATGTGGTGATGGAGGCTGATTGCTTAGAGGTCGTGAATCTCTGGAACTCGCATCACAACACCAGGTCGGTTGTGACGCCTATCTTCGATGAAATTAAGGGAAGAGCCATGGAGTTTGCTTCTTTTTCGGTTCGGCACGTCAATAGGGAAGCCAATGTTGGAGCTGACCTATGTGCTAAACATGCTACTGCTTTATCGGTTTCAGATTGTTGGCTGGAGTCTGCTCCATCCTTTATAGCTGCAAGCCTTATGGCTGATTGTAACAGAATTTCTATCATGCAATAAAGATCCCAATTTCCAGTCAAAAAAAAAATCTCTGCTCACTAGCTTAGCCTCCAAGTATAGATTCGTTTGTAAAGCTAACAATGATTATCTGTCCCAAACCACCCTGACAAAACACACAGCGTGGTACTCCTCCTCCTACTACGGTACTACTGTACTAGTACTACTACTGTACTAATCTAAGCTATCTATACAGAGGCACCTCGTTTTCTACGAAGTATTAGGCCACCGGCTACCAAAGTGTATTCCGGTCTGCTACACTGCATATGCCGTCATGCTCAGTGGATGGAAGGTCGTACATTACATCGGTATTGAAGGAAAAGACAACTGGCGAGGGCCGGCGTGTATACATATCTTGGTAGCAGGTCACCGGTTTGACAGAAAAGAACATAACAACTCCCCATACAGTTTCAGCCCTGCAATATTTCTACCTCCCTTCAGATCAGATCGGACAGCACCTGGATTCAGCAAATCTCACTGTCGCCGGGCACGAGAGTAGTTCGGTCCGTTGTTCTTGGGTTCCTTTCTGTTCGCTTGTCACTGTTTTTATTTTGTTTTCTGAACTGTGTAATCCTGTCACTATTCATCGAGAAAAAATAAACAGCTTACTCATGTGATGTGACGAGCACAGCTTACTCATACAATGAGACGGTTAGTACCTTGATTGCATGGCCTGACCGGCTCGATCAGGGGTGTCAATTCTGATGCAAACATTCGTGAACTGCGAGTTGCACTGCATGTTTTGTCACTGCAGAAAAAGGTTGATATGCCTTGACGTTTGGTCCTGATCCGTCCTTCAATCCCGAGTGAATGACTGAGCAGTGCTTGATTGGTTAGCTGCTTGAGAAAATATACGTGATCCTGAGTACTGTTTCAACTCGCGTAGCATCCTTTTCACAACTGTCCGATTTCCCCCCAAAACGTTTCGCTGTTCAACTGATGATAGTGTTGATGACTGTCATTGTCTGTCGTTTTTGCTGAAATTTCCCTGTCTTTTTATTTCTGTTGATAAGCTTGTTGTTTGCCTGTACTCGGCGGTGTAAGCTGACTTCTGTGTCTCTTCTCAGATGATAGCCAGAGAATTATCTATCTTAAAACGCCGATCCATTCCCTCCCCCGTGCCGCTCCTGCGAGTGGCCCGGGCGTAGCCCTAGCCCCCCGCCGCCGCCACCCCTGACCTCGCCTCTCCCCTCCCCCGCGCCGCCAAGGGCCGCCGCCGAGCGAAGCCCTTGCGTGCGTCGGAGGCGACGGGATTATACCCTCCCCACGAGACGTTCGGGCGGCGCGGGACGGCTGGCCTCATGTTGGTGCGTCGGGCCGGCGGGGGCTTGGGGTGGCTCGGTGGCGCCGGTGCTCTGCTCCTCCCGGGCGGTCTGTGATGACCTTGGCGCGTGGCTTGGCTGGGTCGCGGCCGACGCGCGGATCTGGCGCGCGCTGCGGTCGGGCTCGCGCCGGCCGAGTTGAAGCGGCCGAGGTGGGGCGCGGGGTGGCGGCCTCGGTCGGCACGGTGGCTGGCGTGGGCGGCGTCTGAGCACGCTGCAGCTCTCGCTCGGATGTCTTGGCGGGCGCGGATCGACAGCCGGGCGCGGCGGCGGTAGGCGTATGTCGGGCATGGGAACTAGCCGGGGCGTGGTGGGTCTTTGCCCGAGCGCGAGGTATCTTCTGCGGCGGTGAACTCCTTTCGTCGCTTCTTTGCTTTGCTTGCGGCTCCGATCTGGATCTGGCGTGAATTGTTTCTTCGGTCTGGTGCTGCTCTTCGCGATGTGGTGTTGGTTGTTGCGGGGGTGGTGGCTGCGGTGGTGGACGGCGGCTTCCGCCAGGGGGTGGTGCAGTTCTCGTCGCGGTGAATCGTGGGATCCCGTGGCCGGAGTGAGGTTGGCCTCGACAGGGGTGGTGGTCTGTTGGCGGCGGTCGGTGGTGGCGGTCGGTCGGCACATTTTCGGGAGAAATCCTTGCTCCGGTCTCCACCGGAGCCGACGGCGGCGGCGCCCGCGGGTGTCGTGATCTTTCTTGAAAGCGTAGTCGTGGAGGTGCGCTCCTCCTCCCCACGGCTATGGCTCCGGAGGGAAACCTCAGATCCGCTGGATCGGGCGATGGAGGCGTCTTCGCGTCTTTCTCCTCCTTGGGGGCATCGTCTCGGAGCCGGCAACGACTGGGAGACCGGTGGATGGCGGCATCTTCGCCGTGTGGGTTGCGGCATCTTCGCCGCGTGGTTTGCGACATCTTCTCCGCGTAGTTTGCTGAGGCGGCCTTTTCGGGGGCGCTGATTTCTCTTTGGCAACGACGATGACGTTGAGAGGAACTCTGGTCGCGGCTCGGGCTTCGGTAGTCGGATCTTCCCGGCGTGTCCGAGGTGCTCTTTGGGGCACGGTCGGTGCAAGAGCTACATATTTTTCTTGTGATGATCGTCGTCAGAGTCGGAGTTGTCGGTTGTTCGCACGTGTGGCCTTCTGTTGGCATGTGTCGTCATGGTTTCTGTGCAGCTGTTTGCGGGTTGGCTTCGACGATGAAGGTCTTCGGTGAAGTCGGAGTCGCCCGTTCGGAGGTAGCCGGTGATGACGGTGACGCTTGCGACTGCTCGGCGGATGTATTTTCCTCTTTGTAGCTCTGTGATCCCATGTCGATGGTCAGGTTGACCAGTAGTACCCATTTTATGTGGGTTGAATTGTATCAGTTTTAGCCCGGTTTCCGTCAATTAACCGGGCAATTCTCACTCCTTAATTAATGAAAATGGCAAGTCTTTTACCTCGTTTTAAAAAATTGCTCCATCTGCAAAGTCAATCGATAGAGATTCAGAGCAATTTTTTTTAAAACTATTTAATTTTTTAAACTGTTTCAGTGCAATTGTGTAGCTGGTGGTACTTATGTACTTCCTCCTTCATATCTACTGTGTAGCTGTACTCTAGATTTCAGTTCAGTTCAACGGAGAGTCTTGTGAGTACACGACGCCATTATCATTCCTAAACAAGCAGAAAAGGTGTTTGTCTATGTTTATGCCGAATAAGATTTTTTTTAAGACCCAGTCGAGTCAGAAATGTGGACATTCAGTTTAATAAAAAGTAAATTTTGCACCTTTTCTTTACTCAATTGCACTTTTTACTGGAGAATATTAAGCTGCATTTCCTACATCGATTGAGACTTCAGAAAAATCCCAGTCAACTTAAAACTAGCAAAAAAGAGTTATAAGAGGGGTGATGGCCAAACATCTGTGTTTGTGAAGTCAAAACCTACCAAGAGATGAGCTGGCGGACGACGTACAAGTTTACGTGGCCCCACGACAAATCCGGAAAATACACAGCTAAATCGACGTACAAGCAACTCTGTCAGGGAGGGATTCGAGCCCCGATGGCCGAGACGATCCGGAGAAGTTGGGCACCCCTGAAGTGCAAAATCTTTGCTTGGTTGGCCAGGCAGCATCGGTTGTGGACCTCGGACAGACGTGCACGCCACGGATTACAAGATGAGTCATCGGATTGTTATATATGCTCGCATGAGGAGGATAACGTAGAGCACATCTTGATGCAATGTGTTTACGCGAGGGAAGTGTGGCACACATGCTTTGACGTACTACAGCTGAACAGTCATGCACCAAGCACGGAGGACACTTGGGAGGACTGGTGGGGTGGTGCAAGATCAGGATATCAGGGGAAGGACAGGCGAGGGTTCGATTCTCTAGTCATACGGAGTGGCTTGGACTCTTTGAAAGCAGAGGAATGCGAGAGTGTTCAATCGACCAGAGTAATGCAAAGGTCCACAGAAACTACTTAGCTGGATCTTAGAGGACATTCTTGACTGGAGGCGAGCGTGTGTGGGTGTAGGTGGTCTAGATAGGTTTGTGAGACATTGATCTATGTGTATTGGTTGGAGTGGGAGTTCCGTCGGTTGATGTTCGCATCGACTAGCGGATTTTGTAATTATTTTGCTCTTTTCTATAAAAATATGTTATGCCATTGGGGTACTCTCGAAAGAAAAAACTCTACCAAGAGATCGAAGTGTAGATCGAAGTGTATGTTCATGAGTTCCAGACCAACAATCTCAACATGTCCCTCACATTTGAACGTGGCGTCAAAGCAAATGATTGTGCATAGGGGATCTAGCGCTGCCGTTGTTTTTCATAACAACAAAACAAAAGGTAAAGAAAGATTAAGGTGCGGCGGACCACACACGGGGCTATCCAAACATGGGGGGCAAGAATATCCACATCCGTTGCATCCCTGTGCGGCACAGCACAACACAGTAGATGGGGGACAAGATGCAACGGCCGGTTGCTAGCTTTGTAACAGTACTACTCTGGATCGTTTGCTGCATCATCACTACTCCCTCCGTTTCAAAATAGATGACCCAATTTTGCACTAAGCTTAGTATAAAGTTGGGTCATCTATTTTGGAACGGAGGGAGTACAATATAAATAGATTTGAGTGTTTATTTTAGATTCTGAATTCTTTGAGTGAAGAATGATGTCGATTTGATTTGCGCTGTTTCACCAATTGTGTTCTTCAGTTGCCTGACCTATTGTTCATTGTTTTTGAGATAGCTCACCGCTCGAACCACCCCACCACCTTTGAAACCTGTTGGCACTATTTTATTTTGTTAATAAAAGGGCCGTATGCATCATTCTGATGCAGAGGCCGGGGTTTTACCCCTTTTCGGAAAAAAAAGCTCACCGCTCATATCAAGTGGTTTCAGTTGCCTGACCTGAAGATCGGAATTTCTGAAGTAAAAAATCTTTTGGATCGCGAATGTCTGGCTGGCCCGCCAATGCGACTGGGCCCACAAGCCGATCATCATGGGGTGTGGGTCCGCTTTAAGCATGGGAGTGGGTCCCTCGTAGCGCCATACATTGCGAATACCATGGATGCTGCTCTGTCCAACCATGCAGCAGAACAAAGAAGCCTTTATCAGTTGAGAGAGGCTGCGTGTCGAGATTTGAAGAGAGAAGAAGACAGACGTAGACGCCATGACACGTCAGTGATGTGTCCACTGACCGGCTAACCAGAATCATGTCTTCGTTTAAACTCTCGTGTGATATGGACGCCCGTCATGGTCCTGCGGGGTATCGCCGTCCGACGGTCCGAGCCACCGGTGCTGACAAGACAGACGACACCTCTAATCTATACCCGGAAAAATACTGCGTCATGTAGCCTCCAAGACGTGTACGTACTCAGTACTCACATACGACAAGCAGCGAACAATCTATGGTCACTACTAGCTTAGCCTCCAAGCTCCAAGTATAGATCCGTTGTGAAGCTAACGATAACCATCCAGCCCAAAGCACCGTGACAAAGTACGTCAGAGGAACTACTACTACGTACGTACTAATCTAATCTAAGCTACTCCTACGGAGACACCTCGTTTTCTACGAGGTATTAGGCTACCGGCTACCAAAATGTACGAAGGAAAAGACAACTCGCGAGGGCGTATATGACCTATCTTGGTAGCAGGTCACCGGTTTGGTAACAACTTCCCCATAGAGTTTCAGCCCTGCAATATTTTCAAGTGCCTTTTGATCGAATCGGACAGCACCAGGAATCAGCAAATCTCACTGTCGCTGGCTAGGTGAGAGCAGATCAATTGTTGCCATTGGGTTCATATATCTGTAATCTTGTCACCGTAGAGCAGAATTCACTGTTCCGGGCCAGGGGAGAGACAGAGAGCAAATGGACCTGTTCTTCTTGAATTCCTTTCTGTAAGCTTGTCACTATTTTCTTTTATTTCCTGGACTGTGTGATTTTGTCACTGTTGATTGCATGGCCGGACCGGCACAGGGGCGTCGATTCTGATGTGAACATTCCTCAACTGCATGTTTTGTCATCGCAGAAAAAGGCGGACAAGTCGTGAAACAGGTCGTATGGCTTTTGATCCGTCCTTTAATCCCCGAGCGACTGAACAGTGCTCGGTTGATTGACGCGGATCACAACGTCCGACACACCAAACACCCACTCGATGTCCAACATCTCCCCGTTGGCTAGCTGCTAAAAAAATTACTCCACAGTACTCTTTGGAATCGCATAGCATCCATTCACACAACTGTCCGATCTTCCCTGAAAACGTTTCGCTGTTTGACACATGATGTTGTTGGCTGTCGTCGTCCTTTGTCGTTTTTGCTACCGTGCAATTTATGCAGCTTAAACTTCCCTGTTTTTTGTTGATGTTGATAAGCTAGTTGCTTGTCTGTGCTCGGCGGTGTAAACTGACTTCCATGTCTCTTCTCAAAGGATAGACAGAGATTTATCTATCTGAAAAGGACGATCCTTTATCCCTTTGCGACAGAGAAAAGTATGATCTGCAAAGTCAATTTACAGAGTTTCTGTACAATTGTCTAGCTGGGGTATCAGCACTGTATATCTTGTCAGAAACCTAACATTTAAAAAAAAAATCTCACAAACATTTCTTCAGGGCTTTGCAGTCGTAATTTGTAAATTGAACTCCGTACAGCATAGATAGTTCCTTTTTATCTTCTTTTTTTTTTAAATGGTATAGACAAAGATGCTCATACATAACCACATACATTCACCCATATGAATGCATGCAGGCACATAATACTCCTATGAGCACCTTCGAGAGATTCAGCCAGCATATCATTTTGAGATTGACGAAGTTCACATACGTCTTCGTAATCAACAGAAACGTCTCCTCTCGATGAACGCACATCGCTGAAAGGCCTGAGATAAAATCAGAAAAAATACGAGCACCAATGTCAAACTCTAGGAATTGAACCCTGGTTAGCTACCTAGAATACCACTGTCCTTCGAACCATCTAACCACAGTTTGGTTCGCAATTGATAAAATCTTCTACTTGATTAAAAGACGATATACAAGCCCCAGCCTTTATGTCACCTTAATATATCTGGCTGGCATACGGCAGCGTGCAAAGAATGCCATCCTGGGGAAATCTTCAAGAAGGCATCAAATGTCATCCGTACTGATTCTTAATATAAATTGCCTATGGGCGACAGTTAGCACGCCGACCCATTTCTTTTGTGTTGGTTTGCTCGCATGATAGCGGTCGCTATAGGTCTGGTTTACAATGCTTATTTTCCGTTTTGTCTTCTTTTCTCTTTTTATCGGTTTTCACCTTTTTTCTGGTTTTCCTGATTTTCTACAATTTGCTTTGGTTTCTTTGTTTTCTTGTTTTTTCTTTATTAGATATTCTTTGTTTTTCTTCTGATTCTTTCTTGTTTTGCTTTGTTTTTTTTTGGGTTTTCATCTTCTCTTTTGTTTCTTTGTTAGCTTTTATTGGTTTTCTTATCGATTTGTCATTTGCCTTACGTATTGTGCATTTTTCTATACGATAGGAATATTTTTTATACATGTTATAGATTTTTTAAATAAATATAAATATTTTTTGATATCTACTTTTTCCATACATGTTGTACATTTTTTTATTTTTTGTTTTGTTTTGCATGTTTTGATTTTTTTTACAAATACATGCTTTGAATAGTTTTTCAAGTACAATTTCTAATGACAATTTTTTGAAGTATGCAAGTGTTCCTTTAACATTGTACAAACAATTTTTTAAATGTCATGAACAATTTTTTTGAAATTTATGAACTTTTTTGTAATGTCACGAACACGAATGCTTTTTACAATGCATAAACATTTTCCGTACACATGATTAATATTTTCTACCTTTTTTTATTTGCGTTGTACATTTTTCATATACACAAAAAACCACTTTTTTATACAAGTTTAATATTTTATAAATGCAAGATTAATTTTACAAACGCAAGATTAAGTTTATAAATGCAAGATTAATTTTACAAATGCAAGATATATATGGTGTTACTATTCATCACCCAGGGTGCAGAATAAGTTATTCTTCACCCGAGGTAATTTTACGATCGTTTCTTAAATAAATAACATTTGGAATATAAATAGTTATATTCATATTAATTTGGTACGTAAACTTTGGCATAAGAAAAGATAATTACAGGTCATAAGACAAGAAAAATAGCATTTTCTGTATATTTTACACTATGTTTTTACATTTGTAATTTTATGTAACATAAAATATTTATTACGGTGATTATATATTCTCTTACAATCCTTTTTTACGTCTGAAATAAGACAAAATTTACGGAACGTAAAATTATGGTGCATTGATATGAAAATAGAAAGGGGTAAAGAATAACTATTCCGCACCCAGGATGACGAATAGTCAATCCCTATATATATAGTGCAAAATTGAACATCAATGCACCATAATTTTTTGTTCCGTAAATTTTATCTTCTTTCGCACGTAAAAAGAGAACATAAGAAAATATATAATCGCCATAAAAATACTTTATGTCACGTAAATTACAAATGTAAAAACATAGTACAAAATGTACATCAAATGCATTTTTTCTAGTTTTATGACCTATATTTTTTTCTTATGCCAAATTTTAGGTAATGAATCAATATGAATGTAACTATTTGTATTTCAAATGTAATAATTTACTTATGAAATGATCGTAAGATTACCTCAGGTGAAAATGAATAGACTATGTGAACAAAAAGGGTATAAAAACAAAATAGAAAACTTTAACTTTTTTTCCAGGCAAAGACAGAAGAAAAGAAACAGTGACATCAGCAGGCAAGCAACAACTACTAGGCCGGGCCAATACATGCTGCCCTACAGGCTAGCCATGGTAGCGCACGCTGCGGGTGGCACGTAGCCGCAGAGCTCCTATACCGCGCCGTCTATACCAACCGGCGCTTGCTGCAGCGTCCAGCTGGGCCGGCCCACTAACGGGCAATGCCAGCAGAAAATAAAAAATCCTAAAAGTGAGTTGTTGCTCCTCACGCTAACCGCTAGGGCTACCTGGCGGGAGCAACTAATTAATGAGCACTCCTTCGGGAGCCCCGCAACGATCAACGCCACTTGGCGCGCTCTCAGCCATTTGCCACGTGTCGCGCTCTGGGCGCTTCCTCCAGATTTTTTTTATTTTTCCGCACGCGTTTTCGGCTTTTTAAATGTTTTTTTTTCGATTTTTTGACATTTTGGTTTTCTACCGGTCTTCCCTAGATTTTCAACAATTTTTTTTCGAAAAAAATTAATTTTTTTACGCAAAAAAACTTATATTTTTTTCGCGAGAGTCACGGTTTTGTTTTCGCGAGAGGCACGGTTGTGCTTTCGGAAGAGGTACCACCGTGCCTCTTGAAAACGAAAAAAAACGTATTTTTTTCTTTCGTGGGGGCACGGTTTTACTTCCGCGAGAGGCATAGTTGTGCTTTCGCGAGAGCACGGGCGTACCTCTTTCGAAAAGGGAAAAAATGTGTTTTCTGTATTTTTTTCTTTCGTGAGAGGCACGGTTTTGCTTCCGCGAGAGGCACGGTTGTGCTTTCGCGAGAGGCACGGTTTTGCTTCCGCGAGAGGCACGGTTGTGTTTGCGCGAGAGGCACGGTTTTGCTTCCGCGGAGGCACGGTTGTGCTTTCGCGAGAGGCACGGGCGTGCCTTTTTCGGAAAGGGAAAAAATATGTTTTCTTTTTTTTCGCGAGAGGCACGGTTTTGCTTCCGCGAGAGGCACGATTGTGCTTTCACGAGAGGCACGGGCATGCCTCTTTCGGAAAAGGGAAAAACACATTTTTTGTTTTTTTTATTTCATGAGAGACACGGTTTTGCTTTCGCGAGAGGCACGGTTGTGATTTCGTCAGAGGCATAGGCGTGCCTCTTTCGGGAAGGGAAAACAACCCGTGTTCCTGGTTCATTTTTTCGTCGGGTTTTTTCGTCCGGTTTTTTTCGTGAAAAAAAGTTCGTGAAAACCTTTAAACATGGGATCTAGTTTTGAAGATCTCGAAATGAGGAATCCAATGGCGAAAGCGGTTCGAGATTTGGACACACGGTTTAAGAGATAAAATATTTTTAATAAACGGATCTACGAAAAAAGGGAAAACTACCAGGTTGCAAAAAGTGACGCACATGCAGCGCGCCACTTGTCGCAACCTGGGGAAGTTGGAGTCATCTCCGCAAGGAGTACTTCTTAACTAGTGATTTCGCTACCTGGCACTCGTGAAATAATAAAGGACAATAGTGGCTGCGCGGTTCCAAAAAATTGAAGTTCAAAATAAAAAAAATGTTTATGTTTTTTTTAAAAAAGGCCAAGGTATTAAAAAAATTCACGAATATTAAAAAAAGTTCACGAAATTTAAAAAAAATCAGGAATTTAAGAAAAGTGTAGGAGTTTGAAAAAATTTTAAAATGAAAAAAATTCATGGATTTGAAAAGGCACAAAATACAAAAAGTTTAGGGAAATTGAAAAACATTCACTAATTTGAGAAAATAGTTCAAGAATTGAAACAATGTTCATCAAATTGAAAAAAAAGTTCATAAACTTTTTAAAAAGTGTACTGAATTTGAAAAAAATATTCATCAAATTTTTCAAAAATCATCGGATTTGGAAAAATTTCATGACATTCGAAAAAAATCATCCATTTTTGAAAAAGGTTCACGAATTTTAAAATAACCACTTATTAAAGAAAATAAAAAAGTATGAGAAAAAAAATAAACTGAACTGAAGCACGAAATAAGAAAAACGAAGTAATTTCATACCAGCGAGTTGATGGCCTAGTTATTAGACAGGTTCGAATCCCCTTCCTCCCCTTAGCCGCGCCCTACAGTAGGTTACCGGCCTGTTCACTGTTTTTTTTTTCGTGTTTTTCTAACTCGGTACAAATGCAAAAGAAAGCCACGTGAATGCACACGTACATTGTTCAACATTGTACAAATGCAATGTTTTAGAATATGAACATTTTTTTATAATTTTGAACAATGTTGTAGGGACTTATACATACGCACATACACTCAACTTCTGAATGTACGCACGCACATCCTATTTCTATGTGCATCTCCGAGAGACTGAGCCAGCCCATCATCTTGAGATTGATGAAAATTGCCACCCACGCCTTCGTAGTCAGCGGAAACGTCTCCTCCCACTGAACGTAAATCGTCGAAAGACCGAAAATGAACCCAGGAAAGTGAGAGCACCGATGTCAAGTCTAGTGCTTAAATTCTAGTCGACTAAGGATATCACTGTCCTCATAACCATCCAACCACATGTTGGTTCGTACATGTGGCTTCTGTTACGGGTTCTCTTGAGTTCCTTTTCTATGTCTCCTCTTTCTTTTTTTAAAAGTTTCCTTTAAAACAGTGTTAGAATCTCAAATTTCGGTCAGAGACAAGTGTGCGTATTTAAACAAAGTTTGCAATTTTCAAAAATGTTCATGCTTTCAAGGGTTGTTTGGAATTTATAAAAGGTTCCCATTTTAAAATATATATCATAAATTAAAATTATGTTCGTGGTTTCGAAAAATGATTAGTGATTTTCAAAAGGCATTTAATTTTAAAAAATGGCTCCAAATTTCAAAAAAAGTTCTTTGTTTCTAAATTTCTTCACAACTTTAAAAACTGATCAGGCTTTCAGAAATGTCGTGTTTTCAAAAAGTGTTTATTTCTTATAAAAAATGTTCTTGTTCTAAAATATTGTTCAAAATTTTACAAAAAATTTAAATTGACTGAAAAACCATGCCCTACAGTGCACCCCAAGTCGATAGTGTGCATCTTTCTACAGTACTGAGTCCCTACAACCGCACAGAAAAAAGTACGTGAACCAGTTGCTTAATGGGATGGCCCGGTCGCTCACGCATGTGCGTTTTAGGGGCAATTTCGCGCGAAATGCTTCACATAGGAGCTCCCTATTTGTCCGACGTAGACTTTAGAGAATTTGGTATTATATGGGCCGACGATTTGGGTCTAACTTGGAAGAAACTTGATAGAACCTGGGGCGGCTTTTGAGAATACTATTCCATTTTGTTTGAAACTTGGGCATCATCCTTTCACTTACACCACTACACCGGATTCCACTTGGCCCCATTTTCTCTTCGCTAGTTCAAACGCGGGACATCCTATACAACGTTTAGGCCTTTCCCAATGCAAAGGCGCTAAGTGCATGAAAGTGCTTAAGAATTAAACTCTTCAACGCATGGGTGCTTAGCTTATTGTAGATAAATTTCTTTCCATTGACTTTTCAGTAGCTGAACTATCCCATGCTTAATTGTTTTACCTAGGGCCGCTTGCTTGACTTCGTTTTGTCATGGGGCCATCAAGTGCTATCTCTCCTCTTGAATATCTTTGGCACGTTAGTTTTTTTTGCCTATGTGGCATTCTTAGCACATGTACACCACGTGGCACTGACATGGGCCTTAAGGTGCTAATTAATGCTCCCAGTTTATCATTGTTTTTTCCCTTCACGTTCCCCTAAAAAAGCCAAGGGCTGCTGGTTTAAAGAGAAAACAACCAGATTTCTAAGATTTATGAAATAAAAAATGTTCATGAGCTTACAAGAAGTTTGTGAATTTCAAAAATATAAGCTAACTTGAAAAAAGATCATTAATTTGGACACTGGTCTCGAATGCTGAAAATTTGATCTTGCATTTTCAAAATATTCATGTTTTTTTAATGTTTACAGTTATTAAAAAAGTCCCTCATTTTCAAAAATATTCTGAACGTGAAAAACATGTGTGAATATTGAAAATATTGACAAATTTTAAAATAAAGGCAAAAATATTCATTGATTTAATAATAATGTTCATATTTTTTCAAAAAAATAAATAAATAATAACCAGCAGAAAAGAGAGGGAACAACAAAAAAGGAAAGTAGAACATCAAAAGATCCAAAAAATAAATAAAACCATTGAACTGGCAGAATAAAATGAAAAAGGAAAATAATAGGAAAACCCCGGAAAAATGAGCATTCTAGAATTTTCCCAAAACTGGGATGAACACATATTATTTTAGATTATATGGGTCAGGCCGTTAACAAAGAATGTGTAATGCAAGGTGCAATGTACGCCGAAAAGGATATTTCAGTTCAAAGTCAGCGTGTGAAAACGAACTAAAGATTTCAAACACTTGGGCTGCAACTCCAACTAGTACGTACTCTCTACGGTCCTTTTTATTCCGCGAATTACATATGTGTCAAGTCAAACTTTGCAAAGTTTAACCTAATTTATATTAAAAAAATGTCAACATCTATAATAGCAAATATATATACAATGGAAGTACATTTCATAATGAATCTAATAATATTGATTTGGTATTGTGAATATTGAATTTTGTCCTATAATTATGATCAAAGTAGAGATACTTTGACTTCAGATAAAATTTAAATACAAACTAAAAAGGACCGGAGGAGTATATATATATTACTAAAAAGGACGAACACCACTGGGATTTCTTAATTCGTATCCCCTTTACTTTATAAACTTTGACCAAGTGCATAGAGAAAAACATATATCTCTAGGATATCAAATACTACACATTATTATATATACATCACAAGAAGTAGTTTCATATTGTATACATTTGGTACTATGGATATAATTAGTTTTCTCTATAAACTTGGTCAAGGTTTATAAATTTTGACTTTTTCAAAAAAATATACTCCCTCCATTTCATAATATAAGAGCGTTTTTGACACTACACTAGTATTAAAAAACACTCTTATATTAGGGGACGAAGGGAGTATATTATGGAATGGAGTGAGTATTAGGCATGGCTTGGAATGCTCACTTGTTCATCCCACACTCCTTCACTACCCTTTGATTCTGAGGACAATGCAAATTAATCATACCAATCAAGGCAAGCCTCTAGCCACCAGCCTTCTCTTCTTCACAAATTCCAACTGATGTAGACTTCCGGACAACAGTGTCCGGGAGAGCAGAAGGATTAACTAATCCATTGCCAAATTGCTTAGTATTCTTAATCCCATTATATTTGGCGAAAATAATGATCAACCTTCTTGATGGGCTGGCGACAGATAACATCCCGGCGATTATGCACTGGTCTCCACTTGGCTCTGTCGCTGATGATTGGCCTCAATTATCCGGTCCGGTCAAGCAACCGCAGCTGACACTGACACACTCGTGCATCGCTCTACCTGCAGCGTCCCAACACCCTCCCTGGATTTGTTTTCCCTTTCCTCCGCTCGTGCCGCGCTGTTCCATGTTTCATGAAACGAATCGGATACCCATGTGCTGGCGCCTCACTACTGACATATTTATGCACAGTAGATTAGCTGTTAATCATTTGCAGCCAGCTTAGCTAGCTTGACCATTTGAATCCACTCCACTGTGCACTTGGTTAATCTTTAATACGAACACTCTGTTAAGCATGTGGCAGAGTAGCATCGGTATTTACTACTTTAAGCGATGATCCAAGCAGTGATGGAGACTGTTATGGGTGAAAGCAGAGCTGATTCAGGATAAAGCTCGGTTCAATCCGTAGCTAACACCCAAAAAAAATTCTAAAAAAAAAACGCCCTAGGCTACTCTAGGTATGAGACGGCGTATTTTTAACGGTTTAGCCAATGGGAGATGCACACCCGGGCACATAGGAGTGACACTGTCAGACCATGGAAGAGGCGCTGTCAGGAGTTGCTGGATCTCTTTTGCTCCGCCCTTGGTTGCACATGGAGGATGGATCGGAATCCTGTCCAGGATGCAGGCACACTCAGGTTTACATCACCAGACAGACACGAGCCGTCCGTCTCTCCGTCCGGGGCCAATCAATCATCCCGCCAAGATGCCGGAGCGCACATGGATGCACGCGTCTCCGATTCGGCCGCTCACCACTACCAGGTGACCTGGGAGGGAGCATGCGATGCCGATGCGTGCGTGCGTCCCCGCTCGCGAGCCGCATCTTTATTCTTACTACGACCGGATCGATGCCCCACTGACCACCGGGCCGCCTGCCTGCCTGCCGGGGATCTTCCTCTCCTGGTGGTGGCGGTCGCGATATGGTGGGGAGGCCGACGGTCTCGTCGGTGGCGCGTCGTTCGTCTCCCCGTCCGGGGCCGATCAATCATTCCGCCAGGGTGCCGGAGCGCACATGCACGCACGCGCCTGCGCGCCTCCGGTTCGGCCGGTGACCCGACCCGACCTGGGAGGAGGGAGCATGGGAGCATTCGGATGCGATGCGTGCGCGTGCGGCCCCCGCTTTGCGCATTGCTGCTTCGATTCAGCTGCCAGGCACGACCGGAAGCGGGCCGGCTGCCGGGGATCTTCCTCTCTGGCGGCGGACGCGATAGGGTAGGGTGGGCCGCTAGCTGGGTGTGGGAGGTCGACGGCCTCGTGGTCGTCGGTGGCGCGTCGCGGTCCGATCCCCGTCAAACCCGACGCGACCTTGTTCGGTTTCGCTTCCCCGCACGTCAGCGTGACGTGGTACGAAGCGGCGCCCCGCCGGCTGGTCGGCCACTCGGCCATGCATGCACAGCACAGCGCTGCCCGGGGCCGACTCGGCTCCGGGCCGTCTTTTGCCGCCGGCCATGACCATGACGACGCGCTCGCCTAGCGTGACCCGCCCCTCCGCTCCGTTCCCACCACGTACGAACGAGTGCACGTACCTGTCGGCCCGTCGCTTTGATTTTTCGCCCCGGGAGGGGCCGTGTTTTGGCCCATTGCCGCGGTTCCATGCCACGTTTTCCCTTCCTAGTTACGGGCTCCGTTCTTTTGTCTGTGTGTGTGATGGCAGCAAAGTCCATGGAGTAGGTTTATTCGGGATTGCTTTTTCTGCGTACGCGAATCGCAGTCGTGACGGAGATGTGTGCCGCAAAACGACGTCCATCTGGTATGCAAGCGACTTCAAAACGTTATCTCCGAAACGAAAAAACCCAGGCTCCCTCCCTCCCCGTGCAGGCACGGCAAAGGTTTTGGCTCCTGGTGCACCGGCGCCCCAGATAATTTGGAATAAATACTCAAAACAGCGCCAGGCAATCTCTTTTGCTGAACTGACAACAAAATATCCAAGTACATTATGCCTCACATAGTATTTTACATCTTTTTTAGCGGAACTTATAAATGCTTGCTGTTATTCTACTTATTAGTCCCACCTCGACAATATACGGAGGCGACGGTGAGGGAGCTCGGCATAAGAAGGGGAGGGAGGGGTGCGGGAGGAGGCATCTTTGCGCTTGGGGCAATGACGCAGCTAGTGAGGTTATACCGAGGCGCGTCAATTGCTGGTTGAAAACTATTTCCAAACCCCCTCTTTGGCCCTTCGGGGCCACTGAGAATTTCTGGAAGGGCTCCCTCTCGTTCGGGCGAGGGTAAAGCCCTGCAATACACAAACAAAATGTTTTGTTAACCCAATGCTGCATATGGTTCATATTTGTTCTCATTAGGCAAGGAAAGATAGATACCTGGGACGTCTAGCACATGCAGAATGCTAAGTGCAATTTCAAAGGTTGCCAATCGGTTTCGAAATAAAGACTTGGCCAAGAACAATGATTTCATTCATTTCTCATTCCAAATTACACATTGCGAAGATTTGAAGGGCACATCAAAGAACATTTATTTTGCACCAAAAATTCACATCAAGAAGACATAATGCTTCTCCCTAAGAAATTCTTACTCAAGCATTCCAGGAAGAATTTGATGTCCAAAAAATATAACGGAAGATATTATGTGTGCTCCAACAAAGATTATCATTTTAGAGTCTATTGGGGAATGATCGCTCTAAAACTCAATTAATGTAGAACGATCACGAGATGCCAAAATTTACTTAGAAACATAATGACATTATCGACTATATTTGGTAGTATGTCGGTTGCTTGCTGTTTTTCTAATTATTAGTCCCACCTTGCCAATGGACGGAGGCGACGGTGAGGGAGCTCTGTATAAGAAGGGGAGGGAGGGATGCGGGAGGAGGCATCTTTGCGCTTGGGGCAATGACACAGCTAGTGAGGTTATACCGAGGCACGTCAATTGCTGGTTGAAAACTATTTCCAAACCCCCCACTTTGGCCCTTCGGGGCCACTTAGAATTTCTGGAAGGGCTCCCTCTCCTTCGGGCGAGGGTAAAGCCCTGCAATACATAAACAAAATCTTTAGTTCGCCCAATGCTTCATATGGTTCATATTTGTTCTCATTAGGCAAGGAAAGATAGATACATGGGACGTCTAGCACATGCAAAATGCTAAGTGCAATTTTAAAGGTTGCCAATCGGTTTCGAAATAAAGACTTGGCCAAGAACAATGATTTCATTCGTTTCTCATTCCAAATTACACATTGCGAAGATTTGAAGGGCACATCAAAGAACATTAATTTTGCACCAAAAATTCACATCAAGAAGACATAATGCTTCTCCCTAAGAAATTCTTACTCAAGCATTCCAGGAAGAATTTGATGTCCAAAAAATATAACGGAAGATATTATGTGTGCTCCAACAAAGATTATCATTTTAGAGTCTATTGGGGAATGATCGCTCTAAAACTCAATTAATGTAGAACGATCACGAGATGCCAAAATTTACTTAGAAACATAATGACATTATCGACTATATTTGGTAGTATGTCGGTTGCTTGCTGTTTTTCTAATTATTAGTCCCACCTCGCCAATGGACGGAGGTGGCGGGGAGGGAGCTCTGTGTAAGAAGGGGAGGGAGGGGTGCGGGAGGAGGCATCTTTGCGCTCGGGGCAATGACGCAGCTAGTGAGGTTATACCGAGGCGCGTCAATTGCTGGTTGAAAACTATTTCCAAACCCCCCTCTTTGGCCCCTCGGGGCCACTGAGAATTTCTGGAAGGGCTCCCTCTCCTTCGGGCGAGGGTAAAGCCCTGCAATACATAAACAAAATGTTTTGTTCGCCCAATGCTGCATATGGTTCATATTTGTTCTCATTAGGCAAGGAAAGATAGATACCTGTGACGTCTACCACATGCAGAATGCTAAGTGCAATTTCAAAGGTTGCCAATCGGTTTCGAAATAAAGACTTGGCTAGGAACAATGATTTCATTCGTTTCTCTTTCCAAATTACACATTGCGAAGATTTGAAGGGCACATCAAAGAACATTAATTTTGCACCAAAAATTCACATCAAGAAGACATAATGCTTCTCCCTAAGAAATTCTTACTCAAGCATTCCAGGAAGAATTTGATGTCCAAAAAATATAACGGAAGATATTATGTGTGCTCCAACAAAGATTATCATTTTAGAGTCTATTGGGGAATGAGCACTCTAAAACTCAATTAATGTAGAACGA
Source organism: Aegilops speltoides (assembly GCA_021437245.1). Taxonomy (NCBI): domain Eukaryota; kingdom Viridiplantae; phylum Streptophyta; class Magnoliopsida; order Poales; family Poaceae; genus Aegilops; species Aegilops speltoides. Next base: position 481,837,647 of record CM038147.1, read on the forward strand.
TCACGATATGCCAAAATTTACTTAGAAACATAATGATATTATCGACTATATTTGGTAGTATGTCGGTTGCTTGCTGTTTTTCTAATTATTAGTCCCACCTTGCCAATGGACGGAGGCGACGGTGAGGGAGCTCTGTATAAGAAGGGGAGGGAGGGATGCGGGAGGAGGCATCTTTGCGCTTGGGGCAATGACGCAGCTAGTGAGGTTATACCGAGGCGCGTCAATTGCTGGTTGAAAACTATTTCCAAACCCCCCTCTTTGGCCCTTCGGGGCCACTGAGAATTTCTGGAAGGGCTCCCTCTCCTTCGGGCGAGGGTAAAGTCCTGTAATACATAAACAAAATGTTTTGTTCACGCAATGCTGCATATGGTTCATATTTGTTCTCATTAGGCAGGGAAAGATAGATACCTGGGACGTCTAGCACATGCAGAATGCTAAGTGCAATTTCAAAGGTTGCCAATTGGTTTCGAAATAAAGACTTGGCCAAGAACAATGATTTCATTCGTTTCTCATTCCAAATTACACATTGCGAAGATTTGAAGGGCACATCAAAGAACATTAATTTTGCACCAAAAATTCACATCAAGAAGACATAATGCTTCTCCCTAAGAAATTCTTACTCAAGCATTCTAGGAAGAATTTCATGTCCAAAAAATATAACGGAAGATATTATGTGTGCTCCAACAAAGATTATCATTTTAGAGTCTATTGGGGAATGAGCACTCTAAAACTCAATTAATGTAGAACGATCACGAGATGCCAAAATTTACTTAGAAACATAATGACATTATCGACTATATTTGGTAGTATGTCGGTTGCTTGCTGTTTTTCTAATTATTAGTCCCACCTTGCCAATGGATGGAGGCGACGGTGAGGGAGCTCTGTATAAGAAGGGGAGGGAGGGACGCGGGAGGAGGCATCTTTGCGCTTGGGGCAATGACGCAGCTAGTGAGGTTATACCGAGGCGCGTCAATTGCTGGTTGAAAACTATTTCCAAACCCCCCTCTTTGGCCCTTTGGGGCCACTGAGAATTTCTGGAAGGGCTCCCTCTCCTTCGGGCGAGGGTAAAGCCATGCAATACACAAACAAAATGTTTTGTTCGCCCAATGCTGCATATGGTTCATATTTGTTCTCATTAGGCAAGGAAAGATAGATACGTGGGACGTCTAGCACATGCAAAATGCTAAGTGCAATTTCAAAGGTTGCCAATCGGTTTCGAAATAAAGACTTGGCCAAGAACAATGATTTCATTCGTTTCTCATTCCAAATTACACATTGCGAAGATTTGAAGGGCACATCAAAGAACATTAATTTTGCACCAAAAATTCACATCAAGAAGACATAATTCTTCTCCCTAAGAAATTCTTACTCAAGCATTCCAGGAAGAATTTGATGTCCAAAAAATATAACGGAAGATATTATGTGTGCTCCAACAAAGATTATCATTTTAGAGTCTATTGGGGAATGATCGCTCTAAAACTCAATTAATGTAGAACGATCACGAGATGCCAAAATTTACTTTGCAACATAATGACATTATCGACTATATTTGGTAGTATGTCGGTTGCTTGCTGTTTTTCTAATTATTAGTCCCACCTCGCCAATGGACGTAGGTGGTGGGGAGGGAGCTCTGTATAAGAAGGGGAGGGAGGGGTGCGGGAGGAGGCATCTTTGTGAAGGAAATATGACCTAGAGGCAATAATAAAGTTATTATTTATTTCCTTATATCATGATAAATGTTTATTATTCATGCTAGAATTGTATTAACCGGAAACATAATACATGTGTGAATATATAGACAAACAGAGTGTCACTAGTATGCCTCTACTTGACTAGCTTGTTAATCAAAGATGGTTATGTTTCCTAACCATGGACAAAGAGTTGTTATTTGATTAACGGGATCACATCATTAGTTGAATGTTCTGATTCACATGACCCATTCAGTTAGCTTAGCACCCGATCATTTAGTATGTTGCTATTGCTTCCTTCATGACTTATACATGTTCCTATGACTATGAGATTATGCAACTCCCGTTTACCAGAGGAACACTTTGTGTGCTACCAAACGTCACAACATAACTGAGTGATTATAAAGATGCTCTACAGGTGTCTCCAAAGGTACTTGTTGAGTTGGCGTATTTCGAGATTAGGATTTGTCACTCCGAATGTCGGAGAGGTATCTCTGGGCCCTCTCGGTAATGCACATCACTTAAGCCTTGCAAGCATTGCAACTAATGAGTTAGTTGTGAGATGATGTATTACGGAACGAGTAAAGAGACTTGCCGGTAACGAGATTGAACTAGGTATTGATACCGACGATCGAATCTCGGGCAAGTAACATACCGATGACAAAGGGAGCAACGATGTTGTTATGCGGTCTCGACCGATAAAGATCTTCAGAGAATATGTAGGAACCAATATGGGCATCTAGGTCCCGCTATTGGTTATTGACCGAGACGTGTCTCGGTCATGTCTACATCGTTCTCGAACCGTAGGGTCCGCACGCTTAAGGTTTCGGCGATGCTTTATTATGAGTTTATGAGTTTTGATGTACCGAAGGCGTTCGAGTCCCGGATGAGATCGGGGACATGACGAGGAGTATCGAAATGGTCGAGACGTAAAGATCGATATATTGGACGACTATATTCGAGTTCGGAAAGGTTCCGAGTGATTCGGTATTTTCGAGTACCGGGAGAGTTACGGGAATTCGCTGGGAGAAGTATTGGGCCTTATTGGGCTCTGCGGGAAAGAGAGAGGGCTGTCTAGGGCAGGCCGCGCTTCATGGCCTAGTCCGAATTGACTAGGGGAGGGCCGCACCCCTCCTTCCTTCCTTCTCTCTTCCCTTCCTTGTCTCCTACTCCTACTACATGGAAGGACTCCTAGTTGGACTAGGAAAAGGGGAAATCCTACTCCCAGTGGGAGTAGGACTCCCCATGGCGCGCCTCTCCTAGGGCCGGCCTCCTCCTCCCTCCCTCCTTTATATACGGGGGCGGGGGGCACCCCATAGACACACAAGTTGATCATTGAGATCGTTCCTTAGCCGTGTGCGGTGCCCCCCTCCACAAGATTACACTTCGGTCATATTGTAGCGGTGCTTAGGCGAAGCCCTGCGACAATAGAACATCAAGATCGTCACCACGCCGTCGTGCTGACGGAACTCCTCCCCGCGCCTCTGCTGGATCAGAGATCGGGGAGCGTCATCGAGCTGAACGTGTGCCAAGAACTCGGAGGTGCCGGAGTAACGGTGCTTGGATCGGTCGGACCGGGAAGACATACGACTACTTCCTCTACGTTACGTCAACGCTTCCGCTTCGGTCTACGAGGGTACGTAGACAACACTCTCCCCTCTCGTTGCTATGCATCACCATGATCTTGCGTGTGCATAGGAAATTTTTTGAAATCACTACGTTCCCCAACAGTGGCATCCGAGCCTAGGTTTTATGGTTTGATGTTATATGCACGAGTAGAACACAAGTGAGTTGTGGGCGATACAAGTCATACTGCTTACCAGCATGTCATACTTTGGTTCGGCGGTATTGTTGGATGAAGCGCCCCGACCGACATTACGCCAGACGCTTACGCGAGACTGGTTCTACCGCCGTGCTTTGCACACAGGTGGCTAGCGGGTGTCAGTTTCTCCAACTTTAGTTGAACCGAGTGTGGCTACGCCCGCTCCTTGCGAAGGTTAAAACAGCACCAACTTGACAAACTATCGTTGTGGTTTTGATGCGTAGGTGAGATTGATTCTTGCTTCAGCCCATAGCAGCCACGTAAAATTTGCAACAACAAAGTAGATGACGTCTAACTTGTTTTTGCAGGGCATGTTGTGATGTGATATGGTCAAGACGTGATAAGATATAATTTGTTGTATGAGATGATCATGTTTTGTTGAAGTTATCGGCAACTGGCTGAAGCCCTATGGATGTCTCTTTGTTGCATAAGATGCAAGTGCCAAATAATTGCTTTACTTTATCGCTATACGATAGCAATAGTTGCAAGAGCAATAGTTGGTGAGACAACCATGTGACGACACATTGATATAGATCAAGATGATGGAGATCATGGTGTCATGCCGGTGATGATGGAGATCATGACGATGCTTTGGAGATGGAGATCAAAGGCACAAGATGATGATGGCCATATCATGTCACATATTTTTGATTGCATATGATGTTTATCCTTTATACATCTTATTCTTGCTTTGATTGACGATAGCATTTTAAGATGATCTCTAGCACCGTTGCCAAAGTTCGTCGTGCCCAGACACCACGTGATGATCGGGTGTGATAAGCTCTACGTCCATCTACAACGGGTGCAAGACAGTTTTGCACACGCGGAATACTCAGGTTAAACTTGACGAGCCTAGCATATGTAGATATGGCCTCGGAACACGGAGACCGAAAGGTCGAGCGTGAATCATATAGTAGATATGATCAACATAGTGATGTTCACCATTGAAAACTACTCCATCTCACGTGATGATCGGATATGGTTTAGTTGATTTGGATCACGTGATCACTTAGATGACTAGAGAGATGTCTGTCTAAGTGGGAGTTCTTAAGTAATATGATTAATTGAACTTAAATTTATCATGAACTTAGTCCTTGTAGTATTTTGCAAATTATGTTGTAAGATCAATAGCTTGCGTTGTTGCTTTCATATGTTTATTTTGATATGTTCCTAGAGAAAAATGTATTGAAAGATGTTAGTAGCAATGAAGCGGATTGGATCCGTGATCTGAGGTTTATCCTCATTGTTTGCATGTAAGAATTATGTCCTTAATGCACCGCTAGGTGATGACCTATTGCAGGAGCAGATGCGCATTTATGAACGTTTGGCTAGCTCAATATGATGACTACTTGATAGTTTAGTGCACCATGCTTAACGGCTTAGAATCGGGACTTCAAAGATGTTTTGAACATCATGGACCATATGAGATGTTCCAGGAATTGAAGTTAATATTTCAAGCAAATACCCGAGTTGAGAGATATGAAGTCTCCAACAAGTTCTATTGCTAAATGATGGAGGATAATCGCTCAACTAGTGAGCACGTGCTCAGATTGTCTGGATACTTCAATCGCTTGAATCAAGTGGGAGTTAATCTTCCAGATAAGATAGTGATTGACAGAGTTCTCTAGTCACCATCACCAAGTTAGTAGAACTTTGTGATGAACTATAGTATGCAAGGGATGACGAAAATGATTCCCGAGCTTTTCATGATGATGAAATCAATGAAGGTAGAAATCAAGAAAGAACATCAAGTGTTGATGGTTAACAAGACCACTAGTTTCAAGAAAAGGGCAAAGGGATAGAAGGGAACTTCAAAAGAACGGCAAGCAAGTTGCTGCTCAAGTGAAGAAGCCCAAGTCTGGACCTAAGCCTGAGACTAAGTGCTTCTACTGCAAAAGGAATGGTCACTGGAAGCGGAAATGCCCTAAATATTTGGTGGATAAGAAGGATGGCAAAGTAAACAAGGGTATATTTGATATACAGGTTATTGATGTGTGCTTTACTAGTATTTATAGTAGCCCCGAGTATTTGATACTTGTTCGGTTGCTAAGATTAGTAACTCAAACAGGAGTTACTGTAATAAACAAAGACTAGTTGAAGGGAAGTGACGATGAGTGTTGGAAGTAGTTCCAAGATTGATATGATCATCATCGCACACTCCCTATACTTTCGGGATTAGTGTTAAACCTAAATAAATGTTATTTGGCGCTTATGCTGAGCATGAATATGATTTGATCATGTTTATTGCAATACGGTTATTCATTTAAAATCGAGAATAATTGTTGTTCTATTTAAATGAATAAAACCTTCAATGGTCATACACCCAACGAAAATAGTTTGTTGGCTCTCGATCGTAGTGATGCACATATTCATAATATTGATGCCAAAAGATGCAAAGTTAATAATGATAGTGCAACTTATTTTTGGCACTGCCGTTTAGGTCATAATGGTGTAAAGCACATGAAGAAACTCCATGCTGATGGGATTTTGGAATCACTTGATTATGAATCACTTGATGCTTATGAACCATGCCTCATGGGCAAGATGACTAAGACTCCGTTCTCCGAACGATGAGCGAGCAATCGACTTATTGGAAATAATACATACCGATGTATGCGATCCAATGAGTGTTAAGGCTCGCAGCGGGTATCATTATTTTCTGACCTTCACAGATGATTTGAGCAGATATGGGTATATCTACTTGATGAAACATAAGTCTGAAATAGTTGAAAGGTTCAAAGAATTTCAGAGTGAAGTGGAAAAATCATCTTGACAAGAAAATAAGGTTTCTACGATCTGATCGGAGACAAATATTTGAGTTACGAGTTTGGTCTTCAATTAAAACAATGTGGAATAGTTTCACAAATTCATGCCACCTGGAACACCACATCATAATGGTGTGTCCGAACGTCATAACCATACTTTATTGGATATAGTACAATCTATGATGTTTCTTACCGATTTACCAATATCGCTTTGGGATCATGCATTAGAGACACCTGCATTCACGTTAAATAGGGCACCATCTAAACCGCTGAGACGACACTATATGAAATGTGGTTTAGCAAGAAACCAAAGTTGTCGCTTTCTTAAAGTTTGGGGTTGCGATGCTTATGTGAAAAAGTTTCATCCCGATAAGCTCAAACCCAAATCAAGAAGTGCGCCTTCATAGAATACCCAAAGGAAATTGTTGGGTACACCTTCTATCACAGATCCAAGGCAAAACATTCATTGCTAATAAATGGATCCTTTCTAGAGAAGGAGTTTCTCTCGAAAGAAGTGAGTGGGAGGAAAGTAGAACTTGATGAGGTAATTGTACCTTCTCCTTATTGAAAGTAGTTCATCACGTAAATCTGTTCTGTGACTACTACACCAATTAGTGAGGAAGCTAATGATGATGATCATGTAACTTCAGATCAAGTTACTACCGAATCTCGTAGGTAAACCAGAGTGAGATCCGCACCAAAGTGGTACAAGAATCCTGCTCGAAGTCATGTAACTAGACCATGATGAACCTACGAACTATGAGGAAGCGATGATGAGCCCAGATTCGCGAAATGGCTTGAGGCCATGAAATCGAGATGAGATCCATGTATGAGAACAAAGTGTGGACTTTGGTGGAGTTGCTCATGATCGGCAAGCCATAGAAAATAAATGGATCTTCAAGAGGAAGACGGACGCGATAGTAGTGCTACTATCTACAAAGCTAGACTTGTTGAAAAGGTTTTGACAAAGTTCAAGATGTTGAATACAATGAGATTTGCTCACTCAGATCGATGCTTAAAAGTCTGTCCGAATCATGTTAGCAATTGCCGATTTTATGAAATCGCAAATGGATAAACAAAACTGCATTCCTTAATGGAGTTATTAAAGAAGATTTGTATGTGATGCAACCAAGAGGTTTTGTCGATCCTAAAGGTGTTAACAAAATGTGCATCTATGGACTGGTGCAAGCATCTCGAGTTGGAATATACGCTTTGATAAGTTGATCAAAGATATAGTTTATACAGACTTGCAAAGAAGCCCAGATTTACTAGAAAGTGAGTGGGAGCACTACGGCATTTCGATAAGTATATGTGAATGACATATTGTAGATCGGAAATAATGTAGAATTATTCGCAAAGCATAAAGGAGTGTTTGAAAGGAGTTTTTCAAAGAAAGACCTCGTGAAGCTGCTTACATATTGAGCATCAAGATCTATAGAGATAGATCAAAACGCTTGATAAGTTTTTTTCAATGAGTACATACCTTGACAAGATTTTGAAGTAGTTCAAAATGGAACAGTCAAAGAAAGAGTTCTTGCCTGTGTTACAAGGTGTGAGATTGAGTAAGACTCAAAACTCGACCACGGCAGAAGATAGAAAGAGAATGAAAGTCATTCCCTATGCCTTGGCCATAGGTTCTATAAAGTATGCCATGCTGTGTACCAGATCTATTGTATACCCTACACTGAGTTTGGCAAGGGATTACAATAGTTATCTAGGAGTAGATCACTGGACAGCGGTGAAAATTATCCTTAGTGGAATAAGGATATGTTTCTCGATTATGGAAGTGGCAAAAGGTTCATCGTAAAGGGTTACGTCGATGCAAGTTTTGACACCGATCTGGATGACTCTAAGTCTCGATCTAGATACATATTGAAAGTGGGAGCAATTAGCTAGAGTAGCTCCGCAAGAGCATTGTAGACATAAAAATTGCAAAATACATAACGGATCTGAATGTGAAAGACCCGCTGACTAAGATTCTCTCACAAGCAAAACATGATCACACCTTAGTACTCTTTGGGTGTTAATCACATAGTGATGTGAACTAGATTATGAATCTAGTAAACCCTTTGGGTGTTGATCACATGGCGATGTGAACTATGGGTGTTAATCACATGATGATGTGAACTATCAATGTTAATCACATAGTGATGTGATCTAGATTATTGACTCTAGTGCAAGTGGGAGATCAAGGAAATATGCCCTAGAGGCAATAATAAAGTTATTATTTATTTCCTTATATCATGATAAATGTTTATTATTCATGCTAGAATTGTATTAACCGAAAACATAATACATGTGTGAATATATAGACAAACAGAGTGTCACTAGTATGCCTCTACTTGACTAGCTTGTTAATCAAAGATGGTTATGTTTCCTAACCATGGACAAAGAGTTGTTATTTGATTAACGGGATCACATCATTAGTTGAATGATCTGATTGACATGACCCATTCAGCTAGCTTAGCACCCGATCATTTAGTATGTTGCTATTGCTTCCTTCATGACTTATACATGTTCCTATGACTATGAGATTATGCAACTCCGCTTACGGAGGAACACTTTGTGTGCTACCAAACGTCACAACGAATCGGGTGATTATAAAGGTGCTCTACAGGTGTCTCCAAAGGTACTTGTTGAGTTGGCGATTTCGAGATTAGGATTTGTCATCCAATGCTCGGAGAGGTATCTCTGGGCCCTCTCGGTAATGCACATCACTTAAGCCTTGCAAGCATTGCAACTAATGAGTTAGTTGTGAGATGATGTATTACGGAACGAGTAAAGAGACTTGCCGGTAACGAGATTGAACTAGGTATTGGATACCGACGATCGAATCTCGGCAAGTAACATATCGATGACAAACGGAACAACGTATGTTGTTATGCGGTCCGACCGATAAAGATCTTCGTAGAATATGTAGGAACCAATATGGGCATCTAGGTCCCGCTTATTGGTTATTGACCGGAGACGTGTCTCGGTCATGTCTACATTGTTCTCGAACCGTAGGGTCCGCACGCTTAAGGTTTCGATGATGCTTTATTATGAGTTTATGAGTTTTGGTGTACCGAAGGAGTTGAGTCCCGGATGAGATCCGGGACATGACGAGGAGTCTCAAATGGTCGAGATGTAAAGATCGATATATTAGACGACTATATTCGGAGTTCGGAAAGGTTCCGAGTGATTCGGTATTTTTCGAGTACCGAGAGTTACGGAATTCGCGGGGAGAAGTATTGGGCCTTATTGGGCCTCAAGGGAAAGAGAGAGGGGCTGCCTAGGGCAGGCCAAGGCTTCCCCATGGCCTAGTCCGAATTGGACTAGGGGGAGGGGCCGCACCCCCTCCTTCCTTCCCTTCTCTCTTCCCCTTCCTTGTCTCCTACTCCTACTACATGGAAGGACTCCTAGTTGGATTAGGAAAAGGAGAAATCCTACTCCCAGTGGGAGTAGGACTCCCCATGGCGCGCCTTTCCTAGGGTCGGCCTCCTCCTCCCTCCCTCCTTTATATACGGGGGCAGGGGGCACCCCATAGACACACAAGTTGATCATTGAGATCGTTCCTTAGCCGTGTGCGGTGCCCCCCTCCACAAGATTACACCTCGGTCATATTGTAGCGGTGCTTAGGCGAAGCCCTGCGACAGTAGAACATCAAGATCGTCACCACGCCGTCGTGCTGACGGAACTCCTCCCCACGCCTCTGCTGGATCGGAGATCGGGGAGCGTCATCGAGCTGAACGTGTGCCAAGAACTCGGAGGTGCCGGAGTAACGGTGCTTGGATCGGTCGGACCGGGAAGACGTACGACTCCTTCCTCTACGTTGCGTCAACGCTTCCGCTTCGGTCTACGAGGGTACGTAGACAACACTCTCCCCTCTTGTTGCTATGCATCACCATGATCTAGCGTGTGCGTAGGAAATTTTTTGAAATTACTACGTTCCCCAACACTTTGCGCTTGGGGCAATGACGCAGCTAGTGAGGTTATACCGAGGCGCGTCAATTGCTGGTTGAAAACTATTTCCAAACCCCCCTCTTTGGCCCTTCGGGGCCACTGAGAATTTCTGGAAGGGCTCCCTCTCCTTCGGGTGAGGGTAAAGCCCTGCAATACGTAAACAAAATGTTTTATTCGCCCAATACTGCATATGGTTCATATTTGTTCTCATTAGGCAAGGAAAGATAGATACCTAGGACGTCTACCACATGCAGAATGCTAAGTGCAATTTCAAAGGTTGCCAATCGGTTTCGAAATAAAGACTTGGGCAGGAACAATGATTTCATTCGTTTCTCATTCCAAATTACACATTGCGAAGATTTGAAGGGCACATCAAAGAACATTAATTTTGCACCAAAAATTCACATCAAGAAGACATAATGCTTATCCCTAAGAAATTCTTACTCAAGCATTCCAGGAAGAATTTGATGTCCAAAAAATATAACGGAAGATATTATGTGTGCTCCAACAAAGATTATCATTTTAGAGTCTATTGGGGAATGAGCACTCTAAAACTCAATTAATGTAGAACGATCACGAGATGCCAAAATTTACTTAGAAACATAATGATATTATCGACTATATTTGGTAGTATGTCGGTTGCTTGCTGTTTTTCTAATTATTAGTCCCACCTTGCCAATGGACGGAGGCGACGGTGAGGGAGCTCTGTATAAGAAGGGGAGGGAGGGATGCGGGAGGAGGCATCTTTGCGGTTGGGGCAATGACGCAGCTAGTGAGGTTATACCGAGGCGCGTCAATTGCTGGTTGAAAACTATTTCCAAACCCCCCTCTTTGGCCCTTCGGGGCCACTGAGAATTTCTGGAAGGGCTCCCTCTCCTTCGGGCGTGGGTAAAGTCCTGCAATACATAAACAAAATGTTTTGTTCGACCAATGCTGCATATGGTTCATATTTGTTCTCGTTCGGCAAGGAAAGATAGATACCTGCGACGTCTAGCACATGCAAAATGCTAAGTGCAATTTCAAAGGTTGCCAATCGGTTTCGAAATAAAGACTTGGCCAAGAACAATGATTTCATTCGTTTCTCATTCCAAATTACACATTGCGAAGATTTGAAGGGCACATCAAAGAACATTAATTTTTCACCAAAAATTCACATCAAGAAGACCATAATGCTTCTCCCTAAGAAATTCTTACTCAAGCATTCCAGGAAGAGTTTGATGTCCAAAAAATATAACGGAAGATATTATGTGCGCTCCAACAAAGATTATCATTTTAGAGTCTATTGGGGAATGACCGCTCTACAACTCAATTAATTTAGAACGATCACGAGATGCCAAAACATACTTAGAAACATAATGACATTATCAACTATATTTGGTAGTATGTCGTTTGCTTGCTGTTTTTCTAATTATTAGTCCCACCTCGCCAATGGGTGGAGGTGGAAGGGAGGGAGCTCTGTATAAGAAGGGGAGGGAGGGTGCGGGAGGAGGCATCTTTGCGCTTGGGGCAATGACGCAGCTAGTGAGGTTATACCAAGGCGCGTCAATTGCTGGTTGAAAACTATTTCCAAACCCCCCCTCTTTGGCCCTTCGGGGCCACTGAGAATTTCTTTAAGGGCTCCCTCTCCTTCGGGCGAGGGTAAAGCCCTGCAATACATAAACAAAATGTTTTGTTCGCCCAATGCTGCATATGGTTCATATTTGTTTTCATTAGGCAAGGATAGATAGATACCTGGGACGTCTACCACATGCAGAATGCTGAATGCAATTTCAAAGGTTGCCAATCGGTTTCGAAATAAAGACTTGGCCAGGAACAATGATTTCATTCGTTTCTCATTCCAAATTACGCATTGCGAAGAGTTGAAGGGCACATCAAAGAACATTAATTTTGCCCCAAAAATTCACATCAAGAAGACATAATGCTTCTCCCTAAGAAATTCTTACTCAAGCATTCCAGGAAGAATTTGATGTCCAAAAAATATAAAGGAAGATATTATGTGTGCTCCAACAAATATTATCGTTTTAGAGTCTATTGGGGAATGAGCACTCTAAAACTCAATTAATGTAGATTGATCACGAGAGCCAAAATTTACTTAGAAACATAATGAAATTATCGACTATATTTGGTAGTATGTCGGCTGCTTGCTGTTTTTCTAATTATTAGTCCCACCTTGCCAATGGACAGAGGCGACGGTGAGGGAGCTCTGTATAAGAAGGGGAGGGAGGGGTGCGGGAGGAGGCATCTTTGCGCTTGGGGCAATGACGCAGCTAGTGAGGTTATACCGAGGCGCGTCAATTGCTGGTTGAAAACTATTTCCAAATCCCCCTCTTTGGCCCTTCGAGGCCACTGAGAATTTCTGGAAGGGCTCCCTCTCCTTCGGGAAAGGGTAAAGCTCTGCAATACATAAACAAAATGTTTTGTTCGCCCAATTCTGCATATGGTTCATATTTGTTCTCATTAGGCAAGGAAAGATAGATACCTGGGACGTCTAGCACATGCAGAATGCTAAGTGCAATTTCAAAGGTTGCCAATCAGTTTCGAAATAAAGACTTGGCCAAGAACAATGATTTCATTCGTTTCTCATTCCAAATTACACATTGCGAAGATTTGAAGGGCACGTCAAAGAACATTAATTTTGTACCAAAAATTCACATCAAGAAGACATAATGCTTCTCCCTAAGAAATTCTTACTCAAGCATTCCAGGAAGAATTTGATGTCCAAAAAATATAACGGAAGATATTATGTGTGCTCCAACAAAGATTATCATTTTAGAGTCTATTGGGGAATGAGCGCTCTAAAACTCAATTAATGTAGAACGATCACGAGATGCCAAAATTTACTTAGAAACATAATGACATTATCGACTATATTTGGTAGTATGTCGGTTGCTTTCTGTTTTTCTAATTATTAGTCCCACCTCGCCAATGGACGGAGGTGACGGGGAGGGAGCTCTGTATAAGAAGGGGAGGGAGGGGTGTGGGAGGAGGCATCTTTGCATTTGGGGCAATGATGCAGCTAGTGAGGTTATACCGAGGCGCGTCAATTGCTGGTTGAAAACTATTTCCAAACCCCCCTCTTTGGCCCTTCGGGGCCACTGAGAATTTCTGGAAGGGATTTGAGGGAGTCCTGGACTAGGGGGTGTCCGGACAGTCAGACTATCATCGTCCGCTGGACTCCAAGACTACGAAGATACAAGATTAAAGACTCCGTCCCGTGTCCGGATGGGACTTTCCTTGGCGTGGAAGGCAAGCTTGGCGATACGGATATGTAGATCTCCTACCTTTGTAACCGACTCTGTGTAACCCTAGCCCTCTCCGGTCTCTATATAAACTGGAGGGCTTTAGTCCGTAGGACATAACCTCCATTACAACAATCATACCATAGGCTAGCTTCTAGGGTTTAGCCTCCTTGATCTCGTGGTAGATCCACTCTTGTAATACACATCATCAATATTAATCAAGTAGGACGTAGGGTTTTACCTCCATCAAGAGGGTCCGAACCTGGGTAAAATATCGTGCCCCTTGTCTCCTGTTACCATCCGCCTAGACGCACGGTTCGGCACCCCCTACCCGAGATCCGCCGGTTTTGACACCGACATTGGTGCTTTCATTGAGAGTTCCTCTGTGCCGTCGCCGATAGGAAGGATGCCTTCTCCCATCTTCAAAGACGGTATTTTTGCCAAAGGAGCTCTGGCTGCCGGCCAAACTATACGGCTAGGTGGTTTTCTTATGACCGCCGTCCGCCACCGCTCGACAATGACTTCTCAAGTCGCCAAAAGCAATCTTCACGCCACCGAATTTACCGAGCGGTTGGATCCAATAGAGCTCTCGTCATCAACGAACTCTTGATCGCATCGCCGCTCGAGTCGCTTCTGACTACAATCAGATTGGGCTTAAAACCGATCCGAGAGATTAACTCTCCCGGTCACCCACCACGCTGCGTGGTAGAGGAACAATGCGTGACTCTTCTCCCAGATTGAAAACTATCCATGTCCGGCTCCCGAACCCTTCATGCCGGATTCCCGCGGAGGACGGACTTCGATCGAGCACTAAACTTAAAGTCGCATCATTCCGACTCGCTGGACAACGCCCAAAGAATCCAAGCTTCCAAATTTGGAAACTTCCGGCCTTGAGCCTCGAGACGGTAGGGTTCCAGATTTAATTCCACCCACCCGCCCGCACATATGCGATCTATCTCTAATCCGCAAGAGCCCGCTGAAACAAGACATCACTCTCGGGCGATTCCTCCCGGTTATGGACAGGATAAAGGATCGCCGAGAAGAAAACGCAATCTCAATTTTTGCAATAATTGCACGGACGAGGAATCCGAACGCCGCCACCGTCGTGAAATTACACGCCACGACTTGGCGCCCATAGTATGAAAGTATCGTGCGATGGAGAGTTTCCGAAAACCGAAAATAAATTTTGGGACAATCCGACCCGAATATAACCCTAGTCCGCAACAAGAGGGTGCATAACACTCAGGCACCGGTCACAAAAATCAAAAGCAAAACCCCATAGAGGGCACGGAACCGTCTTCGAGGGATGGCTTAGCGGACCTCAGAAAATTCACAAGATGTATATGCCGTCCCAACACATAGCCTTCGAGCATGTTGGATATTACGGCAGGTGGCCAAAAGTGGCGAGGAGCTTCTAGCCCCGGAAAACCACTCCAACAATACCGGTACAGTATCAACAGTCTTCGAGACTTTCGCATCAAAAAATATGCGGAAACGAACAATCCGCAGCCTCACCGAAGTCTACCAAGTAGCAACAACAAATCCATGGAGCGACACCACCATCACCTTCAACGCCAGTGACGAACCTAAATTCCGAACGGCCCGAGCACCAGCAGCACTGGTACTTAGTCCAATAGTGGATGGCTTTTAACTTACAAAGGTCCTCATGGATGGCGGCAGCGGATTAAACCTCATCTATGAGGAAACCCTTCAAAAAATGGAAATAGACTGGAGCGGCATTGAGCGAAGCAACACAACCTTCAAAGGAATAATCCCTAGCCGGGAAGCGCGCTGCACAGGAAAAATCACACTCGATGTGGTGTTCGGCTCGCCGGACAATTACAGATCCGAAGAAGTCACATTCCAAGTGGCCCCGTTCAACAGCGGACATCACGCTATATTAGGACGAGAGGCATTCACAATTTTTCAAGCCGCACCCCATTACGGGTACATGAAGCTCAAAATGCAGGCCCGGGGAATAATCACTCGTTAGTGATCCGCATATAGCACTCTGCACCAAAATAAGACAACCGCATTAGCCCCGAGGCCCTATCTCAAGCCCTAGCGGCGAGAAGAACTCATCACACAAGGCTCTCACGGTGAACAGGACGACGCGATACTCGACAAGAGATCCAAGTCCACCTCCTTTAAACCAGCGGACGAAATATTAAAATTCCAGGTCCATCCAACGGACCCAACAAAGACGGCCTCCATCGGGGCACAATTGAACCCTGATGTAGACGCCAAGATCGCGAGAATTCCTTCGGAAAATTGGGACATTTTCGCCGGCACCCTTCGGATATGCCCGAATCCCACGCAGATTGGCGTAACACAGCCTAAACATCCTAAAGGATTCAAGCCAGTCAAACAGGCTCTTCGACGATTTTCCGAACCCAAAAGACAGGCAATGGGAGAAGAGCTAGCCAAACTATTGGAGGCTGGATTCATCAGAGACATCAAACATCCGGATTGGCTAGCAAACCTGGTAATGGTACCAAAGAAGGATAAATCCTGGCGCCTATGCGTCGATTTTAAAGACCTCAATAAGGCTTGCCCAAAGGATCCCTTTCCCCTCCCCCGCATCAACCAGATAATCGATGCTACTGCAGGACACGATTCATTGTGATTCCTCGACGCATACTCCGGATACCATCAAATTAAGATGGCGGAAGCAGACCAAGCCGCAAAGGCATTCATCACTCCATATGGACCATTCTGCTTCAACACGATGCCCTTCGGACTTAAAAATGCCGGCGCAACATATTAGCGCATGATTCAAACATGTCTGGCCACCCAGATCGGCAAAACAGTAGATGCATACATAGACGACGTGGTCGTCAAAACCAAACACGTCAAAACTCTAGTAGACGACTTGAGGCTCACATTCGACAACCTCAGAGCATACGACATCAAGCTGAATCCGGAAAAATGCGTTTTCGCATCACCGGAAAGCTACCGGGCTTTATTGTATCCGTAGAGGAATTGAAGCAAACCCAGCCAAAATCCGAGCTCAGTCACAGCTAGATATCCCAAAAGACCTCAAGCAAATACAAAAATTGACTGGATGTGTGGCGGCTCTAAGCCGCTTTATCTCCCGCCTAGGAGAAAAAGCATTGCCCCTCTACCGCCTCCTTAGGCGCACCGAACACTTCGAGTGGACGGATGCCGCCACTGCCGGACTCAAAGAAATAAAAGCCATATTGGCAACAAATCCGGTCCTGGCTGCGCCCAACCTGGGCGAACCAATGTTGTTATACATCGCAGCAACACATCAAGTTGTAAGCGCGGGACTCGTCGTCGAACGAGAAATGTAAGGGCATAAATTCTCTTCAAAACCAAGTATTACGATCCACCGTGTTAACCCCCGCAAGTCCGTTACCCGCACTATCGTAAGATAGCATATGCGGTGTTCATGGCATCCCGAAGCTCGACACTACTTTCAAGAGTGTTCAATAACAAGGCCTCAAGTACCACTCAATGACATTATAAACAACCGCGACGCAACGGGCGGGATTGCAAATGGGCCATTGAGCTCTTACCATTCGATATAACTTACAAACCTCGCGAGCTATAAAGTCACAAGTTTTGGCTGACTTTGTCGCTGAATGGATCGGGTCAACTCCCTAAAGAGTACGACGATAGTCCAATTGGATTATGCACTTCGACGGCTCTAAAATGTTGGCGATCAAGTGGCGTCAGATTGACGCCCCGACCGGGACACAATCAATACGTATTTCAAATAATGTACACGGACTCCAACAACGCAGCCGAATACGAGGCCCTTTTACATGGTCTCCGGATGGCAATCTCCATGGGCATTCAACGCCTAGAGGTGCGCGGGGATTCAAACCTTGCAATATCCCAAATAAATGGAGATTTCGACGCCAAGGATCCGAAAATGGTAGCATATCGCAACGCTGTCCTAAAAATGTCAGCTCGGTTTGAAGGACTCGAATTCCATCACGTAGCCCGAGATAATAACCAAGCAGCCAACGTGCTGGCACGCATCGGCGCAAAACGTGACGCTGTCCCTCCAAACATCTTCCTGAAACGGCTCTTCAAGCCATCCGTACTATGGGAAGAGGAGTCCGGAAACGACAAACCGGAAAAAACAGCGCCAACCGGCAATCCAGCCGATCACACAACACCTTCAGCCCACGACATAATGGCAGAATCGCCTGTGGATGTAACCATTCCTAGCCTACTTGCTTAGGCAGAACTTCCGAAGAACAAAATGAGGCCCGCGCTGCATAGTCCGGCGATCTAAAGCCTACAAGGTCCATGAGGGAGAACTTTATAAGAAAAGCACAACCGGAGTCCTTCAAAGGTGTATCTCCGAAGAGGAAGGGCGAAACCTCCTGGCTGAAATTCATGTCGGACTAGGCGGACACCACACCGCAGCTCGGGCCCTTGTAGGAAAGGCATTCCGTGCAGGATTTTATTGGCCGACGGCCCGGGCAGATGCTCAGGACTTAGTCCAAAGATGCGTCGGTTGTCAGCTCTTTGCTAATCAGAGCCATATGCCACCCACCGCCTCAAAACTATACCCATTACCCGGCCGTCATGTCCGGGGCTTGACATGGTTGGACCCCTTAAAGGGGGAACCCACAAGCAAAGGTACCTATTGGTCATGGTGGACAAGTTCACCAAATGGATAGAGGCCAAACCAGTTAAAACGGTAGAGTCCGGACCAGTGATAGACTTTATATCCGGGGTAGTACATCGTTATGGTGTCCCCCACAGCATCATCACCGATAATGGCACGAACTTCACGGCCGACGAGGTTAAGTCATGGTGCAAAAACATGGGCATTAAGCTCGATTATGCTTCAGTCTATCATCCTCAAACCAACGGTCAAGTGGAACGAGCAAATGATCTCATAATGAGCGGCATTAAACCCAGACTAGTGCGGTCACTTACGAAATCTGACACGCACTGGGTACAGGAGCTCGACTCCATGCTCTGGGGGCTGCGGACAACGCCCAACCGTACTACCGGATTCACACCATTTTTTATGGTATACGGCGCAGAAGCAGCCCTGTGACATTATTCTTGACTCACCTCGAGTGCGCATGTATGAAGAAAGAGAGGCCGAGCTGGATCGGCAGGACAACTTGGACGCATTGGAGGAAGAACGCGACATTGCCAAGGCTCGCTCCGCATTCTATCGCCAGCAGCTCAAGATATCAAAGCGAGAAGTACGGGCCAAGACTTATAACGTTGGCGAACTAGTTTTACGCCTGCACGGACAAGAAAAAGACAAGCTCAAGCCCAAATGGGAGGGCCCTTCATTATCGATCAAGTCCTCGACCGGCGGCGCGCATCGCTTCATTTAAATGCGCTTGACAACCGACTCGAGCCGAACCCATGGAACGCAGCACGCCTCCGAAGATTCTATGCCTAGCGCCGACTAAGAGTTCGCCCCTTCCCCGCTCAAATTTTTACACTTCGCTGTCTTTTGTTTCTCTTTCTTCTCTTAACCCTTTTACTAAAAAGCCCTTAAGGGCCTACTTGCGCATTGTCCGTGATACACTTGATGTGCCATCCGCACTCATTATACCGGGGCTTTTTTTGAAGCTCAACTATAAGGGCTTTATGCCCAAAGACATGTGTCAAGCTTCCACATGTACCTTTTACTCACCATTATATGCATCGATATGACTTAAGTTTTGGCCAAGCTGGGTTGCTCGCTCCGTGCTTACCCTCACGCTCCCAATTGTTCGGCTAGGAGGTAAAGGAGCACCTCTCGATTGTTACCGCCGGTCACCGGATGTGTACCTTAGATGGGTGAAGCCGAAAGCTAGCGTTCTTAAGGGAATATTCGGTCGGTGACTTGAAAGATGATTTTTAGCTACTTATTTATCTGCCCCAGATGTTTTTCTGCTTTTTGCAGTCCGACATGCACTTTAGGGCATGCCTCCCGAGAA
Organism: Aegilops speltoides; assembly: GCA_021437245.1. NCBI lineage: Eukaryota > Viridiplantae > Streptophyta > Magnoliopsida > Poales > Poaceae > Aegilops > Aegilops speltoides. The sequence continues at coordinate 481,857,030 of CM038147.1, forward strand.
AGGAACCCTTAATGGAACTATTCTCCCTGGAAGATGTTTCTTACTAACCATGTAATATAACACAACTAGTTGGGCACTTGTCTGATAAAGCACTAATGACCCCTACGCCTGGTCTCCATGCATAACCTGGTTGTTTCTTAACCAAGAAGGTATTCGGACACACTCCGGACTCTAGGGTCCCGAGGATGAAGCGAAAAGGTCGGCAAAGACAAACGATCTACAATCCGCTAGAAGGCATTTCACATGTCATTTTAAAATACATTATCAAATCCATCGATCAGATTCCTCCTCAATCCCGCCTAATAGGCTGTCTAATTTACATCCCGTTGGGAAAATTTAGCGCCAACTCTACTTGGCAGATACTAAACTCACAGGATCTCCTTCCCATCAGTCCCACAGTCCGACCTCGCCATGTGGTTGGGATCCGCCTTCTTGTACCGCGTCTTCACCACGGCCCAAGCCTCCCTGGCACCTTGGCGGCAGGCCGAAATCTTCCACAAACGGAAGCGCTACCGCATTCCCTGAAGCTTCTCCGTAAGCTCCCAAAGGCCTTCGGCCAGGGAAAGGGCCGGCCATAAAGCCTGAACGGCGCCGCTCATCGCCTGCCGAACTCGGTCGAGCAGCTGCAACAGCTCGGGAAGTTGATCGCCCGTCGATACGGGCATCTCCTCTGCAGGGCGTCCTATGAGTATACCTACAGACATATTTTGTCAATTGACTTCCTCGCCGAACTCTTCTTTTCAAAGGAGTTCGCTTAAGCACTTACTACAGATGCCGCGACGAAGCCGCCGATTCTCCTTAACGGAGCCAGATAGCTCGGCCCGAACACCTTTCAGCTCTTCCCCGAGCTTGGCGTGGGCATCCTGAAGCTTGTTCCTTTCTAGCTGAACTCTATTCAGCACCCTCTCGCCGGCCTTCAGCTGGCGCAGCAGTTCCTGCCTGTCCGGATCTTGTCCGGCAGCACCTGCAATGTCATTAGTAGACTTCCGCGCACGCCGCACAACGCTTATATTTTTCAAATAATGTGTTACCAGGAGAGGTCTCTGTATTTCCTCCTGCGGCAGCGAGTGCGGCCTCAAGTTGGGCCTTGCATTCTTGCAGCTCCTGAGACAGTTGGGTATTCTTCTCAGTAAGATCCTGCGTTTCAAATGATCCTTAAATCAGTTAACATAACTACTTTAAGTCTCGGGGGCTACTGGCATATATAACTATTAAATTCTCTTACCCGTATGTCTTTTACATATTGCTCCGTGGCTCTGGTAAAACCATCTTGGGCAGCACGGAGGTGCGCGTCCCCCGCGTTAAAGGCATTCAATGCCTCAGGGGAGAAGCACGCATCACGAAATACTGTCCGGCGGCGCCTATGGTTCATGGCGCTCTCCACCTCAGACTTGGTGGCGGATAGTCTGTCGGCATCCTCCGTTGGAGGAGTATCCGGCCCGCGCCTTGCGCTCGCCTCCCCCTCCAGACCGGGCGCTGGAGCCTGGCTGATAGAAGTTGGATTGGCAACCTCCACGCCCGCAGTCCAGCGGGCGCTTTTTCTCCTACAAGGATCATGAGCACTTAAAACGCTTCCTAGGAACGTTGTTCAATACAATAATCATGAAGCTATACCTCTGGGCGACGTTTCATCAAGGCCAAGGCCTCTTCCTCCCATCGGTCCGGACTGGCCTTTGTTGGTCAGCCGCCGCGGGCTCGGCTTCCCGCCTTGAAGAAATGAGCAAGGAAGAAACAATGGTGTCAGGACTTCGGTCACAATCACCTGGGAAGCCGGACACAATCCGGGGTAGTCAGCCGTGATGGCGACTAAAGCATCATCCATGCTAAGCTGGTGGAACACCCCGTCGATTAGCTCCACCTTTATGTCCGGATCCTCTTCGTAGGCCGGATCCTGGGATCTCTCTGGATCCTCGGGTTGTGGAGCTGGACTTACCATGTCCTCCACGATCCGGCGCAGTTCCTGCGTCGAAGACATAGTATGAGAAGCTTAAACTTCGAAAACATGGGTCGGGCCCTTAAAGTGTTCGCTTACCCAACGCCGAGGGTTATTCATGGAGAACCCGTTCAGCGGGTTCGTCTGGAGAAAGTCCTCCTTCTCCCCTTGTACAGCGACAGATCATCACCAGATCGTCACCAATCCGTCCTTTGCGCCATGACGGTGGCGCTGTCTTCCCGCTGAAATCCCACATGGGTGGCCTCAGACAGTGGCTGCACCTCACAGAATGCATGTTGCCATGACTCCAATCATGGTCAACCCGAATGGGCCAAGAACCTTATCCGCCCATCGATAATGGATGCTCTTGTCTTCCTCCGCTTAGGGGCTCATGGCGCCAACTAAGGCGTTTCTTCAGAGGAGCAAGGTTGAACTCCGGAGGCCGATCCAACAGGTCCGCAGCGGGCGCCTTCCATGTAAAACCATTCCGAGGGCCAGTCTTCGGACACCTTCTTAGGGGTTCCGGATGGATATCCGGTCCCGGCAATACGCCATATTTCGGCGCCGCCCACTTGGTATATGGACCCCCCGTGAGAACGGGGTACGAGGCAGAACAACCTCTTCCATAGTGCGAAATGGGGCTCGATGCCCAGAAATAGCTCGCAAAGAGCTACGTAACCCGCAATATGCATGATAGAGGTGGGCGTAAGGTGATGGAGCTGGAGTCCGTAGAACTCCAGGAGCCCACGGAGGAACGGATGTATAGGAAACCGAGTCCCTTATCGTAGGGGACGGCATACCCGCCCCCTTTGTTGGGACTTGGGGTAGCCTCCGCTTGCTTCCCACCTTGGTAGGTGGCCAACCCGGCCCGAACCGGGACCATGAAGGCCGGAGGGAGATATCCCTTTGCTTGAAGCGCCACCAGCTCCTTGTGCGGGACGGAACATCTCCTCCAATCTCCTGGCAGAGGGCTGGGAGCGTGAGAAGAGGAGCCACGTCGACGGTCCATGATGGAATGGATTTTTGGTCAGAGGCGCTCCGATGAGGACTCGCGGAAGGAAAATGGTGTGATTTGGATCTGGATTCTTGCCTCTCTTATAGGCAGATTATTTGTGCAGCTAGGGGGTAAAACATTAAAGATACCCTGGCTTTTCGCATTCGTGCGACGCGTGGAAGAAGGTCATTATTGGGCGTAGAAGCCAAGAAGCGCAACATTGATAAGGAAGCCGGACACTATTCGGCAGGAACATGGAGTTTAAAGGAGAACCCGCCTTGCAACGCCGAAGATTATATACGCGCCGGACTTATCGTCATTGAAGCCTGGTTCGGGGGCTACTGAGGGAGTCCTGGACTAGGGGGTGTCCGGACAGCCGGACTATCATCGTCCGCCGGACTCCAAGACTACGAAGATACAAGATTGAAGACTCCGTCCCGTGTCCGGATGGGACTTTCCTTGACGTGGAAGGCAAGCTTGGCGATACGGATATGTAGATCTCCTACCTTTGTAACCGACTCTGTGTAACCCTAGCCCTCTCCTGTCTATATAAACCGGAGGGCTTTAGTCCGTAGGACATAACCTCCATTACAACAATCATACCATAGGATAGCTTCTAGGGTTTAGCCTCCTTGATGTCGTGGTAGATCCACTCTTGTAATACACATCATCAATATTAATCAAGCAGGACGTAGGGTTTTACCTCCATCAAGAGGGCCCGAACCTGGGTAAAACATCGTGTCCCTTGTCTCCTGTTACCATCCGCCTAGATGCACAGTTTGGGACCCCCTACCCGAGATCCGCCGGTTTTGACACCGACAGGCTCCCTCTCCTTCGGGCGAGGTTAAAGCCCTGCAATACATAAACAAAATGTTTTGTTCGCCCAATGCTGCATATGGTTCATATTTGTTCTCATTAGGCAAGGAAAGATAGATACCTGGGACGTCTAGCACATGCAGAATGCTAAGTGCAGTTTCAAAGGTTGCCAATTGGTTTTGAAATAAAGACTTGGCCAAGGACATTGCGAAGATTTGAAGGGCACATTAAAGAACATTATTTTTGCACCAAAAATTCACATCAAGAAGACATAATGCTTCTCCCTAAGAAATTCTTACTCAAGCATTCCAGGAAAAATTTGATGTCCAAAAAATATAATGGAAGATATTATGTGTGCTCCAACAAAGATTATCATTTTAGTGTCTATTGGGGAATGAGCGCTCTAAAACTCAATCAATGTAGAACGATCACGAGATGCCAAAATTTACTTAGAAACATAATGACATTATCGACTATATTTGGTAGTATGTCGGTTGCTTGTTGTTTTTCTAATTAGTCCCACCTCGCCAATGGAGGGAGGCGGCGGGGAGGGAGCTCTGTATAAGAAGGGGAGGGAGGGGTGCAGGAGGATGCATCTTTGCGCTTGGGGCAATGACGCAGCTAGTGAGGTTATACCGAGGCACGTCAATTGCTGGTTGAAAACTATTTCCAAACCCCCTCTTTGGCCCTTTGAGGCCACTGAGAATTTCTGGAAGGGATCCCTCTCCTTCGGGCGAGGGTAAAGCCCTACAATACATAATAAAAATATTTTGTTTGCCCAATGCACGTAGAATGCTAAATGCTCACTCAAAAAGAAAAAGAATGCTAAGTGCAATTTCAAAGGTTGCCAATCAGTTTTAAAATAAAGACTTGGCCAAGGACAATGATTTCATTCGCTTGTCATTTCAAATTACACATTGCGAAGATTTGAAGGGCACATTAAAGAACATTAATTTTGCACCAAAAATTCACATCAAGAAGTCATGATGCTTCTCCCTAAGAAATTCATACTCAAGCATTCCATGCAAAATTTGGTGTCCAAAAAATATAATAGAACATATTATGTGTGCTCCAACAAAGATTTTCATTTTGGAGTCTATTGGGGAATGAGCTCTCTAAAACTCAATTAATGTAGAACGATCACGAGATGCCAAAATTTACTTAGAAACATAATGACATCAAATACTCAAAACGATGGCCATCTGGTGTGCAAGCGACTTCAAAACGTTATCTTTGCAAGGAAAAAAGCCAGGCTCTCTCCCTCCCCGTGCAGGCACGATAAAGGTTTTGGCTCGTGGTGCACCTGCACCCCAGTTAAATCGGAATAAATACTCAAAATAGCGTCAGGCAATCTCCTTCGCTGAACTAATAGCAAAACATCCATGTACATTATGTATCATGTACTATTTTACATGTTTTTAGCGGAATTTGTAAATGCTCATTATCGACTATATTTGGTAGTATATCGGTTGCTTGCTGTTTTTCGAATTAGTCCCACCTCGCCAATGGAGGAAGGTGGCGGGGAGGGAGTTCTGTATAAGAAGGGGAGGGAGCGGTGCAGGAGGAGGCATCTTTGCGCTTGGGGCAATGACGCAGCTAGTGAGGTTATACCGAGGCACGTCAATTGCTGGTTGAAAACTATTTCCAAACCCCCTCTTTGGCCCTTCGAGGCCACTGAGAATTTCTGAAAGGGATCCCTCTCCTTCAGGCGAGGGTAAAGCCCTGCAATACATAATACAAATATTTTGTTTGCCCAATGGACATAGAATGCTAAATGCTCACTCAAAAAGAAAAAGAATCCTAAGTGCAATTTCAAAGGTTGCAATCGGTTTCAAAATAAAGACTTGGCCAAGGACAATGATTTCATTCGCTTGTCATTTTGAATTACACATTGCGAAGGTTTGAAGGGCACATTAAAGAACATTAATTTTGCACCAAAAATTCACATCTAGAAGACATAATGCTTCTCCCTGAGAAATTCATACTCAAGCATTCCAGGAAAAATTTGATGTCCAAAAAAATATGATAGAAGATACTATGTGTGCTCCAACAAAGATTTTCATTTTAGTCTATTGGGGATTGAGCGCTCTAAAACTCAATTAATGTAGAACGATCACGAGATGCCAAAATTTACTTAGAAACATAATGACATCAAATACTCAAAACGACGGCCATCTGGTGTGCAAGCGACTTCAAAATGTTATCTCCGCAAGGAAAAAAGCCAGGCTCTCTCCCTCCCCGTCCAGGCACGACAAAGGTTTTGGCTCGTGGTGCACCTGCACCCCTATTAAATCGGAATAAATTCTCAAAACAGCGCCAGGCAGTCTCCTTCGCTGAACTGATAGCAAAACATCCATGTACATTATGTATCAGATACTATTTTACATGCTTTTAGTGGAATTTTTAAATGCGCATTATCGACTATATTTGGTAGTATGTCGGTTGCTTGCTGTTTTTCTAATTAGCCCCACCTCGCCAATGGAGGGAGGCGGCGGGGAGGGTGCTGTGTAAGGGCATGTTTATCCCTAAGGTGTTTTGGTGATTGATGACAATGCTTTTGCGGACTAATCGTGTGCCTTGAGTATTTCAGTTGCTTCGTCGTTAGGCACAAGACGGTTTGTTACCCCTCGAAGACTATTGAAGATGGTGGTATCCTACGTCTCTTTTTGTGGATTTGAGTCGTAGGATAGCCGTTCTATTAAGAGGGGGTCCGTTGTGGAAAGGTTTGGGTGGAATCATCACGTACACGCTTCTTCCTTTACCCCGCCTTTCCCTTTGCGCTTTGGAGCATCCTCCGTTATCTCCTCTTCTGTGCAAAAAGAAGGATTCCTTAGTGCTGCTAGTTGAGGCCTGCGGTAGTACTGCTCCTAGGAGCGGTAGTACCGCAGGACCCTGTGGTAGTACCGCATGCCCTCGCGGTAGTACCGTAGGCGTCCACGGTAGTACCGCTCCTATGGAGCGGTAGTACCGTGGCCTCTGGCCAGGCTCAGCCTCTCTTGCGGCTATAGGGGCGGATGTAATTTTTTACATCCGCGTCCTACGCTGTAGTACCGCCCCAGGTGCGCGGTAGTACCGTGAGTCCTGATCCGGCTCAGTAGCACGAGCGAAAGTAAGGGCGGGTGTAATTTTTTTACATCCGCTCCCTGCGCGGTAGTATCACAAGTCAGGCACGGTAGTACCGTGTCGGGTTTTTACACCGTTCGATTTTCAGCCGAAGTAGACACGGATGTATTTTTATTCATCCGTGCCTTTCCCAGCCTAGTCCATCCTTGCCTTGCGGTAGTATCGCAAGGGGGATCGGTAGTACTGCGTCTGCAGCAGTTACCGCTCTCAGCCTTGGCGGCTATGGCCTGGACTAGCCCCTGCCGCTGCAGTGGTAGTACCGCGGCACTTCACGGTAGTACCGTAAGCCCCTGCGGTAGTACCGCTTGTCTGGAGCGGTAGAACCGCAGGTCGCGGGCTGAGTAAGTGGATAATGGTTGGATCCTTCTCTCCACTATATAAGGGGTGTCTTCTTCCTCTAGTTGACTACCTCTTCCATCCCTAAGCTCCATTGTTGCTCCAAGCTCCATTTTCGCCCGATCACTCTCCCTAGCCAATCAAACTTGTTGATTTGCTCGGGATTGGTTGAGAAGGCCCCGATCTACGCTTCCACCAAGAGAAATTTGATTCCCCCACTAATCCCTAGCGGATCTTGTTACTCTTGGGTGTTTGAGCACCCTAGACGGTTGAGGTCACCTCAAAGCCATAGTCCATTGTGGAGAAGCTTCGTGGTGTCGTTGGGAGCCTCCAATTAAGTTGTGGAGATTGCCCCAACCTTGTTTGTAAAGGTTCGGTCGCCGCCTTCAAGGGCACCAATAGTGGAATCACGGCATCTCGCATTGTGTGAGGGCGTGAGGAGAATACGGTGGCCCTAGTGGCTTCTTGGGGTGCCTCCACACCACTCTAACGGAGACATACTTCCCTTCAAAAGGAAGGAACTTCGGTAACACATCCTCGTCTCCACCGGCTCCACTCTTGGTTATCTCGCGCCTTTACTTTTGCAAGCTTTGTGTTATACCCCTTGCTTGCTTGTGTGCTTTTTGTTGTTGCATCATATAGGTTGTTCACCTAATTGCATATCTAGACAACCTACTTTGTTGCAAAGTTTAATTTGGTAAAGAAAAGCTAAAATTGTTAGTTGCCTATTCACCCCCCCCTCTAGTCAACTATATCGATCCTTTCAATTGGTATCAGAGCCTCGTCTCTTTATTAAGGACTTTGCCGTCCGAAGAGTATGGTTGACACCGTAGACGGTGGGGAGGAGGAGCACTCCGGTGTGAATCCAATCTCGTCTACGGGTGATGGGGAAACCACGGTGTCCCGTGAGGAATTCAATGTGGCCTTGGACACATTGAAACCTCCATGACAACCACGGTTGAAAGCATGTTTAATAAATTCTTAGAAGGACTTAAACTACCTACCTCGCCGTTGAAAGTGGGTGATTCCACTAACAAGGTGACGGATGCTAACTCCGACAAGGGGGAAGCTAATAGTGAGAAGGGTCCTTCTACTAGTGGTAGAAATGGCACCGGCATCTTTGCCCATGTGGAACCTCCAACTTACGGAGGACCGATTCCCTCTACTCATTTAAATCATGCCGGTCCTCCTCCTAAGATTGTGAAAAATGAGGATTTTGATTCTTGGGTGTATCACTTCAAGCGTCATTTAAATCGTGTGAATACTAATCTTTGGAGAATCATTGAAGAAGGTTTCTATCCGCATGACCGAAGTAACTTCACCCCTAGAGAAGCAGTGGATAATCAATTCAGCGAGAATGCTCTCTTCATCATCCAAGATGCTATCCTCCCCGAAGATCTCCCTCATCTTCGACCCCATGCCATGGCCAAAGACGTATGGCAATGCGTTGTGTCTCTCTATCAGGGAAGTGCAAGCATTCAACGCTCCAACTATGAAGTGGTGCAAGATGAAGCCGATGAGTTTGCAATGAAAGAAGATGAAGAACCTCGTGAGCTCTTTCGAAGAGTGACCAAACTCGCGGTCTCACTCCGAGATCATGGGAGCAAGGACACGAATGACAGTTGGATCAAGCGCAAGTTCCTCAAGGCCATGATTCCCTATAACAAGGCCATGTCCTCCGTCATTGGTCAAAGACCGGACTTCCACTCCATGACCTCAAGTGAAGTGTTGGATGAGTTCGTTGCAATGAGCATCTTTGACAAGACCGCGGACAACATGGTGCTCCGCTCTGAAAGGGCAAAGAAGCCCAACCTTGCCTTGAAGGCCAAGGTTATTGTGGAAGAAGAGGAAGAAGAGGAGGATGAGGAGAGCAACCCCGAAGATACGAAATATGATTATCATGAGCACATGGCTCTTGCTTCAAGACAATTTTGGAGCAAGAAGAATTCAAGGCCCAATTTCAACAAGACCAACTCAAGTGGCTTCAAGGGCAAGCAACGAGTAAGAACTTGGTACAACTGTGGCAATGTGAGCCATTTCGTTGCAGATTGTCCTTACGAGAAGCGGGAAGACAATGGTGGCAAGCTCATCCGAAAAGACAAAGCCAAGTCCTTCCCCAACAAGAACAACTTCACAAAAAAGACTCTTACTCGAGGGTTGGTGGTTCAAGAAGAATACCATGAGGATGACGATGATGATGAAGATAGTGAAGCGGTGGCCATGGCATCCGTTGCCATTGCCACAACTCCTCGAATGTCTGTCCTCAATTCACCCAACGAGAACATCACCGCCAAGTGCCTCATGGCCAAAGCCTCTAACAAGGTAACCCCCAACATCAAAACCACCATCATTACTAATCCCTCTTTGGAGGATTGCATTGATGAACATGAGGGGTCTAATGAGGATGTGAATGAATTTGAGTTCTTTATGAGTAAGCTCAAGGGCAAATCCAAGAAGCACTTTGTTGCTCTCTTGGAAAAAATTGGTGAAGCCAATGACATGATCGAGGCTCACGAAGAAACCATCTGTAAGATGGAAGGTCATAGTCGTGACTATGCCGATGAGGTATCGGATCTCTCTAATGCTCTTGAGGAAGAGCATGAGCATCATTTGGCTCTTGAGGAGTCACACACCGATGACCATGCTAAGTTAAAGAAAGATCTTGATCATGCACTTGTTGTGTCTCGTGTGCTAACTTCCGAGAAGGCTAAACTTGGGGTTGATCATGCTAGACTCAAGGAGGAGTTTGATGTACTTTACAAGGCCCACAAAGTCTTGAAGGGTGCTCATGCTAACCTCAAGGAGTCTCATGCTCAACTCCAAGTTAAGCTAACCAAGGAAAACGCCACTTTTCCTCATATGGTATTAATTGATAATGCATATGCCACTAACCCGTGTTGTGAGCATGTGCATCTTGTGGAGGAGAATGCCAAATTGAAGGATCAACTTGAGAAAGGCCTCGTGTCATGCATTCAAGGTGAGAAGAACCTCAACGACCTTTTGAGCAATCAAAAGGAAGTTGTGGCCAAGGAAGGAATTGGGTTCGCACCCAAGTCCAAGAACAAGAAGAAGAACGACAAGACCAAACGACCTCCTCCTCTCAAGCAAACCTTTGTGAAAGAGGGAGAGGGTGCTCCTAAGGAGAATAAGAACAATGTGAAGGGTGTTGATGTCAAAAAGGGCAAAACCACCTCCTCCTCCAACAAAGTCGGCGACTTTAACCCTTCATATGTGTTGTGCCGTGCTAGTGATGGGCATGTTTATGCTAAATTTGTTGGTTCTCCTTATGAGTACATTGAATGGTCTATTTGGGTTCCTAAGACCCTTGTTACTAACATCAAAGGACCCATTACTAAATGGGTACCTAAAACCAAGCATTGATCTCTTGTAGGTCTTTACTTCCGGTGGAGGGATCATGGTTGCTCGATAGTGGAGCAACAAATCATATGACCGGGAGCAAGGACTTGGTGGTGGACGTGCACAAGATTCCTTCTATGCCCACCAATGTCGAGTGGGGTGATGCCTCGTCTTCTAAGGTATTGGGTCTTCGCAAGGTGGTCATTTCTCATGATCTAACGATCGAGAAAGTCATGCTTGTTGAGTCCCTTGCATTCAATCTTATTTCCGTTCGTCAACTTGCACTCATGGGCTTTGCCACTTTCTTTGATATTGATACCGTGGCCCTCTTGTGGAGCAAGACTCTTAAAGTAGCCTTTGTTGGGCATGTCAAGAACGGTCTTTATGTGATAAACTTTTCGGAGCAACCCACTAAGACCGCGACATGCCTAATGGCTAAAGTTGATGTGGGATGGCTTTGGCATCGCCACTTAGCCCATGTTAATATGAGATCTTTGCAAAGTCTTCTCAAGGGGGACAATGTCCATGGACTAACAAATGTTAGTTTTGCCAAAGATCGTGCTTGCAGTGCTTGTATTAAAGGAAAGCTTCATGAGAAGGCTCACCCTCCCACGACCATCATCTACTCGAAGAGACCATTGGAGCTCCTTGAGGGAGTCCTGGACTAGGGGGTGTCCGGATAGCTGGACTATCAATATCCGCCGGACTCCCAGACTACGAAGATAGAAGATTGAAGACTCCGGCTCATGTCCGGAAGGTACTTTCCTTGGCGTGGAAGGCAAGCTTGGCAATACGGATATGTAGATCTCCTACCATTGTAACCGACTCTGTGTAACCCTAGCCTCTCCGGTGTCTATATAAACCGGAGGGCTTTAGTCCGTAGGACACAACATTACATCTCAACAAACATACCATAGGCTAGCTTCTAGGGTTTAGCCTCCCTGATCTCGTGGTAGATCTACTCTTGTACTACCCATATCATCAATATTAATCAAGCAGGACGTAGGGTATTACCTCCATCGAGAGGGCCTGAACACAGGTAAAAACATTGTGTCCTCGTCTCCTGTTACCATCCGCCTAGACGCACAGTTCAGGACCCCCTACCCGAGATCCGCCGGTTTTGACACCGACATTGGTGCTTTCATTGAGAGTTCCTCTGTGTCGTCGCCGATGGAGCGGATGCCTTCACCCGTCTTCAAAGACGGTGTTTTTGCCGGAGAAGCCTTGGCTGCCGGTCAAACTATCCGGCTTGGTGGCTTCCTTATGGCCGCCTCTCCGGCCGTCGCTTCGGCAATGACTTCTCAAGTCGTCGAAAGCAATCTTCGCGCCAGCCCTAAAGCTGCCGAACAGTTAGATCCGATCGAGCTCTCGTCTGTCAACGAGCTCTTGGATCGCATCGCCGCCCTGGGAGTCGCAACAGACTACACTCAGATTGGGCTTAAAACCGATCTGAGAGAGATTAACTCTCCCCAGGTTACCCACCACATCGAAGTGGTAGAAGAACAACTCGGCAATTCGTTGCCATTGTTGAAAACAATCTGTGTCCGGATTCCCGAACCCTCCATGCCGGACTCCTGCGGAGGGCGGACTCGATCGAGCATCGAACCTAAAATCGTCGTCGCTCCGGACTCATTGGGCTGTTTCAAGAAATCAAGCTTCAATTCGAAGTCCTTGGCCATTGAGCCCAAAGATGGGCAGGATCCGGATTTTATTCCACCCTCCCGCCCGGACATATGCGACCTATCTCTAATTCGGCAAGAGCCCTCGAAACAAAGACATCATTATCGGGCGATTCCTCCCGGTTATGGATGGGATAAAGGACTGCCGAGAGGAGAACGCAATCTCAATATTCTGCAATAACTGCACGGACAAGGGAATCCTGAACGCCATTGATCATCGCAAAATTGCGCGTTTCACCGATCTGGCGTCCATAGTACGAAAGTACTGCGCAATGGAAAGTTCCCGGAAAACCGAAAATCAATTTTGGGATAATCCGATCCCAATCCAAGTCCGTGGTAAAAGGGCGCCTCTCAAACAGGCCCCAGATGCAAAAACCAAAAAGCAAAAACCCAGCAAGGGAAACGGAACCGTACTGGAGGGATGGCTCAATGGACCCTGTAAAATTCATAATACGGGGCGAGCTGTCCCAACACATAGCCTTCGAGCATGTTGGATACTACGGCAGGTGGCCAAAAGTGGCAAAGAGCTTCTAGCTCCGGGAAACCACTCCAACAATACCAGCACGGTGTCAACAGTCTTCGAGACTTTCGCATCGAATAATATGCGAAAATGAACAATCCGCGAACTCGCCGAGGTCTACCAAGTAGCAACAAAGAAATCCATGGAGCGACACATCTATCACCTTCAGCGCTAGCAGCGACGAGCCCACATCTCGAACTACGAGCCCCAAACAGACCGGTACTTAGTCCCATAGTGGACGGCTTTCGACGACAAAAGTCCTCATGGACGGCGGCAGCGACTAAACCTCATTTACGAGGAAACCTCTGCGGAAAATGGAAATCGATTGAGCCGTATTGAGCGAAGCAGCACAACCTTCAGAGGAATAATCCCTAGCCGGAAGCGCTGCACCGAAAAATCACACTCGATGTGGTATTCGCCTCCGGACAATTACAGATCCGAAGAAGTCACGCCTGTAGCCCTGCTCAGCAGCGGCTATCACGCCATATTAGGACGAGAGGCATTCAGAATTTTTCAAGCAATACCTCATTACGGGTACATGAAGCTCAAAATGCAGGCCCAGCGGAATAATCACCCTCGTCGCTGATCCGGACACAAAGACTCGCGCAAAAACAAGACAGCCGCACTAGCCCTCGAGGCACTATCCAAGCCTTAGCGGCAGAGGAACTTATCACGCTTCGCCCACGGTAAACAGGACGACGTGATACTTGATAAAGATCCAAGTCCACCTCCTTCAAACCAGCAGATGAGATAGTTAAATTTCAGGTCCACCCAACAGACCCAACAAAGACGGCCTCCATCGGGCACAGTTGAACCTCAAGTCGACGCCACATCGCGCGAATTCCTTCGGAAAATTGGGACATCTTCGCCGGCACCCTTCGGACATGCCCGAATCCTCGCAGTTGGCGAAACACAGCCTAAACATCCTAAAAGGATTCAAACCAGTCAAACAGGCTCTTCGACGATTTTCCGAGCCCAAAAGACAGGCAATGGGAGAAGAGCTAGCCAAGTTATTGGAAGCCGGATTCATCAGAGATATCAAATATCCGGACTGGCTAGCAAATTTGGTGATGGTACCAAACAAGGATAAATCCTGGCGCCTCTGCGTCGACTTCAAAGACCTCAATAAGGCTTGCCCAAAGGATCCTTTCCCCCTCCCCCGCATCGATCAAATTATCGATGCCACAGCAGGACACGATTCATTGTGCTTCCTGGATGCATACTCCGGCTATCATCAAATCAAGATGGCGGAAGCAGATCAAGCCGCAACAGCATTCATCACTCCATACGGACCATTCTGCTTCAACACGATGCCCTTCGGACTTAAAAACGCCGGCGCAACATATCAGCGCATGATTCAAACATGTCCGCTACCCATCGGCAAAACAATCGAGGCATACGAGATGACGAGTCGTCAAAACAAAACACGCCGAAACTTTAGTAGACGATTTGAGGCTCACATTCGACAACCTCGAGCATATGACATTAAGTTGAATCCGGAAAATGTGTTTTGGCGTACCAGCCGGAAGCTGCTGGGCTTCATCGATCCGGTAGAGGATTGAAGCAAATCCGCCAAAATCCGGCTCACACAGCTGGATATCCCAAAGGACCTCAAGCAAATACAAAATTAACGGGATGCATGGCAGCCTTAAGCCGCTTTATCTCCCGTTTAGGAGAGAAGGCGTTGCCCTTTATCGCCTCCTAAGGCGCACAACACTTCGAGCGGATTTGATGCCGCCACCGCCGGACTCGAAGAAATAAAGGCCATATTGGCAACAAATCCGGTCCTGGCTGCGCCTACTCAGGGCGAACCGATGTTTTTATACATCGCGGCAACACATCAAGTTGTGAGCGCTGTCCTCGTCGTCGAACGAGCAACAGAAGGGCATAAATTCCCTCTTCAAAAACCAGTGTATTATGTATCCACTATGCTAACCCCCTGCAAATCCCGTTACCCGCACTATCAAAAGATAGCATATGCGGTGTTCATGGCGTCTCGGAAGCTTCGGCACTACTTTCAAGAGTGTTCGATAACAGTGGCTTCTGAAGTACCACTCAATGACACTATAAATAACCGCGGTGCAACGGGCAGGATTGCAAAAAGGGCCATTGAGCTCTTGCCATTCGACATAACTTACAAACCTCGACGAGCCATAAAGTCACAAGTTTTGGCTGACTTCGTCGCGAATGGATCAAGTTTAACTACCTAAAGAGTACGGCGATACTCCAATTGGACTATGCACTTCGACGGCTCCAAAATGTTGGCGGATGGGGTCAAGGCGTCGATCGACGGCGTCCCCACGGAGATAATGTCCAAGATGTACTTCAAATAATGTACACGGACTCCAACAATGCGGCGAATCGAGGCCTTGTTACATGGTCTCCTCGATGGCGCCTCCATGGGCATTCAACGCCTAGAGGTGCGAGATTCAAACCTTGCAATATCCCAAATAAATGGAGACTTTGACACCAAGGATCCGAAAATGGCAGCATATCGAAATGCTGTCCTAAAATGTCACCGGTTTGAAGGACTCGAATTCCATCACATAGCCCGAGATAACAACCAAGCGGCCGACATTCTCGCACGCATCGGTAGCAAACGTGATGTTGTCCCTCCAAATATCTTCTCGAACGGCTCTTCAAGCCATCCGTCTTGTGGGAAGAGGAGTCCGTAGCGACAAACCGAGAGAGCCGCACTAACCGGTGATTCAGCGACAACGTAACACAATCCGCCCACGATATAATGGCAGAATCGCCGTGGATGTAACCTTTCCTAGCCTACTTACTTAGGCAGAACTTCCGAAGACCAAAATGAGGCCCGCCGCATAGTACGGCGATCTAAGGCCTACAAGGTTCACGAGGGAGAACTTTATAAGAAAAGTACTACCGGAGTCCTTCAAAGGTGTATCTACGAAGAAGAAGAACGAAACCTCCTGGCTGAAATCCATGCCGGACTAGGTGGACACCACGCAGCAGCCCGGGCCCTGGTAGGAAAGGCGTTCCGTACAGGATTTTATTGGCCAAAGCTCGGGCAGATGCACAGGACTTGGTCCAGCGATGCGTCGGTTGTCAGCTCTTCGCTAATCAGAGTCATATGCCACCCACCACCCTCAAAACCATACCCATTACCCGGCCGTTCATGATCTGGGGCTTGACATGGTGGGACCCTTAAAGGGGGAACCCACAAGAAAAAATACCTGTTGGTCATGGTGGATAAATTCACCAAATGGATAGAGGCCAAACCGGTCAAAATGGCAGAGTTCGGACCAGTGATAGACTTTATATCAGAGGTGGTACACCGTTACGGAGTTCCCCACAGCATCATCACCGATAACGGCACGAACTTCACAGCCGATGAAGTCAAGGCATGGTGCAAAAATATGGGCATTAAGCTCGACTATGCGTCAGTCTATCACCCTCAAACCAACGGTCAAGTGGAAAGAGCAAACGGTCTAATAATGAGCGGCATTAAACCCAGACTAGTGAGGTCACTCACTAAATCATACACCCAATGGGTCGAGGAGCTCGACTCCGTACTCTGGGGGCTGCGGACAACGCCTAACCGTACTACCGGATTCACACCATTTTTATGGTATCTGCGCAGAGGCGTTCGCCTGCGACATTATTCATGACTCACCTCGAGTGCGCATGTATGAGGAAAGAGAAGCTGAGCTCGATCGGCAGGGACAGCTTGGACACATTGGAGGAAGAAAGTGACGTCGCGAAGGCTCGTTCCGCATTTTACCAAAGCAGCAGCTCAAGATATCAAAGCGAGAAGCGGGCCAAGACCTACAACGTTGGTGAACTAGTTCTACGCTGCGGACAAGAAAAGGACAAGCTCAAACCCGGATGGGAAGGCCCTTCATTATTGATCAAGTCTCGACCGGCGGAGCGTACCGTCTATGAAATGCGTCGGACAACCGACTCGAGCCGAACCCATGGAACGCAGCCCGACTCCGGCGATTCTATGCCTAGCGCCGGACTAAGAGTTCGTCCCCTTCCCCCGTCCAACCTTTTATATTTCAGCTGTCTTCCTTTTCTCTTTTGTATCCTTTTAAATTAACAAAGCCCCTCGGGGCCTATTTTCGCATTCTTTGCATACACACGATGTGCCACCCGCACTCGTTATTCCTGGGGGCTTCTTTTACAGAAGCTCAACTATACGGGTTTTATACCCAACACATGTGTCATGCTTCCACATGTACCTTTTACTCACCATTATACGCATCGATATGACTTAAGTTTTGGCCAAGCTGGGTTGCCTGGCTCCTGTGCTTACCCCTACGTTCCCGATTGTTCGGCTAGGAGGTAAAGGGAGCACCTCTGGATTATTCTTGCCGGTCACCGGATGTGTACCTCAGATTGGGTGAAGCCGAAAGCCAGCGTTCTTAAGGGAATATTCGGTCGGTGATTTAAAAGATGACTTTTTACCTATTTTTTCCATCTGCCCCCAGATGTTTTACTGCTTCATTGGCAGTCCGGACATGCACTTTAGGGCATGCCACCCCAACGAAAGGAACCCTTAACGGAACTATTCTCCCTGGAAGATGTTTCTTACTAACCATGTAATATAACATAACTAGTTGGGCACTTGCCTGATAAAGCACTAATGACCCCTACGCCTAGTCTCCATGCATACCATGGTTATCTATTAACCAAAAAGTTATTCGGACACACTCCGGACCCTAGGGTCCCGAGGTCGAAGCGAAAAGGTCGGCAACGGCAAACGATCTACAATCCGGCTAGAAGGCATTTCACATGTCATTTTTAAAGGATATCATACATTGTCAAGTTTATTGATTGTATTCCTCCTCAATCCCGTCTAACAGGCTGTCTAGCTTACAGTCCCGTTGGGAAAATTTAGCAGCCAGTTCTACCTGGCTGTACACTAAACTCACAGGGATCTCCTTCCGTCGGGCCCCACCGGTCCAACTCGCCATATGGTTGGGATCCGCCTTCTTGTACCGCTCTTCACCATGGCCCAAGCCTCCTGGCACCTTGACGGCAGGCCGAAACCTTCCACAAACAGAAGCGCTGCCGCACTCCCTGTAGCTTCTCTGCAAGCTCCCCGAGGCCCTCGGGCGGGGCAAGGGATGGCCATAAAGCTGTACGGCGCCACTCATTGCCTGCCGAACTCGTTCGAACAGCTGCAACAGTTCGGAAGGGATCACCCATCGATACGGGCATCTCCTCCGCAGGATGGCCCGTGAGTATACCTACAAGACATGTTATGTCAAATCACTTCCTCGCCGAACTCTTCTTCCTTAGAGAGTTCGCTCAAGCACTTACTATAGATGCCGCGACGAAGTCGTTGATTCTCCTTGACGGAGCTGGACAGCTCGGCCTGTGCGCCTTTAAGCTCTTCTCCGAGCTTGGCGTTGGCATCTTGGAGTTTGTTCCTTTCCTGCTGAACTATATTCAGCACGTTCTCGCCGGCTTTTAGCTGGCGCAGCAGCGCTTGCCTGTCCGGATCTTGTTCGGCGGCACCTGCAGTGTCTTTATTAGACTCGCGCGCATAATACACAACGCTTATATTCATTTATACAAATATGTTACCAGAGGGTCTTTCCGTCTCCTCTGCGGCAGCAAATCTTGACCTCAAGTTGGGCCTTGCAATCTTGCGCTCCGGGACAGATTAGGCGTTCTTCTCATTAAGAGCACGAAGTTTACATGATCCTTAAATCAGTTAACATAACTAATTTAAGTCTCGGGGCTCTTGGTGTGTGCAACCACTAAAATTCTCTTACCCGTATGTCTTTAATATCTTTGCTCCGTGGCCTGGTAAAACCATTTTGGGCAGCCGGAGATCGCTGCGTCCCAGCGTTGAAGGCATCAATGCCTCCGGGAAAAACACGCCTCTTGAAAAACTGTCCGTGGCGTCTATGATTCATAGCGCTCTCCACCTCCGACTTTGTGGCGGACGATCTGTCGGTATCCTCCGTTGCAGCGAGGATCCGGTTCGCGTCTTCGCTTGCCTCCCCTCCACCACGGGTCTTGGAGCTGGCGGGTGTTGATTGGGTTGGCAATTCCTGTGCTCGCAGTTCGGCGAGCGCTTTTTCTTCTACACAGATCATGAGCACTTAGAAAGTTTCCTCGGAACGTTGCTCATAAAGGTCAAACACGAGCTATACCTCTGCGGTGACGTTTCAGCCCGCATGGCGCTCCTTTTCCTCCTGCTGGTTCGGCTGACCTCAGAGGCGGCCGCCCGCTCGGCTCCGGCCGATGGCGCTTCCTGCAATACACCATCATTCGCGAAGGTCAGAAATATGCAAGGATAAGATAACGGTGTCCGGACTTCGATCTTGGTCACCTGGTATGCCGAACTTAGCCCGGGGTAGTTCGCCGTAATGGCGACTAAGCGCATCATCAACGCTGAGCTGGTGATACACCCGTCGATTAGCTCCACCCGAGGTCCGGATCCTCTTGAGAGGCGGACCGAGGATCCTTCCGGTCCTCGGGTTGTGGGCAGGACTTCATGTCCTCCACGATCGGCGTGACTTCTGCGCCGTAGAGCGTGATATAAGAAGCTTAAACTTCAAAATTCGGGTAAAGGCCCTTTTGAGGTGTTAAACACCCATCTTCTCGGATTGACCATAGAAAACCCATCCACGGGTTCGGACGAAGAAATCCTCCTTCTCCCCTTTATGCAGACCGGACAGGATCTTCACGGATCCTCGGTCGAATCCGCCCTTCTTGGCCGTCTTGGTGGCATCGTCCTCCCATTGAAATCCCACATGGGGTGGCCTCAGTATTGCAGCGGCTGCACCCCGCTGATGCACGTCGCCATGACTCCAATCATGGTCAAGCCGAATGAGCCATTAATCTTATTCGCCCATCAAGTAATGGATGCTCTTGTCTTCCTCAAGCGAGGGCTCATGAGCGCCACCGAGGCGTTTCTTCAAGGGAGCAGACATCAAACTCCGGAGACCAATCCGGACTGGGTCGGGCAATGAGCGTCTACAATATAAAACCATTCCGAGGGCGAGTCTTCGGATGCCCTCTTGGGGGTGCCGGATAGGTATCCGGTCCCTGCGATGCGCCATATCTCGGCGCCGCCTACTTGATATATGGACCCCTGGTGAGAACGGGGTACGAGGCAGAACAACCTCTTCCACAATGCGAAATGGGGCTCGATGCCTAGGAATAGCTCACAAAGAGCTACGTAGCCCGCGATGTGCAGCACAGAAGTGGGCTTGAGGTGGTGGAGCTAGAGTCCGTAGAACTTCAGGAGCCCGCGGAGGAACGGATGTATGGGAAATCCGAACCCCCTTATTAGATAGGGGACGAAACATACCCGCTCCCCCCTGTTGGGGCTTGGGGTGTCCTCCGCGTGCCTCCCACCTCGATAAGTAACCAGTCCGGCTCGGACCGGAACCATGAAGGCCGGAGGAAGCAATCCCTCCGTTTGGAGCTTTGCTAGCTCGTTGTGCGAAATAGAGCACCTCCTCCAATCCCCTGGCGATGGGCTGGGAGCGCGTGAGGAAGAGCCGCGTTGACGATCCATGGTGGAATGGATTTCGGGGTCAGAGGCGCTTCGATGGAGTATACGCGGGAGGAAGATGGTGCGGTTTGGATCTGGATCCCTGCCCCTTTAATAGGCAGGTGACCCGCACAACAAGGGGGTAAAATATAAGACTCCTGGCTTTTCGCATTCGTATGCGGCGCGGAAGAGGGCCATAATTTGGCGTAGAAGCCAAGAAGCACATATTCGAGGTAAAGCGGACAATCGCTCGGCAGAACATGGAATTGAAGGAGAACCCGCCTTGCAACGCCAAGACTACAAGCACGCTGGACTTATCGTCATTGAAGCCTGGTTAAAGACTCTTGAGGAGTCTGGACTAGGGGTGTCCGGACAGCGGACTATCAATATCCGCGGACTCCTGGACTACGAAGATAGAAGATTGAAGACTCGGCTCGTGCGGAAGGTACTTTCCTTGGCGTAGAAGGCAAGCTTGGCAATACGGATATGTAGATCTCCTACCATTGTAACCGACTCTGTGTAACCCTAGCCTCTCCGGTGTCTATATAAACCAGAGGGCTTTAGTCCGTAGGACACAACATTACATCTCAACAATCATACCATAGGCTAGCTTCTAGGGTTTAGGCTCCCTGATCTCGTGGTAGATCTACTCTTGTACTACCGATATCATCAATATTAATCAAGCAGGACGTAGGGTATTACCTCCATCGAGAGGGCCAGAACCTGGGTAAAAACATTGTGTCCCTCGTCTCCTGTTACCACCCGCCTAGACGCACAGTTCGGGACCCCCTACCCGAGATCCGCTGGTTTTGACACCGACACTCCTTCACATGGATCTCTTTGGGCCTCCATCCTTTGATAGTCTTGGAGGTAGAAAGTATTGCTTGGTGATTGTGGATGATTATTCAAGATACACTTGGGTATACTTCTTCAAGAGGAAGAGTGAGACTCAACAAACCGTCATCGACTTTGCAAATGAAGCTCAACGTCAACATGATGCAAAAATCTTGACAATAATAAGTGACAACGGCATCGAGTTCAAGAACTACACCTTGGATGAGTTTCTTAGTGATGAGGGGATCAAGCATCAATATGATGCACCATATACCCCTCAACAAAATGGTGTCGCGGAGAGGAAGAACCGGACGTTGATGGATGCGGCAAGGACCATGATGGCGGAGTTCAAGTCTCCATACAACTTTTGGGCTGAAGCCATCAACACAGCATGTCATGCATCCAATCGGCTCTATCTCCGCAAAGGCTTGAACAAGACTCCTTATGAAATACTCACCGGTAACAAGCCCCATCTCAAGTACTTCCGGGTGTTCGGGTGTAA
Source organism: Aegilops speltoides (assembly GCA_021437245.1). Classification (NCBI taxonomy): domain Eukaryota; kingdom Viridiplantae; phylum Streptophyta; class Magnoliopsida; order Poales; family Poaceae; genus Aegilops; species Aegilops speltoides. The sequence continues at coordinate 481,878,604 of CM038147.1, forward strand.
GTGTTTCATTCTCAAGAAAGGTGTTCATTTGTCTAAATTTGAGGCTAGAGCTTATGAGGGCATATTTGTTGGTTATGCTACAAACTCTCATGCATACCGTGTCCTCAACAAGTCCACCGGACTCATTGAGGAGACGGTAACATGGAGTTTGATTTAAAATAACGGCTCCCAAGTGGAGCAAAGTGGTACTTGTGATGTAGGTGATGAAATTCCTCCCCAAGCCATAAGAAGAATGGGTATTGGTCATATTCTACCCATTGAGGAACCCCTTGTGGCCGAAGGAGAAGGACAATGCTCCACTCAAGTTGAGCCATCACCTCCCCAAGACCCACACGCTTCCGAAGAACAAAGTGAAGGCCATCAACCTCGTGAACAAGACCAAGGGCAAGATCAACCTCAAGATGGTGGTGAACCACCAAATGATGCCCAAGGTCAAGTTCTCCCTCTCGAGCAAGTTCAAGATCATGAGCAAGCTCAAGATCTAGAATAAGCTCAAGACGGCGCTCAAGATAATCAAGTTAACCCTCCTCCTTCCACATCCGAGGAGGAATTAGAGCGCCGTGCTGTGAAGATTGCTTCCAAGCTCACCACCAAAGGTCATCTCATGGAGAATGTGGTTGGAAGCCTAAGAAAGGGGGTAAGCACTCATAGACAATTAGCAAAATATAGTGAACATCACGTGTTTTTCTCCTGTGTTGAACCCCAAAAGGTCTATGAGGCGCTCGAAGATCCGGATTGGCTCAATGCCATGCATGAAGAACTCAACAACTTCGAGTACAACAAGGTGTGGAGATTGGTGCCGAGGCCGTCGGGGAACCACAACGTCATTGGAACCAAGTGGATATTCAAAAAGAAGCAAGATGCATATGGGAACATCACTCGCAACAAGGAAAGATTGGTAGCACAAGGCTACTCCCAAGTCGAGGGTATCGACTATGGTGAAACCTTTGCTCCCGTTGCTCGCCTTGAATCCATTCGTTTCTTGATTGCTTATGCTTCCCATCACAACTTTAAGTTACAAAAAATGGATGTGAAAAGTTCTTTTCTTAATGGTCCTATTAATGAGTTGGTTTATGTCAAGCAACCCCTCGGGTTCGAGGATCCCTACTTCTCGGATCATGTGTATCAACTCGATAAGGCACTCTATGGCCTTAAACAAGCCCCACGTGCGTGGTATGACCACCTTACCGAGTTGTTACAAGATCGTGGATTTGAGGTTGGGTAAATCGATCCCACTCTTTTTACTAAGAAGGTCAAAGGGGAGTTGTTTGTATGCCAACTATATGTTGATGATACTATCTTTGATTCCCCTAACAAATCTTTCACTGAGGAATTTGCCGCTCTCATGACCTCTAAGTTCAAGATGTCTTTGATGGGAGAGTTGAAGTTCTTCCTTGGTTTTGATATCAAACAAAGAAGAGAAGGTACCTTCATCAACCAAGCCAAATACACTCAAGACATGCTAAAAAGATTCAAACTAAGTGATGTCAAGCCGGCTTCTACTCCAATGCCTACCAAGTGCCAACTTGACATTGATCCCAATTGTAAAGCGGTGGATCAAAAGGTATATCGCTCCATGATTGGCTCCTTGCTTTAGCTTTGCGCATCTAGACCGGATATCATGTTGAGTGTGGGAATATGTGCACGATTTCAAGCCGCACCGAAGGAAAGCCACAATGTGGCGGTCAAGCGAATCTTTCGATATTTGGCTCATACCCCAAACTTTGGCTTATGGTACCCAAGAGGAGCAAACTTCAAGCTTGAAGGACATACGGATTTCGATTGGGCAGGAGACAAAGTGGATAGGAAGTCCACTTCCGGAGGGTGCCAATTTCTTGATTGCTCTTTGGTGAGTTGGTCCTCAAAAATGCAAAGTTGTGTGTCTCTCTCGTCCACCGAAGCGGAATATGTGGCGGCCGTTAGTTGTTGTGCACAACTCTTATGGATGAGGCAAACTTTAAAGGAGTACGGTGTCATTTGTGACAAAGTGCCTCTTTGGTGTGATAATGAAAGTGCCATCAAGATTTCTCTTAACCCGGTGCAACATTTCAAGATGAAGCATATTGAGATTCGGTATCACTTCATTCGGGATCACATTAGGCGAGGGGAGATCGAGCTCAAGTATGTCAACACTCATGATAACCTTGCAGATATTTTCACGAAGCCCTTGGATGAAGCAAGATTTCGCGAGTTAAGGCATGAGCTAAATATCATTGATTCAAGCAATGTGACTTGAATCCTTGCACATCCCACCACACTCAACTTGTTGTCTAGTTTAGGTGTAGGCATGGACATAGGGGCAGTGTTGTTCTCTCAATGAACTCTTCCTCGCCCCATTATGCATAAATTGATCAACTCTTTCACATTAGCCATTTTTGATGGTACATGTGCTTCAAAGACGAGTTTTGGTCATGGGCCCAAGGATAATTCTTCGCGGTGCCATACTAATCAACTCAAACATAGGTGGCTCCGGCCACCGCCCCCTCCTTGGAGGGGTTGTGTCTCGTTTTTGTCTTTGTTGCCTCTTGTTTGGTTGCCGTGTTTCGCTTGTTAGCTCGTTGGTGTGTGTGTTCTCTTGAAGGTTTCGTGCAAAGTCGTTTTTCTCCCGTGCTTGAAACTGCATTTTCTTGGGTTCACGGTACTATCATGGTCCGCCACGGTACTACCGTAGGGCACGGTCTCGCCAAGAACCGCACGGCAGTAATTTTTATCGCCATCGGTGGAGCGATACTACCGCCTCTGTGCAGTACTTCCGCCAAGCGGTACTACATAATGAGTCGCGGTACTCTTCGTGGCGTGCGAGCGTGGGGATTATGAGCTGGCAGGGGGAGTTCCAACTCCCCCATACCCATTCACTCCTTCTCCCCATGCTGCCTCTCTCTCCTGCCCACGAACGGCGCCGGTGACCTGATAACCGACAAGTGTAGGGGATCACAACAGCTTTCGAGTGTAAAGTATTCAACCCAAATTTTTTGATTCGAGACAAGGGGAGCCAAAGAATATTCTTGAGTATTAGTAGTTGAGTTGTCAATTCAACCACACCTGGATAACTTAGTATCTGCAGCAAAGTATTTAGTAGCAAGAGTGGTATGATAATAAAAGTAACGGTAGCAAAAGTAAAGATAAATGTTTTTGGGTTTTGTAGTAGTTGTAACAGTAGCAACGGAAAAGTAAACAAGCGAAGAACAATATATTAAAAGCTCGTAGGCAATGGATCAGTGATGGATAATTATGCCAGATGCGATTCCTCATGTAATAGTTATAATAAAGGGTGGCACAGAACTAGCTCCAGTTCATCAATGTAATGTAGGCATGTATTCCATAAACTGTCATACGTCCTTATGGAAAAGAACTTGCATGACATCTTTTGTCCTACCCTCCTATGGCAGCGGGGTCCTAGCGGAAACTAAGGGATATTAAGGCCTCCTTTTAATAGAGAACTGGAACAAAGCATTAGCACATAGTGAATACATGAACTCCTCAAACTACGGTCATCACCGAGAAGTATCCCGATTATTGTCACTTCGGGGTTGTCGGATCATAACACATAATAGGTGACTATGGACTTGCAAGATAGGATCAAGAACACACATATATTCATGAAAACATAATAGGTTCAGATCTGTAATCATGGCATTCGGGCCCTAGTGACAAGCATTAAGCATAGCATAGTCATAGCAACATCAATCTCAGAACATAGTGGATACTAGGGATCAAACCCTAACAAAACTAACTTGATTACATGGTAAATCTCATCCAACCCATCACCGTCCAGCAAGCCTACGATGGAATTACTCACACACGGCGGTGAGCATCATGAAATTGGTGATGGAGGATGGTTGATGATGACGACGGTGACGAATCCCCCTCTCCGGAGCCCCGAACAGACTCCAGATCAGCCCTCCCGAGAGAGATTAGGGCTTGGCGGCGGCTCCGTGTCGTAAAATGCGATGAAACTTTCTCTCTGATTTGTTTCTCCCTGAACGTGAATATATGGAGTTGGAGTTGAGGTCGGTGGAGGTCCCGGGGGCCCACGAGATAGGAGGGCGCGCCCTACAGGGGTGGGGCGCGCCCCCCTGTCTCGTGGACAGGCCCTGGGCCCCCTGGTGTATTTCTTTCGCCCAGAAATTCTTATTAATTCCAAAAAGTGCCTCCGTGGATTTTCAGGACATTCCGAGAACTTTTATTTTCTACACATAAAACAACATCATGGCAGTTCTGCTGAAAATAGCGTCAGTCCGAGTTAGTTTCATTCAAATCATGCAAGTTAGAGTCCAAAACAAGGGCAAAAGTGTTTGGAAAAGTAGATACATTGGAGACGTATCAACTCCCCCAAGCTTAAACCTTTGCTTCTTCTCAAGCAATTCAGTTGATAAACTGAAAGTGATGAAGAAAAACTTTTACAAACCATGTTTGCTCTTGTTGTTGTAAACATGAAAAGCTAGCATTCAAGTTTCAGCAAATATTATGAACTAACTGTTGGGGAACATAGTAATTTCAAAACATTTCCTACGCACACGCAAGATCATGGTGATGCATAGCAACGAGAGGGGAGAGTGTTGTCTCGCCCTCGTGAGACCGAAGCGAAGCGTTGACGCAACGAGAGGAAGTAGTCGTCGTCTTCCCGGTTCAACCGATCCAAGCACCGCACTCGGCACCTCCGAGTTCTTGACACACGTACAGCTCGATGGCGCACCGGGCTCCGATCCAGCAAAGCTTGGGAGGAGTTCCGTCAACGACGACGCGTGGTGGCGATCTTGATGTTCAACCATCGCAGGGCTTCGCCTAAGCACTGCTACAATATGACCGAGGTGTAATATCATGGAGGGGGGCACCGCACATGGCTAAGGAACGATCACGAAGATCAACTTGTGTGTTCTAGGGTGCCCCCTGCCCCCGTATATAAAGGAGCCAAGGGGAGGGGGCGGCCGGCCAAGGAGGGGCGCGCCAGGGGGGAGTCCTACTCCCACCGGGAGTAGGACTCCCTTTCTTTCCTAGTTGGAGAAGGAGAAGGGGGGAAAGAGGAGGAAGAGGGGAAGGAAAGGGGGGGCGCCGCCCCCCTTCCCTTGTCCTATTCGGACTAGGAAGGGGAGGGGCGCGCGGCCACCTCCTGCCTCCTTCTCTCTTCTCCCTCAAGGCCCATGTAGGCCCAATAACCCCCCGGGGGGTTCCGGTAACCCCCCGGTACTCCGGTAAAATGTCGATTTCACCCGGAACGATTCCGATGTCCAAATATAGGCTTCTAATATATCGATCTTTATGTATTGACCATTTTGAGACTCCTTGTCATGTCCGTGATCACATCCGGAACTCCGAACAACCTTCAGTACATCAAAATACATAAACTCATAAAGAAACTGTCATCGTAACTTTAAGCGTGCGGACCCTACGGTTCGAGAACAATGTAGACATGACCGAGACACATCTCCGGTCAATAACCAATAGCGGGACCTGGATGCCCATATTGGTTCCTACATATTCTACGAAGATCTTTATCGATCAGACCGCATAACAACATACGTTGTTCCCTTTGTCATCGGTATGTTACTTGCCCGAGATTCGATCGTCGGTATCCAATACCTAGTTCAATCTCGTTACCGGCAAGTCTCTTTACTCGTTCCGTAATACATCATCTCGCAACTAACTCATTAGTTGGAATGCTTGCAAGGCTTAAGTGATGTGCATTACCGAGAGGGCCCAGAGATACCTCTCCGACATTCGGAGTGACAAATCCTAATCTCGAAATACGCCGACCCAACAAGTACCTTTGGAGACACCTGTAGAGCACCTTTATAATCACCCAATTATGTTGTGACGTTTGGTAGCACACAAAGTGTTCCTTCGGTAAACGGGAGTTGCATAATCTCATAGTCATAGGAACATGTATAAGTCATGAAGAAAGCAATAGCAACATACTAAACGATCGGGTGCTAAGCTAACGGAATGGGTCATGTCAATCAGATCATTCAACTAATGATGTGATCCTGTTAATCAAATAACAACTCTTTGTCCATGGTTAGGAAACATAACCATCTTTGATTAACAAGCTAGTCAAGTAGAGGCATACTAGTGACACTCTGTTTGTCTATATATTCACACATGTATTATGTTTCCGGTTAATACAATTCTAGCATGAATAATAAACATTTATCATGATATAAGGAAATAAATAATAACTTTATTTTTTTCTCTAGGGCATATTTCCTTCAGTCTCCCACTTGCACTAGAGTCAATAATCTAGTTCACATCGCCATGTGATTTAACACCAATATTCACATCTGTATGTGATTAATACCCATAGTTCACATCATCATGTGATCAACACCCAAAGGGTTTGTTCACATCGCTATGTGATTAACACCCAAAGAGTACTAAGGTATGATCATGTTTTGCTGGTGAGAGAAGTTTAGTCAACGGGTCTGTCATATTCAGAGCCTTATGTATTTTGCAAATATTCTATGTCCACAATGCTCTGCACGGAGATACTCTAGCTAATTGCTCCCACTTTCAATATGTATCCAGATTGAGACTTAGAGTCATCTGGATTGGTGTAAAAGCTTGCATCATTGTAACTTTTTACGACGGGCTCTTTTATCACCTCCATAATCGAGAAACATCTCCTTAGTCCACACTAAGGATATTCTAGACCGCTGTCCAGTGATCTACTCTTAGATCAAAATTGTATTCCTTTGTCAAACTCAGAGCAAGGTATACAATATGTGCAGTTCACAGACATAGCATACTTTATAGAACCTATGGCTGAGGCATAGGGAATGACTTTTCATTCTCTTTCTATTTTCTGCCATGGTCGGGTCTTGAGTCTTACTCAACTTCACACCTTTGCATCACAGGCAAGAACTCCTTTGACTGTTCTGTTTTGAACTATTTCAAAAATTTATCAAGGTATGTACTCATTGAAAAAATCTTATCAAGCGTCTTGATCTATCTATATAGATCTTGATGCTCAATGTGTAAGCAACTTCACCGAGGTCTTTCATTGAAAAACTTTTATTCAAGTATCCCTTTATGCTATCCAGAAATTCTATATCATTTTTGATCAATAATATGTCATCTACATATAGTATCAGAAATGCTACAGAGCTCGCACTCACTTTCTTGTAAATACAGGCTTCACCGTAAGTCTGTACAAAACTATATGCTTTGATCAACTCATCAAAGCGTATATTCCAACTCCGAGATGCTTGCACCAGTCCATAGATGGATCGCTGGAGCATGCACATTTTGTTAGTACCTTTAGGATTGACAAAACCTTCTGGTTGCATCATATACAACTCTTCTTTGAGAAAACCATTAAGGAATGCAGTTTTGACATCCATTTGCCATATTTCATAAATTGTGGCAATTGCTAACATGATTCGGACAGACTTAAGCATCGCTACAGTTGAGAAAATCTCATTGTAGTCAACACCTTGGACTTGTCAAAAACCTTTTTGCGACAAGTCGAGCTTTGTAGATAGTAACACTACTATCAATGTCCATCTTCCTCTTGAAGATCCATTTATACAATATGGCTTGCCGATCATCGGGCAACTCCACCAAAGTCCACACTTTGTTCTCATACATGGATCCCATCTCAGATTTCATGGCCTTAAGCCATTTTGCGGAATCTGGGCTCATCATCGCTTCCTCATAGTTCGTAGGTTCATCATGGTCTAGTAACATGACTTCTAGAATAGGATTACCATAGTACTCTGGTGCGGACCGTACTCTGGAAGACCTACGAGGTTCTGTAGTAACTTGATCTGAAGTTTCATGATCATCATCATTAGCTTCCTCACTAATTGGTGTAGAAATCACTAGAACTGATTTCAGTGATGAACAATTTTCCAATTCGGGAGAAGGTACAGTTACCTCATCAAGTTCTACTTTTCTCCCACTCACTTCTTTCGAGAGAAACTCCTCTAGAAAGGATCCATTTTTAGCAACGAATAACTTGCCTTCGGATCTGTGATAGAAGGTGTACCCAACAATTTCCTTTGGGTATTCTATGAAGACGCACTTCTCCGATTTGGGTTCGAGCTTATCAGGATGAAACTTTTTCACATAAGCATCGCAGCCCCAAACTTTAAGAAACGACAACTTGGGTTTCTTGCTAAACCACGTTCATATGGTGTCGTCTCAGCGGTTTAGATGGTGCCCTTTTAACGTGAATGCAGCTGTCTCTAATGCATAACCCAAAAACAATAGTGGTAAATCAGTAAGAGACATCATAGATCGCACTATATCCAATAAAGTGCGGTTACGATGTTTGGACACACCATAACGTTGTGGTGTTCCAGGTGGCGTGAGCTATGAAACTATTCCACATTGTTTTAATTGAAGACCAAACTCGTAACTCAAATATTCATCTCCGTGATCCTATCGCAGAAACTTTATTTTCTTGTTACGATGATTTTTCCACTTCACTCTGATATTCTTTGAACCTTTCAACTATTTCAGACTTATGTTTCATCATGTAGATATACCCATATCTGCTCAAATCATCTTGTGAAGGTCAAAAAATAACGATACTTGCCACGAGCATCAACACTCATTGGATCGCATACATCGGTATGTATTATTTCCAATAAGTCAGTAGCTTGTTCCATTGTTCCGGAGAACGGAGTTTTAGTCATCTTGCACAAAAGGCACGGTTCGCAAGCATCAAATGATTCATAACCAAGTGATTCCGAAAATCCATCTTTATGGAGTTTCTTCATGCGCTTTACACCGATATGACCAAAACGGTAGTGCCACAAATAAGTTGCACTATCATTATTAACTTTGCATCTTTTGGCATCAATATTATGAATATGTGCATCACTACGATCGAGAGCCAACAAACTATTTTCGTTGGGTGTATGACCATTGAAGGTTTTATTCATTTAAATAGAACAACAATTATTCTCTGATTTTAAATGAATAACCGTATTGCAATAAACATGATCAAATCATATTCATGCTCAACACAAACGCCAAATAACATTTATTTAGGTTTAACACTAATCCCGAAAGTATAGGGAGTGTGCGATGATGATCATATCAATCTTGGAACTACTTCCAACACTCATCGTCACTTCCCCTTCAACTAGTCTCTGTTTATTCTCTAACTCCTGTTTCGAGTTACTAATCTTAGCAACCGAACAAGTATCAAATACTCAGGGGCTTCTATAAACACTAGTAAGGCACACATCAATAACCTGTATATCAAATATACCCTTGTTCACTTTGCCATCCTTCTTATCCACCAAATATTCAGGGCATTTCCGCTTCCAATGACCATTTCATTTGCAGTGTAAGCACCCAGTTTCAGGCTATGGTCTAGCTTCGGTCTTCTTCACGGGAGTGACAACTTGTTTGCCATTCTACTTGAAGTTTCCCTTTCTTTCCCTTTGCCCTTTTCTTGAAACTAGTGGTCTTGTCAATCATCAACACTTGATGCTCTTTCTTGATTTCTACCATCGTCGATTTCAACATCACGAAGAGCTCGGGAATCGTTTTTGTCATCCCTTGCATACTATAGTTCATCACGAAGTTCTAGTAACTTAGAGATGGTGACCAGAGAATTCTGTCAATCACTATCTTATCTGGAAGATTAACTCCCACTTGATTCAAGCGATTGAAGTACCTAGACAATCTGAGCACATTCTCACTAGTTGAGCGATTCTCCTCCATCTTTTAGCTATAGAACTTGTTGGAGACTTCATATCTCTCAACTCGGGTATTTGCTTGAAATATTAACTTCAACTCCTGGAACATCTCATATGGTCCATGATGTTCAAAACGTCTTTGAAGTCCCGATTCTAAGCCGTTAAGCATGGTGCACTAAACTATCAAGTAGTCATCATATTGAGCTAGCCAAACATTCATAACGTTTGCATCTGCTCCTGCAATAGGTCTGTCACCTAGCGGTGCATTTAGGACATAATTCTTATGTGCACCAATGAGGATAAACCTCCGATCACGGATCCAATCCGCATCATTGCTACTAACATTTTTCAACACAATTTTCTCTAGGAACATATCAGAAGCAAACATATGAAAGCAACAACGCGAGCTATTGATCTACAACATAATTGTCAAAGTACTACCAGGACTAACTTCATGATAAATTAAAGTTCAATTAATCATATTACTTAAGAACTCCCACTTAGACAGACATCTCTCTAGTCATCTAAGTGATCACGTGATCCAAATCAACTAAACCATAACCGATCATCACGTGAGATGGATTAGTTTTCAATGGTGAACATCACTATGTTGATCATATCTACTATATGATTCACGCTCGACCTTTCGGTCTCCGTGTTCCGAGGCCATATCTGCATATGCTAGGCTCGTCAAGTTTAACCTGAGTATTCCGCGTGTGCAAAACTGGCTTGCACCCGTTGTAGATGGACGTAGAGCTTATCACACCCGATCATTACGTGGTGTCTGGGCACGACGAACTTTGGCAACGGTGCATACTCGGGGAGAACACTTCTTGATAATTAGCGAGAGATCATCTTAAAATGCTTCCGTCAATCAAAGCAAGAATAAGATGTATAATAGATAAACATCATATGCAATCATAATATGTGACATGATATGGCCATGATCATCTTGCGCCTTTGATCTCCATCTCCAAAGTACTGTCATGATATCTATCATCACCGGCACGACACCATGATCTTCATCATCTTGATCTATATCAATGTGTCATCACATGGTTGTCTCACCAACTATTGCTCTTGCAACTATTGCTATCGTATAGCGATAAAGTAAAGCAATTATTTGGCACTTGCATCTTATGCAACAAAGAGACATCCATAGGGCTTCTGCCAGTTGCCGATAACTTCAACAAAACATGATCATCTCATACAACAACTTATATCTTATCACGTCTTGACCATATCACATCACAACGTGCCCTGCAGAAACAAGTTAGACGTCCTCTACTTTGTTGTTGCAAATTTTACGTGGCTGCTATGGGCTGAGCAAGAACCGTTCTTACCTACGCATCAAAACCACAACGACAGTTCGTCAAGTTAGTGTTGTTTTAACCTTCGCAAGGACCGGGCATAGCCACACTCGGTTCAACTAAAGTTGGAGAAACTGACACCCGCCAGCCACCTTTGTGCAAAGCACGTCAGTAGAACCAGTCTCGCGTAAGCGTACGCGTAATGTCGGTCCGGGCCGCTTCATCCAACAATACCGCCGAACCAAAGTATGACATGCTGGTAAGCAGTATGACTTGTATCGCCCACAACTCACTTGTGTTCTACTCGTGCATACAACATCAACGCATAAAACCTGGCTCGGATGCCACTGTTGGGGAATGTAGTAATTTCAAAAAAATTCCTACGCACACGCAAGATCATGGTGATGCATAGCAACGAGAGGGGAGAGTGTTGTCTACGTACCCTCGTAGGACCGAAGCGAAGCGTTGACGCAACATAGAGGAAGTAGTCGTACGTCTTCCCGGTTCAACCGATCCAAGCACCGTTACTCGGCACCTCCGAGTTCTTGACACACGTATAACTTCGATGATGCTCCCCGGGCTCCGATCCAGCAAAGCTTCGGGAGGGGTTCGTCGGACAACGGCGTGGTGGCGATCTTGATGTTCAACCGTCGCGGGGCTTCGCCTAAGCACCGCTACAATATGACCGAGGTGTAATATCGTGGAGGGGCCCCAGACATGGCTAAGGAACGATCACGAAGATCAACTTGTGTGTTCTAGGGTGCCCCCCTGCCTCGTATATAAAGGAGCCAAGGGAGGGGCGGCCGGCCAGGGGGGCGCGCGGGGAGTCCTACTCCCACCGGAGTAGGACTTCCTTTTCATAGTTGGAGAAGGAGAAGGGGAAAGAGGAGGAAGAGGGAAGGAAGGGGGGCCGCCTCTTCCCTGTCCTATTCGGACTAGGAAGGGAGGCGCGCCACCTCCTGCCTCCTTCTCTCTTCTCCCTCAAGGCCCATGTAGGCCCAATAACCCCCCGGGGGGTTCCGGTAACCCCCCGCTACTCCGGTAAAATGTCGATTTCACCCAGAACGATTCCGATGTCCAAATATAGGCTTCCAATATATCGATCTTTATGTCTCGACCATTTCGAGACTCCTCGTCATGTCCGTGATCACATCCGGAACTCCGAACAACCTTCGGTACATCAAAATACATAAACTCATAAAGAAACTGTCATCGTAACTTTAAGCGTGCGGACCCTACGGTTCGAGAACAATGTAGACATGATCGAGACACGTCTCCGGTCAATAACCAATAGCGGGACCTGGATGCCCATATTGGTTCCTACATATTCTACAAAGATCTTTATCGGTCAGACCGCATAACAACATACGTTGTTCCCTTTGTCATCGGTATGTTACTTGCCTGAGATTCGATCGTCGGTATCCAATACCTAGTTCAATCTCGTTACCGCAAGTCTCTTTACTCGCTCACGTAATACATCATCTCTTAACTAACTCATTAGTTGCAATGCTTGCAAGGCTTAAGTGATGTGCATTACCGAGAGGGCCCGAGATACCTCTCCAACATTCGGAGTGACAAATCCTAATCTCAAAATCGCCCAACCTAGAAAGTACCTTTGGAGACACACAGAGAGCACCTTTATAATCACCCAGTTACATTGTGACGTTTGGTAGCACACAAAGTGTTCCTCCGAACAGGAGTTGCATAATCTCATAGTCATAGGAACATGTATAAGTCATGAAGAAAGCAATAGCAACATACTAAACGATCGGGTGCTAAGCTAACGGAATGGGTCATGTCAATCAGATCATTCAACTAATGATGTGATCCTGTTAATCAAATAACAACTCTTTGTCCATGGTTAGGAAACATAACCATCTTTGATTAACAAGCTAGTCAAGTAGAGGCATACTAGTGACACTCTGTTTGTCTATATATTCACACATGTATTATGTTTCTGGTTAATACAATTCTAGCATGAATAATAAACATTTATCATGATATAAGGAAATAAATAATAACTTTATTATTGCCTCTAGGGCATATTTCCTTCACTAACCATACTCACAATAACACCTAGGTCTCACAATTACCCATACCAATAGCATAATCAGCTAGCGAGCCATAATGATAAAACTTGGATGACAACACTTTCTCAAAATAATCATAACATGATACAACAAAATGGTATCTCACTAGCCCTTTCTGAGACTGCAAAACAAAAATGCAGAGCACCTTTAAAGATCAAGGACTGACTAAACATTGTAATTCATGATAAAAGAGATCCAGTCAAGTCATACCCAATATAAACCAATATTAATGAATGCAAATGACAGTGTGCTCTCCAGCGGGTGATTTTTAATAAGAAGGGTGATGACTCAACATAAAAGTAAGTAGATAGGCCCTTCGCAGAGGGAAGCAGGGATTTGTAGAGGTGCTCGATTTTAAAATAGAGGTTGAATAACATTTTGAGCGGCATACTTTTGCTGTCAACGCAACAACTATGAGATGGTTGTATCTTCCATACTACATGCATTATAGGCAGTTCCCAAACAGAATGGTAAAGATTTATACTCCCCCAACCACCAGCAAGCATCAATCCATGGCTTGCTCGAAACAACGAGTGCCTCCAACTAACAACAGCCCTGGGGGAGTTTTGTTTGATTATTTTGATTTGCTTTGATCTTTTTGGATGATGGTACTGGGCATCCCGGTTACCGGCCCTTTCTCGTGAATGAGGAGCGGAGTCCACTCCTCACGAGAATAACCCACCTAGCATGGAAGATATAGGCAGCCCTAGTTGTAACATGAACTGCTCGAGCATACATAACAGAATTTCATTTGAAGGTTTGGAGTTTGGCACATACAAATTTACTTGGAACAGCAGGTAAATACCGCATATAGGAAGGTATAGTGGACTCATATGGAACAACTTTGGGGTTTAAGGAGTTTGGATGCACAAGCAGTATTCCTGCTTAGTACAGGTGAAGGCTAGGAAAAGACTAGTGAAAGGATCGATATGGTTGACTAGAGGGGGGGGTGAATAGGCAACTAACAATTTTTAAGCTTTTCTTTACCAAATTAAACTTTGCAACAAAATAGGTTGTCTAGATGTGCAACTACGTGAGCAACCTATATGATGCAATAACAACTAGCATACAAGCAAGCAAAGGATGTAACAACAAGTAGGCTTGCAAAAGTAAAGGCACGAAATAACCAAGAGTGGAGCCGGTGGAGGCGAGGATGTGTTGCCGGAGTTCCTTCCTTTTAAGGGGAAGTACGTCTCCGTTAGAGCGGTGTGGAGGCACAATGCTCCCCAAGAAGCCACTAGGGCCACCGTATTCTCCTCACGCCCTCACACAATGCGAGATGCCGTGATTCCACTATTGGTGCCCTTGAAGGCGGCGACTGAACCTTTACAAGCAAGGTTGGGGCAATCTCCACAACAATCGGAGGCTCCCAACAACAACAACAACACCACGAAGCTTCACCACAATGGAGTATGGCTTCGAGGTGACCTCAACCGTCTAGGATGCTCAACACCCAAGAGTAACAAGATCCGCAAGGGATAAGTGGGGGGAATCAAATTTCTCTTGGTGGAAGTGTAGATCTGGGCCTTCTCAACCAATCCTGAGCAAATCAACAAGTTTGATTGGCTAGTGAGAGAGATCGGGCGAAAATGGAGCTTTGAGCAACAATGGAGCTTTGGGGGAAAGAGATACGTCAACTTGGAGGAAGAAGACACCTTTATATAGTGTGGGAACACATCCAACCGTTACCTCACTGAGCAGCCCCGCATAGAGCGGTACTATCGCTGGGGCAGGGCGGTACTACCGCTCCCTACCCAGCGGTACTACCGCGCTGAAGAGAAGCCAGGCCACTGGCCCCAGAGCGGTACTACCGCGGGAGTAGGAGCGGTACTACCGCTCAGAGCGGTACTACCGCTTCTACTACCGCTTTTAGTGCCGCAAAACCCGACACGAGAAAACACCGTCTCGAATCGAGGCGGCAGAGCGCTGATCTTGCTACGGTACTCTGACGAAGCCATGGCGGTACTACCACTCTGGAGCGGTACTACCGCTGGGCGGTACTACCATCGGAGGGCTTGGCGGTACTACACTGGAGATCGCGATACTACCGCACCCACAGGCGAAGCAGTACGGAAGAAGTTGCGGCTCGAGTTGCAAAAGGAAGGCGACGGTGTGATAAGGATGTGTGCGTGTTGATTCCAGCCTAGTCTTACCAAAGCGGATCCCCTCTTAATAGTACAGTGACTCCTACGAAACTAGTCCACCAACAACGAAACGAAGGAGCTACTCCGTCTTGAATAAAACACCGAGGGGAGGAAATCGTCTCATGCCAATGGATGATTCTCTGAAAGAACTTAACGCACACGATTAGTCCGCAAAAGCATTGTCATCAATCACCAAAACCACTAGGGGATAAATATGCCCTTACAATCTCCCCCTTTTTGGTGGATTGATGACAATACGGGATTTGCATAAACAAGATATAGAGTAAGTATACAAACCCCACGGTCCTAACATGTAGATGGGCTCCCCCTAGATGTGTGCTATTTAGATAAGTGCTTTGGACTGCACAACACACATACTAGGATCAAAGCTCCCCCTACATGTTAGAGACCAACAATCTAAGCATGGTGTATGAGAGCAGCATAGATGATATAACAAGAACAGCACGCAACTCATAAGCTAGAGTGACATAGATAATGATACTGAAAAGGTAAGGTAGCATATGTCTCACACCATATGACTCGTACTTAAGTCTCACTCGAACTTAGGTCTCACAGACAAACCAACCAAAGCAAATGCGAGGAAAACACGAACAAGACACGAGACACGAATAAGAGACGAAAGACACAACTCACAAATCCCTAAACTCTCTCCCCCTTTGGCATCGAGACACCAAAAATGAGAGGGAGTGTTGCTACGGCTCCAGGTGAGAGCAAATGAGGTACACACGCATCAGAGCCCAGCGGAATCATCGGCACCACCGTCGTCAGTCTGGAAGTGCTCGGCCTCAGAATCGGTCGACGGGCAGTGCTGCTGAATCCACTCCTCCTCCTCAGTAAGCTGGTCCTTAGATCCACTCTTGACTATAGCACCCAACTGACGCATGAGCTCCTTGTGGCGACCTCGAGCCTTCTTCTCAGCCACATGAGTCATGTACTGACCGTGAGCCTCCATGCAGAACAGCTTCTTCAACTTAGACTTGAGCTTCTTAGCCCAAGAGGGCTCTGCCTCAGAAGGCATGTAGTCATCATCCTCATCATCATCAGCTGCAGGCTCCTCCTCTGTCTCCATGGCAGCAGCAGACGAAGGAACTCTAGTCTTAGGGGCCTGAGTGCCCCAGTTATCCTTCTTCCTCAGACGCTTGACATCGTGAGAGATCAACTCTCCAGACTCAAGTGGCACCTTAGGATATACATGATCCTAGGCCTTCTCAATGAGCAGCATGATGAACGGACCATAGATCGGGCACTTGCGCTCGGAGATAGCAGACAACAGCTCAGACCACATAACATGAGAGATATCCAAAGACTCTTCGGTGGGATTTTCCTTCTCACGCTGGCAGAAAAGAAGCATGTCCACGAGATAAGAGTGAACATGGTCCAGATTCCCAATGCGAGGAAAAAGGGTCTCTCTGACGATGCGGTGAAGGATATCCAGATAGGCAGGCAGCTCATAGGTTTCCTTATGGGTCTCCTGGTTGATCTTCAGAGTGCAGTATGGCCAGAGAGCTTGCTTGTGAGTGCAATGGGCGCGGGCGTGAGGGCGAAAGCCAACAGGAGACTCAAGACCTAGATCTTGCACCCCAATCAACTGCATAAATGCTCTCCACTTGACAGAAAGCAACTTGCCATTGGTCATCCAGGTGAGTGTCTTCTCCTCATCAGTCCCAAGGTGAACCGTGCCATAGAATAGAGCCACCATATCAGCATCAAAGTCCTTGTTGAATTTCCTGATCCCAAGAATGTTCAGTTGAGTGCACATCTGAAGAGCTTCAGCAAAGTAGTAAGGATCTTGCTCCATATGGTCGGTGTCGATGGAGTGCACTTTGACAAAGAAATTCTTCTTCGCTTTGAGAACATCGAAGAAGATGGCAAACTGGAACCTGTTCCAGAACGGACGGTTGACCAAAGTGGGATCTTGGTCAGCATCATACGGGTTGCGGCGGCGCCTTGCCCAGAACTCCTTGGCGGCATTTCTGGCACTGTCTTGCCGGGCTTTGGCTTGACCCCAGACTTCTTCTGGAGTTGAGGTGGAGGTGGAGGTGGAGGATGAGCACTTGAGGATCCTCCGGCAGGCTCGGTGGTGAGGTAGCGCTTGGACGTGGCACGTCCGGGATTGACACGACGAGCCTGATGCTCAGGGACCTCATCACCTGGAACCACACACAAGAACACGCAAACAACCAGAAAGCACGAGCATAAGCCACAAAACACGAACAAAAAGATCACTGAAAGGTAGAAGTAGAGTGGAATTTGGTAGAGAGCGGTAGTACCGCGACCAGCTAGCGGTAGTACCGCCACGAGCGGTAGTACCGCTCCACAGGGAGCGGTAGTACCGCTCAAGCGGTAATACCGCCGAGAGAGGCGGTCGTACCGCCCTTCGAGCGAGAAATAGCAGTTTCCTACTACCGTGGTCAGATCCGGCACTACCGTCCTACCAAATTCAAAAATACTCCAACCAAACATCAATCCAAACTGCCTAGAAGCATTCTCCATCCAACTCAAGCCTAGATTTGGCCAAAAATCTAAAGATGCAACTGCTACTGCCCCTAAGATGCTAGATTGCAAACCTAGACAAAAAGAACAAGAGAACGGGGGCAATACCGGCATCCATGGCAAGAGGACAAGATGGGGATCGTCTCCACCGAAGGGAATGGAGAGGGACGGCCGGAGAGGAGATCCGCGGAGCCCTCCATGGCGCCGATTCTTTGAGAGAGAGAGAACAGCGTGTGGGCGTGCGAATGGGTATGGGGAGAAGAAACTCCCCCCTTGATATAATCCCTTGCGCGCCTCTCGTGGTAGTACCCATATTGGGAGCGTAGTACCGCTTGAGCGGTAGTACCGCTCGCCAGCGGCGGTAGTACCGCCAGCAACCAGAAAAAAACATGCTTCTAGACAAAAACTCCTTCAAAGAACCAAAAAGCAAAGCAACCATGGCAAAGACAAGAAAAGGACCAACAAGACAACACACACACGAACATCGAACCGGAACCCACTCCTTCAAAGCAACCAAACAAAAGAAGAGCGAGCTTTGGCCTCTCTCAAGAGAGGGCGATGGCCGGAGCCACCTATGTTTGAGTCAATTGGTATGGCACCGCGAAGAATTATCCTTGGACCCATGACCAAAACTCGTCTTTGAAGCACAAGTACCATCAAAAATGGCTAATGTGAAAGAGTTGATCGTTTTATGCATAATGGGGGGAGGGAGAGTTCATTGAGAGAACAACACTCCCCTATGTCCATGCCTACACCTAAACTAGACAACAAGTTGAGTGTGGTGGGGGTGCACGTTCAAGTCACATTGCTCAAATCAATGATATTTAGCTCATGCCTTAACTTCGAAATCTTGCTTCATCCAAGGGCTTCATGAAAATATCGCAAGGTTATCATGAGTGTTGACATACTTGATCTCGATCTCCCTCGCCTAATGTGATCCTGGATGAAGTGATACGAATCTCAATGTGCTTCGTCTTGAAGTGTTGCACGGGTTGAGAGAAATCTTGATGGCACTTTCATTATCACACCAAAGAGGCACTTTGTCACAAATGACACCGTACTCCTTTAAAGTTTGCCTCATCCATAGGAGTTGAGCACAACAACTACCGGCCGCCACATACTCCGCTTGGTGGATGAGAGAGACACACAACTTTGCTTCTTGGAAGACCAACTTACCAAAGAGCAACCAAGAAATTGGCACCCTCCGAAGTGGACTTCCTATCCACTTTGTCTCCCGCCTAATCGAATCCGTGAAACCTTCAAGCTTGAAGTTTGCTCCTCTTGGGTACCATAAGCCAAAGTATGGGGTATGAGCCAAATATCGAAAGATTAAACTGACCGCCACAAAGTGACTTTCCTTTGGTGCGGCTTGAAAACGTGCACACATCCCCACACTCAACATGATATCCGGTCTAGATGCACAAAGGTAAAGCAAGGAGCCAATCATGGGCGATATACCTTTTGATCCACCGCTTTACCATTGGGATCGATGTCAAGTTGGCACTTGGTAGGCATTGGTGTAGAAGCGACTTGACATCACTTAGCTTGAATCTTTTAAGCATGTCTTGAGTGTATTTGGCTTGGTCGATGAAGGTTCCTTCTCTTCTTTGTTTGATGTCAAAACCAAGGAAGAACTTCAACTCTCCCATCGAAGACATCTTAAACTTGGAGGTCATGAGAGCGGCAAATTCCTCATTGAAAGCTTTGTTAGGAGAACCAAAGATAATATCATCAACATATAGTTGGCATACAAACAACTCCCCGTTGACCTTCTTAGTAAAAAAGAGTGGGATCGATTTGTCCTACTTCAAATCCACGATCTTGTAGCAACTCGGTAAGGTGGTCATACCACGCACGTGGGGCTTGTTTAAGCCCATAGAGTGCCTTATCGAGTTGATACACATGATCCGGGAAGTAGGGGTCCTCGAACCCGGGGGGTTGCTTGACATAAACCAACTCATTAATATGACCATTAAGAAAAGCATTTTTCACATCCATTTGTTGCAACTTAAAGTTTTGATGAGAAGCACAGGCAATCAACAAACGTATGGATTCAAAACGAGCAACGGGACCAAAGGTTTCACCGTAGTCGATACCCTCGACTTGGGAGTAGCCTTGTGCTACCAATCTTGCCTTGTTGCGAATGATGTTCCCATGAGCATCTTGTTTGTTCTTGAAGATCCACTTGGTTCCAATGACATTGTGGTTCCCCGATGGCCTTGGCACCAATCTCCATACTTTGTTGTACTCAAAGTTGTTGAGTTCTTCATGCATGGCATTGAGCCAATCCGAGTCTTCGAGCGCCTCATAGACCTTTTGGGGTTCAACACAAGAGACAAACGCGTCATGTTCACAATAGTTTGCTAATTGTCTACGAGTGCTTACCCCCTTTCTTAGGCTTCCAACCACATTTTCCATGAGATGGCCTTGGGTGGTGAGCTTGGAAGCAATCTTCGCGGCACGACGCTCTAATTCCTCCTCGGATGTTGAGGGAGGAGGGTTGACTTGATCATCTTGAGTGCCGTCTTGAGCTTGTTCTTGAGCTTGAGCTTGCTCTTGATCTTGAACTTGCTCGAGGGGGAGAACTTGACCTTGGGCATCATTTAGAGGTTCACCACCATCTTGAGGTTGATCTTGCCCTTGGTCTTGTTCACAAGGTTGAGGGCCTTCACTTTGTTCTTCGGAAGCGTGTGGGTCTTCATGAGGTGATGGCTTTACTTGAGTAGAGCATTGTCCTTCTCCTTCGGCCACAAGGGGTTCCTCAATGGGTAGAATTTGACCAATACCCATTCTTCTTATGGCTTGGGGAGGAATTTCATCACCTACATCACAAGTACCACTTTGCTCCACTTGGGAGCTGTTATTTTCGTCAAACTTCATGTTACACGTCTCCTCAATGAGTCCGGTGGACTTGTTGAGGACACGGTAAGCATGAGAGTTTATAGCATAACCAACAAATATGCCCTCATGAGCTCTAGCCTCAAATTTAGACAAACGAACACTTTTCTTGAGAATGAAACACTTACAACCGAACACCCGAAAGTACTTGAGGTTGGGCTTGTTGCCGGTGAGTATCTCATAAGGAGTCTTGTTCAAGCCTTTGCGAAGATAGAGCCGATTGGATGCATGCCATGCGGTGTTGATGGCTTCAGCCCAAAAGTTGTATGGAGACTTGAACTCCGCCATCATGGTCCTTGCCGCATCCATCAACGTCCGGTTCTTCCTCTCTGCAACACCATTTTGTTGAGGGGTATAAGGTGCCGCATATTGATGCTTGATCCCCTCATCACTAAGAAACTCATCCAAGGTGTAGTTCTTGAACTCGGTGCCATTGTCACTTCTTATTGTCAAGATTTTTGCATCATGTTGACGTTGAGCTTCATTTGCAAAGTCGATGACGGTTTGTTGAGTCTCACTCTTCCTCTTGAAGAAGTATACCCAAGTGTACCTTGAATAATCATCCACAATCACCAAGCAATACTTTCTCCTCCAAGACTATCAAAGATGGAGGCCCAAGAGATCCATGTGAAGGAGCTCCAAGGGTCTCTTCGAGTAGATGATGGTTGAAGGAGGGTGAGCCTTTTCATGAAGCTTTCCTTCGATACAAGCACTGCAAGCACGATCTTTGGCAAAACTAAAAGTTTTTAGTCCACGAACATGGTCCCCCTTGAGAAGACTTTGCAAAGATCTCATATTGACGTGGGCTAAACGGCGATGCCAAAGCCATCCCACGTCAACTTTAGCCATTAGGCATGTCGCGGTCTTAGTGGGTCGCTCCGAGAAGTTAATCACATAGAGACCGTTCTCGACATGCCCAACAAAGGCTACTTTAAGAGTCTTGCTCCACAAGAGGGCCACGGTATCAATATCAAAGAATGTAGCAAAGCCCATGAGTGCAAGTTGACGAACGGAAAGTAAATTGAATGCAAGGGACTCAACAAGCATGACTTTCTCGATCGTTAGATCATGAGAAATGACAACCTTGCCGAGACCCAATACCTTAGAATGTGATGCATCACCCCACTCGACATTGGTGGGCATAGATGGAATCTCTTGCACGTCCACCACCAAGTCCTTGCTCCCGGTCATATGATTTGTTGCTCCACTATCGAGCAACCATGATCCCCCACCGGAAGCAAACACCTACACAAGATCAATGCTTGGTTTTAGGTACCCATTTAGTAATGGGTCCTTTGATGTTAGTAACAAGGGTCTTGGGAACCCAAATAGACCATTCAATGTACTCATAAGACGAACCAACAAATCTAGCATAAACATGTCCATCACTAGCACGGCACAACACATATGACGGGTTAAAGTCGCCGGCTTTGTTTGAGGAAATGCTTTTGCCCTTTTGGACATCAACTCCCTTCACTTTCTCCTTCTTCTTCTTAGGAGCACCCTCTCTCTCTTTCACAAACGTTTGTTTGAGAGGAGGAGGACAATTGGTCTTATTGTTGTTCTTCTTCTTGCTCTTGGACTTGGGTGCAAACCCAATTCCTTCTTTGGCCACAACTTCCTTTTGATTGCTCAAAAGGTCATTTAGGTTTTTCTCACCTTGAATGCACGACACAAGGCCTTTCTCAAGTTGATCCTTCAACTTGGCATTTTCCTCCACAAGATGCACATGCTCACAACATGGGTTAGTAGCACATGCATTATCAATTAATACCATATGAGGAAAGGTGGCCTTTTCCTTGATTAGCTTAACTTGGAGTTGAGCATGAGACTCTTTGAGGCTAGCATGAGTACCCTTCAAGGCCTTGTGGGCCTTGTCAAGTATCTCAAACTCCTCTTTGAGTCTAGCATGATCAACCCCAAGTTTAGCCTTCTCGGAGGCTAGCACACAAGACATGACAAGAGCATGATCAAGATCTTTCTTTAACTTAGCATGGTCATCATTGTGTGACTCCTCAAGAGTCAAACGATGCACACGCTCTTCCTCAAGAGCATTAGAGAGATCCGATATCTCATCGGCATAGTCACGACTATGACCTTCCATCTTGGAGATGGTTTCTTCGTGAGCCTAGATCATGTCATTGGCCTCACCAAGTTGTTCCAAGAGAGCAACAAAGTGCTTCTTGGACTTTCCATTGAGCTTACTCATAAAAGACTCAAATTCATTCACTTCCTCATTAGACTCAACATGTCCATCAATGCAATCCTCCAAGGAGGGATTAGTAATGATGGTGGTTGTGATGTTGGGGGTTACCTTGTTTGAAGCTTTAGCCATGAGGCATCTAGCGGTGATGTTTTCATTGGGTGATTCGAAGAGAGACACCCGGGGAGTGGTAGCAATGGCAACGGACGCCATGGCCATTGCTTCTTCATTTTCATCATCATCGTCATCCTCTTGATATTCTTCTTGAACCACCAACCCACGAGTGGGAGTCTTCTTGGCGAAGTTGTTCTTGTTGGGGAAGGACTTGGCTTTGTCTTTTCGAATGAACTTGCCACCATTGTCTTCCCGCTTCTCGTAAGGACAATCCGCGACGAAATGGCTCACATTGCCACAGTTGAAGCAAGTTCTAACTCGTTGCTTGCCCTTGACGCCACTTGAGTTGTTCTTGTTGAAGTTGGGTCTTGAACTCTTCTTGCTCCAAAATTGTCTTGAAGCAAGGGCCATGTGCTCATGGTAGTCAAACTTGGTGTATTCGGGGTTGCTTTCCTCATCTTCCACTTCTTCCTCTTCTTCCATAGTAACCTTGGCCTTCAAAGCAAGGTTAGGCTTCTTTGCTCTTTGAGAACGGAGCACCGCATTGTTGGCGGTCTTGTCCAAGATGCTCATTGCAACGAACTCATCCAACACTTCACTTGAGGTCATGGAGTGGAAGTCCGGTCGTTGATGAATGAAGGAGGACATGGCCTTGTTGTAGGGCATCATGGCCTTGAGGAACTTCCGCTTGATCCAATTGTCATCCGTGTCCTTGCTTTCATGATCTCAAAGTGCGACCGCGAGTTTGGTCACTCTTCGAAAGAGCTCACGAGGTTCTTCATCTTCTTTCATTGCAAACTCATCGGCTTCATCTTGCACCACTTCATAGTTGGAGCGTTGAATGCTAGCACTTCCACGGTAGAGACCCTCGACACATTTCCATGCTTCTTTAGCCATGACATGGGGTCGAAGGTGAGGGAGATCTTCGGGAAGGATTGCATCTTGGAAGATGAAGAGAGCACTCTCATTGAATTGATTGTCCACGACTTCTCGAGGGGTGAAGTTGCTTGGGTCATGAGGATAAAAACCTTCTTCAATGATTCTCCAAAGGTTAGTGTTCACATGTTTCAAATGACGCTTAAAGCGATAGACCCAAGAATCAAAATCTTCATGTTTCTCATATTTAGGAGGAGGACCGGCATGATTCAAATGAGTGGAGGGAATTGGCCCTCCATAAACCGGGGGTTCCACATGGGCAAAGATGCCGGTACCATTTCTACCACTAATAGAAGGACACTTATCAATGTTATCTTCCCCCTTGTCGGAGGGAGCATCCGTCACCTTGTTGGTGGGATCACCCACTTTCATCGGCGAGGTAGATTGTTTAAGTCCTTCTAGGAATTCCTTAAACATGTATTTGACCTCGGTCGTCATGGAGGTTTTCAATGTTTCCAAAGCAACATTGAATTCCTCACGTGAGATCGAGTTACCCCCATCTCCCGTAGATGAGATCGGATTCGCACCGGAGTGCTCTCCCATCTCATCTACGACATCAACCATACTCTTTGGACGGTAAAGTCCTTAAAAAGAGACGAGGCTCTGATACCAATTGAAAGGATCGGTATAGTTGACTAGAGGGGGGGTGAATAGGCAACTAACAATTTTTAAGCTTTTCTTTACCAAATTAAGCTTTGCAACAAAATAGGTTGTCTAGATGTGCAACTAGGTGAGCAACCTATATGATGCAATAACAACTAGCATACAAGCAAGCAAAGGATATAACAACAACTAGGCTTGCAAAAGTAAAGGCACGAAATAACCAAGAGTGGAGCCGGTGGAGACGAGGATGTGTTACCGGAGTTCCTTCCTTTTAAGGGGAAGTGTGTCTCCGTTAGAGCGGTGTGGAGGCACAATGCTCCCCAAGAAGCCACTAGGGCCACCGTATTCTCCTCACGCCCTCACACAATGCGAGATGCCGTGATTCCACTATTGGTGCCCTTGAAGGCGGCGACCGAACCTTTACAAGCAAGGGGGCAATCTCCACAAAAATCGGAGGCTCCCAACAACAACAACAACACCATGAAGCTTCACCACAATGGAGTATGGCTTCGAGGTGACCTCAACCGTCTAGGGTGCTCAACACCCAAGAGTAACAAGATCCGCAAGGGATAAGTGGGGGGAATCAAATTTCTCTTGGTGGAAGTGTAGATCTGGGCCTTCTCAACCAATCCCGAGCAAATCAACAAGTTTGATTGGCTAGGGAGAGAGATCGGGCGAAAATGGAGCTTTGAGCAACAATGGAGCTTTGGGGGAAAGAGATAGGTCAACTTGGAGGAAGAAGACACCTTTATATAGTGTGGGAACACATCCAACCGTTACCTCACTGAGCAGCCCCGCACAGAGCGGTACTACCGCTGGGGCAGGGCGGTACTACCACTGAGAGCGGTACTACCGCTCCCTACCCAGCGGTACTACCGCGCTGAAGAGGAAGCCAGGCCGCTGGCCCCAGAGCGGTACTACCGCGGGAGTAGGAGTGGTACTACCGCTTTTAGTGCCGCAAAACCCGACACGAGAAAACACCGTCTCGAATCGAGGCGGCAGTAGCGCGGTACTGCTGCGGTACTACGGCCGAAGCCCACGAGCGGTACTACCGCTCTATGGAGCGGTACTACCGCTTCATGGAGCGGTACTACCGCTGGAGGGCTTCGGCTGTACTACCGCTGGAGATCGCAGTACTACCGCTGGCACAGGGCGAAGCAGGTACGGAAGAGAAGTTGCGGATCCAGAGTTGCGAAAGGAAGACGACGGGTGTGATAAGGATGTGTACGTGTTGATTCCACCCTAGTCTTACCAAAGCGGATCCCCTCTTAATAGTACGGTGACTCCTACGAAACTAGTCCACCAACAACGAAACGAAGGAGCTACACCGTCTTGAATAAAACACCGAGGGGAGGAAATCGTCTCGTGCCAATGGATGATTCTCTGAAAGAACTTAACGCACACGATTAGTCCGCAAAAGCATTGTCATCAATCACCAAAACCACTAGGGGATAAATATGCCCTTACAATCTCCCCCTTTTTGGTGGATTGATGACAATACGGGATTTGCATAATCAAGATATAGAGTAAGTATACAAACCCCACGGTCCTAACATGTAGATGGGCTCCCCCTAGATGTGTGCTATTTAGATAAGTGCTTTGGACTGCACAGCACACATACTAGGATCAAAGCTCCCCCTACATGTTAGAGACCAGCAATCTAAGCATGGTGTATGAGAGCAGCATAGATGATATAACAAGAACAGCACGCAACTCATAAGCTAGAGTGACATAGATAATGATACTGAAAAGGTAAGGTAGCATATGTCTCACACCATATGACTCGTACTTAAGTGTCACTCGAACTTAGGTCTCACAGACAAACCAACCAAAGCAAATGCGAGGAAAACACGAACTAGACACGAGACACGAATAAGAGACGAAAGACACAACTCGCAAATCCCTAAACTCTCTCCCCCTTTGTCATCGAGACACCAAAAATGAGAGGGAGTGTTGCTACGGCTCCAGGTGAGAGCAAATGAGGTACACACGCATCAGAGCCCAGCGGAATCATTGGCACCACCGTCGTCAGTCTGGAAGTGCTCGGACTCAGAATCGGTCCACGGGCAGTGCTGCTGAATCCACTCCTCCTCCTCAGTAAGCTAGTCCTCAGATCCACTCTTGGTCAGAAGCACCCAAGCGACGATGAGCTCCTTGTGACGACCTCGAGCCTTCTTCTCAGCCACATGAGTCATGTACTGACCGTGAGCCTCCATGCAGAACAGCTTCTTCATCTTAGACTTGAGCTTCTTAGCCCAAGAGGGCTCTGCCTTAGAAGGCATGTAGTCATCATCCTCATCATCATCAGCTGTAGGCTCCTCCTCATTCTCCATGGCAGCAGCGGACGAATGAACTCCAGTCTTAGGGGCCTGAGTGCCCCAGTTATCCTTCTTCCTCAAACACTTGACATCGTGAGAGATCAACTCTCCAGACTCAAGTGGCACCTTAGGATATACATGATCACAGGCCTTCTCAATGAGCAGCATGATGAACGGACCATAGATCGGGCACTTGCGCTTGGAGATAGCAGACAACAGCTCAGACCACATAACATGAGACATATCCAAAGACTCTCCGGTGGGATTTTCCTTCTCACGCTGGCAGAAAAGAAGCATGTCCACGAGATAAGAGTGAACCTGGTCCAAATTCCCAATGTGAGGGAAAATGGTCTCTCTGAAGATGCGGTGAAGGATATCCAGATAGGCAGGCAGCTCATAGGTTTTCTTCTGGGTCTCCTGGTTGATCTTCAGAGTGCAGTATGGCCAGAGAGCTTGCTTGTGAGTGCAATGGGCGCGGGCGTGAGGGCGAAAGCCAACAGGAGATTCAAGACCTAGATCTTGCACCCCAATCAACTGCATGAACGCTCTCCACTTGACAGAAAGCAACTTGCCATTGGTCATCCAGGTGAGTGTCCTGTCCTCATCAGTCCCAAGGTGAACCGTGGCATAGAATTGGGCCACCATATCAGCATCAAAGTCCTTGTTGAATTTCATGATCCCAAGAATGTTCAGTTGAGTGCACATCTGAAGAGCTTCACCAAAGTAGTAAGGATCTTGCTCCATATGGTCGGTGTCGATGGAGTGCACTTTGACAAAGAAATTCTTCTTTGCTTTGAGAACATCGAAGAAGATGGCAAATTGGAACCTGTTCCAGAACGGATGGTTGACCAAAGTGGGATCTTGGTCAGCATCATACGGGTTGCGGCGGGTGTGATAAGGATGTGTACGTGTTGATTCCACCCTAGTCTTACCAAAGCGGATCCCCTCTTAATAGTACGGTGACTCCTACGAAACTAGTCCACCAACAACGAAACGAAGGAGCTACACCGTCTTGAATAAAACACCGAGGGGAGGAAATCGTCTCGTGCCAATGGATGATTCTCTGAAAGAACTTAACGCACACGATTAATCCACAAAAGCATTGTCATCAATCACCAAAACCACTAGGGGATAAATATGCCCTTACAATCTCCCCCTTTTTGGTGGATTGATGACAATACGGGATTTGCATAAACAAGATATAAAGTAAGTATACAAACCCCACGGTCCTAACATGTAGATGGGCTCCCCCTAGATGTGTGCTATTTAGATAAGTGCTTTGGACTGCACAGCACACATACTAGGATCAAAGCTCCCCCTACATGTTAGAGACCAACAATCTAAGCATGGTGTATGAGAGCAGCATAGATGATATAACAAGAACAGCGCGCAACTCATAAGCTAGAGTGACATAGATAATGATACTGAAAAGGTAAGGTAGCATATGTCTCACACCATATGACTCGTACTTAGGTCTCACAGACAAACCAACCAAAGCAAATGCGAGGAAAACACGAACAAGACACGAGACACGAATAAGAGACGAAAGACACAACTCGCAAATCCCTAAACTCTCTCCCCCTTTGGCATCGAGACACCAAAAATGAGAGCGAGTGTTGCTACGGCTCCAGGTGAGAGCAAATGAGGTACACACGCATCAGAGCCCAGCGGAATCATTGGCACCACCGTCGTCAGTCTGGAAGTGCTCGGCCTCAGAATCAGTCCACGGGCAGTGCTGCTGAATCCACTCCTCCTCCTCAGTAAGCTGGTCCTCAGATCCACTCTTGACTGTAGCACCCAACTGATGCATGAGCTCCTTGTGACGACCTCGAGCCTTCTTCTCAGCCACATGAGTCATGTACTGACCGTGAGCCTCCATGCAGAACAGCTTCTTCATCTTAGACTTGAGCTTCTTAGCCCAAGAGGGCTCTGCCTCAGAAGGCATGTAGTCATCATCCTCATCATCATCAGCTGCAGGCTCCTCCTCATTCTCCATGGCAGCAGCGGACGAAGGAACTCCAGTCTTAGGGGCCTGAGTGCCCCAGTTATCCTTCTTCCTCAAACACTTGACATCGTGAGAGATCAACTCTCCAGACTCAAGTGGCACCTTAGGATATACATGATCCCAGGCCTTCTCAATGAGCAGCATGATGAACGGACCATAGATCGGGCACTTGCGCTCGGAGATAGCAGACAGCAGCTCAGACCACATAACATGAGAGATATCCAAAGACTCTCCGGTGGGATTTTCCTTCTCACGCTGGCAGAAAAGAAGCATGTCCACGAGATAAGAGTGAACCTGGTCCAAATTCCCAATGCGAGGGAAAAGGGTCTCTCTGAAGATGCGGTGAAGGATATCCAGATAGGCAGGCAGCTCATAGGTTTTCTTCTGGGTCTCCTGGTTGATCTTCAGAGTGCAGTATGGCCAGAGAGCTTGCTTGTGAGTGCAATGGGCGCGGGCGTGAGGGCGAGAGCCAACAGGAGACTCAAGACCTAGATCTTGCACCCCAATCAACTGCATGAACGCTCTCCACTTGACAGAAAGCAACTTGCCATTGGTCATCCAGGTGAGTGTCCTATCCTCATCAGTCCCAAAGTGAACCGTGGCATAGAATTGGGCCACCATATCAGCATCAAAGTCCTTGTTGAATTTCATGATCCCAAGAATGTTCAGTTGAGTGCACATCTGAAGAGCTTCACCAAAGTAGTAAGGATCTTGCTCCATATGGTCGGTGTCGATGGAGTGCACTTTGACAAAGAAATTCTTCTTTGCTTTGAGAACATCGAAGAAGATGGCAAACTGGAACCTGTTCCAGAACGGATAGTTGACCAAAGTGGGATCTTGGTCAGCATCATACGGGTTGCGGCGGGTGTGATAAGGATGTGTACGTGTTGATTCCACCCTAGTCTTACCAAAGCGGATCCCCTCTTAATAGTACGGTGACTCCTACGAAACTAGTCCACCAACAACGAAACGAAGGAGCTACACTGTCTTGAATAAAACACCGAGGGGAGGAAATCGTCTCGTGCCAATGGATGATTCTCTGAAAGAACTTAACGCACACGATTAGTCTGCAAAAGCATTGTCATGAATCACCAAAACCACTAGGGGATAAATATGCCCTTACAACTGGGAAGCGACCAACTGAGAGAGCGACAACAGTCATAAACATGCATTAAAATTAATTTACACCGAGTACAAGCATGAGTAGGATATAATCCACCATGAACATAAATATCGTGAAGGCTATGTTGATTTGATTCAACTACATGCGTGAACATGTGCCAAGTCGAGTCACTCTATTCATTCAAAGGAGGATACCATCCCATCATACCACATCATGATCATTCAAATAGCATGTTGGCACGCAAGGCAAACCATTATAACTCATAACTAATCAAGCATGGCAGAAGCAACTATAATCTCTAAATGGCATTGCAAATATGTTTACTTCATAATAGCTGAATCAGAAACAATGGACTCATCATATTTACAAAAACAAGAGAGGTCGAGTTCATACCAGTCTTTCTCATCTCAATAAGTCTATCATATATCGTCATTATTGCCTTTCACTTGCACGACCGAACGATGTGTCTAATAATAAGAGTGCACGTGCATTGGACTAAGCTAGAATCTGCAAGCATTCAACTCAAGAGAGAGGACAAGTAATATGGGCTCTAAGTTAAATAAACAATCATGCATATAAGAGCCACTAAGCATTTTCAATGTAGTCTTCTCGACCCCCAAAGAAAAGAAAATAAAACTATTTACACGGAAAAGCTCCCAACAAGTAAAAAAAGAACTAGAAGTCTTTTGGGGTTTTCATTTTAATTTCTACTACAAGCATGGAAATTAAACTAACTATTTTTTTGGTTTTTCTTAAGATTTATCAAACACACAAGAAGAAAACTAGAAAAAGAAAATTTAAACTAACATGGATAATACAATGAAAGAGTATGAGCACCAACGACTAGTGTGTGAACATGAATGTAAAGTCGGTGAGAAATACGTACTCCCCCAAGCTTAGGGTTTTGGCCTAAGTTGGTCTAGTACAAAGGACCGCCGCTACTCTCCCCGGTGTACTGGGAGGTGTAATCAGGATACCACTGGCCGGTCATCTCCGGATCCCACTAGACAGATGATGCACGATAAGGGTCCAGTTCAGGTTCCGGCTCAGGTTCAGGTTCTGGAGTAAAAGCTTAGGCTCGATGATTGTTCACCGCTTCCGGTGTGACAAGAAAATTTTCTGCATGCAAATCAAACAATAGAGGCGCAGGCAAAATAATAATCTCAACGTGTTTCTTATTAAATCTAAGTTTATACAAGAGCATCTTCTCTTTGTTGTCAACAATAAACTTGTGTGCTACCATGCTCTTATAATCTAAAATGTGAGGAGGCAATTTTGTCTCCTCTTTCTCATGGTGCCTAATGGGTATCTGAAAATGTCTAGCAAGACGTGCAGCATAAATACCTCCAAATATGGGGCCTTTTGTACGATTCAGGGCTAGCCGTTTAGCAACGACGACGCCCATACTAAAAGTATTTTCTCCAAGCAAGGCATGTTGAAGAATGATAATATCAGGAACGCTCAAGTTTCCACTATTTCCACGACCAATCAAGCATCTACTAGCAAATATGGCAAAGTAGCGTAAAATAGGATAATGTATGCTAGAGACTTTTGCCTCAAAGCCCTTCTTTGGCTCCTCTACAGCTATAGTATTAATAAAGCCACCCACATATTCACGATGGGGTTCCTCTAATTCTCCCTCATAAGGTATCCTACACACCGCACAAAAATTACGTAAAGACATTTCTTTGAATTCATCATATAAATGAAATGATACTACAGGCGGTGACTTCTTAGGATAATAATAAAGTTTTGCATGAAAGTATTGGTGAGTAAGAGATACTGATCGATTCGGTCGTTGATGAAACCGTTGAGGCCTGCAGTCTCAATCAAAGAATAAAAATCTTCATGAATTCCAGCTTCTTTCAAGAAATCCTCACATGGCCATTCACACGACCGTATTTCCGCTAAGCGAGGAAGATTATACTTGGCTTTTTCCTTATCTTTGGTTTGTTTTTCCTGAGAGCTTTGGGTAGAAGAGCCCTTCAAAAACCTCCTTAACATTTTCTGAAAATTTCTGAAATTTTAGTAACTTCAAAATAAAAGTGAATAAAACTAAACAAGATTGATAGCAACTACTCCTACAAGTGCCTAGAGCCTATATCATGCATTGGAATTGCTTGGGACCTCATAAATTTAAAATGCAAGCTCAAGAACATGGTCACCTATGCAGCAAAAATTTGCAATGAATAAAGCACTAGGACAAAAACTAATTGGACCAATGGAGGAGTCACATTCCAAGCAACAATCTCCCAAAGCAGCTTTGTAAATGGAGCTTTGAGCAAGGAGATTGAAAATCGCAGCAAAATGAGCTAGAACTCGTGCTTGAGCTGGATGGGGATTTTTTTGGGTAGAAGATGAAGTGTGTGGGTGCTGGCATAAGTGGAGGAGGGCCACCAGGGGCCGATGAGACAGGGGGGCGCGCCCTATAGGGGGGGCGCCCTCCACTCTCGTGGCCTGGTGCTTGCCCCTCCTGCGGTGATTTTAGTGCCTAAAATCCTCAAATATTCCAGAAAAAATCATACTAAATTTGCAGGGCATTTGGAGCACTTTTATTTTTGGGCTATTTTTTAATGCACGGATAATTCAAAAAACAGACGAATAATGCTATTTTTGCTTTATTTATTCTAAATATCAGAAAGTAAAAAGAGGGTACAGAAGGTTGTGCCTTCTAGTTTCATCCATCTCATGATCATCAAAATGAATCCACTAACAAGGTTGATCAAGTCTTGTTAACAAGCTCATTCCGAATAACACGGAACCAGAGAAATTTCGAATAACACTAAGTTACCTCAAATGGGATATGAAAATCCCCAACAATAAGAATATCATATTTTTTCTTGACAGTAGGGAGAGGAAATTCAAAACCTCCAATAATAATAGTTGGAACTTTTCCAATAGAATTGATACTATGAACTTGAGGTTGTTTCCTTGGAAAGTGTACCGTATGCTCATTACCGTTAACATGAAAAGTGACATTGCCTTTGTTGCAATCAATAACAGCGCCTACAGTATTAAGAAAAGGTCTACCAAGGATAATAGACATACTATCATCCTCAGGAATATCAAGAATAACAAAGTCCGTTAAGATAGTGACATTTGCAACTACAAGAGGCACATCCTCACAAATACCGACAGGTAATAACAGTTGTTTTATCGGCCATTTGCAAAGATATTTAAGTAGGCGTCAACTTATTCAATTCAAGTCTATGATATAAAGAGAGAGGCATAACACTAACACCAGCTCTAAGATCACATAAAACAGTTCTAACATAATTTCTTTCAATAGAGCATGGTATAGTTGGTACACCCGGATCTCCAAGTTTGTTTGGTATTCCACCCTTAAAAGTGTAATTAGCAAGCATGGTGGAAATTTCAGCTTCTGGTATCTTTCTTTTATTTGTAATGATATCCATCATATACTTAGCATAAGGATTTACTTTCAGCATATCAGTTAAGCGCATACGTAAGAAAATAGGTCTAATCATTTCAGCAAAGCGCTCAAAATCCTCATCATCCTTTGACTTGGATGGTTTAGGAGGAAAGGGCATGGGTTTCTGAACCCATGGTTCTCTTTCTCTACCGTCCTTCCTAGCAACAAAATCTCTCTTATCATAACATTGATTCTTTGATTGTGGGTTATCAAGATCAACAGCAGGTTCAATCTCTACTTCATTGTTTTTGCTAGGTTGAGCATCAACATGAACATTATCACTAGGTTCATGTTCATCACTTGATTGAATTTCAGCATCAGAAATAGAAATATCATTGGGATTCTCAGGTGTGTCTACAGTAGGTTCACTAGAAGAATACAAAGTCCTATTGTTTTTCTTCTTCTTCTTTTTAGAAGAACTAGGTGCCTATAAATTGTTTCTCTAAGAATCTTGATCGATTCTCCTGAGTCATTCTACCAGTTCTAGTAGCCACTCTAACAGCAAAGTCATTTTTATTATTTAATTCATCAAGCAAATCATTTTGAGCTTTGTGTACTTGCTCAGCTTGAGTAGCAACCATAGAAGCATATTTGCTAACGAATTTGAGTTCATCTTTAACTCTAGCCAGATTATCGCTTACGCGTCCTATCTCGAAAGCATTATTCTTTAACTCTCTACCAACATAAGCATTAAAACTTTCTTGTCTAGCCATAAAGTCATCAAATTCATCTAAGCACGGGCTATGAAATTTAGTAGAGGGGATTTCAACTTTATCATATCTATAGAGAGAATTTACCTTTACTACCTGTGTCGGGTTATCAAGACAATGTGGTTCTTCAACAGGCGGTATATTAAGACCATGTATTTCTTCAATAGGAGGTAAATTCTTAAAGTCTTCAGCTTTAATACCTTTTTCTTTCATTGATTTCTTTGCCTCTTGCATATCTTGGGATGAGAAATAAAACACCTCTCTTCTTGAAGTGGGTTTAGGAATAGGCTCGAGAGTTGGCTCAATTGGTTTAGGAATTACTTGAGAATTGGCTCGGAAGAGTCCAATTATTTTCATTAGTCAACATATTATTCAATAGTATTTCAGCTTCGTCATTGTTCTTTCCACGAAAACACAACCAAAGACAACTATCCAAGTAGTCCTTGGAAGCATCAGTTAGTCCATTATAAAAGATATCAAGTATTTCGTTTTTCTTGAGAGGATGATCAGGCAAAGCATTAAGGAACCGTAGAAGCCTCCCCCAAGCTTGTGGGAGACTCTCTTCTTTGATTTGCACAAAGTTGTATATTTCCCGCAAGGCAGCTTGTTTCTTATGAGCAGGGAAATATTTAGCAGAGAAGTAATAAATCATATCCCGGGGACTACGCACAGAACCAGGAGCAAGAGAATTATACCAAGTCTTAGCATCACCCTTTAACAAGAACGGAAATATCTTAAGGATATAATAATAGCGAGACTTCTCATCATGAGTAAACAGGGTGGCTATGTCATTCAACTTGGTAAGATGTGCCACAACAGTTTCAGATTCAAGGCCATAAAAAGGATCAGATTCAACTAAAGTAATAATCTCAGGATCAACAGAGAATTCATAATCCTTATCAGTAACACAAATAGGTGAAGTAGCAAAAGCAGGGTCAGGTTTCATTCTAGCATTAAGAGACTGCTACTTCCATTTAGCTAATAATTTCTTAAGATCATATCTATCATTGCAAGCAAAGATTTCCCCAGCAGCTTCTTCATTCATAACATAACCCTTAGGAACAACAGGCAATACATAATCATTGGGAGAACCTTCATCATCACTATCATCAATAATAGCATCTTCAATATTTTCATTCCCCGTAACTCTAGCAAGTTCTTCACCAAGAAATTCACCTAATGGCAAAGTAGTATCATGCACAGAAGTAGTTTCATCATGCATAGCAGAAGTGGCATCATCAATAACATGCGACATATCAGAATTCATAGCAGTAGCAGGTTTAGGTGTCGCAAGCCTACTAATAACGAAAGGAGAATCTAGTGCAGAGCTAGATGGCAGTTCCTTACCTCCCCTCGTAGTTGAGGGCAAAATAGTAGTTCGGTCGTCTTTCAAGTTCTTCATAGTGATCAACAGATATAAATCCCAAGTGACTCAGAGAATAGAGTTATGCTCCCCGGCAACGGCGCCAGAAATTAGTCTTGATAACCCACAAGTGTAGGGGATCGCAACAACTTTCGAGGGTAAAGTATTCAACCCAAATTTATTGATTCGACACAAGGGGAGCCAAAGAATATTCTTGAGTATTAGCAGTTGAGTTGTCAATTCAACCACACCTGGATAACTTAGTATCTGCAACAAAATATTTAGTAGCAAGAGTGGTATGATAATAAAATTAACGGTAGCAAAAGTAAAGATAAATGTTTTTGGGTTTTTGTAGTAGTTGTAACAGTAGCAACGGAAAAGTAAATAAGCGAAGAACAATATATGAAAAGCTCGTAGGCAATGGATCAGTGATGGATAATTATGCCGTATGCGATTCCTCATGTAATAGTTATAACATAGGGTGACACATAACTAGCTCCAGTTCATCAATGTAATGTAGGCATGTATTCCATAAATAGTCATACGTGATTATGGAAAAGAACTTGCATGACATGTTTTGTCCTACCCTCCCGTGGCAGCGGGGTCCTAGCGGAAATTAAGGGATGTTAAGGCCTCCTTTTAATAGAGAATCGGAACAAAGCATTAGCACATAGTGAATACATGAACTCGTAAAACTACGGTCATCACCGAGAAGTATCCCGATTATTGTCACTTCGGGGTTGTCGGATCATAACACATAATAGGTGACTATGGACTTGCAAGATAGGATCAAGAACACACATATATTCATGAAAACATAATAGGTTCAGATCTGAAATCATGGCACTCGGGCCCTAGTGACAAGCATTAAGCATAGCATAGTCATAACAACATCAATCTCAGAACATAGTGGATACTAGGGATCAAACCCTAACAAAACTAACTTGATTACATGGTAAATCTCATCCAACCCATCACCGTCCAGCAAGCCTACGATGGAATTACTCACACACGGCGGTGAGCATCATGAAATTGGTGATGGAGGATGATTGATGATGACGACGGCGGCGAATCCCCCTCTCCGGAGCCCCGAACGGTCTCCTGACCGAAAAGGATCTGCCCTAAGTCCATGACTTTCGGACCCACCGATCCATCTTGTTTCGGTGTCACCGATTTATTTCTTTCAGGATATCATCTTCTGCAGCTCCACTCAATGATTCTCTGTGCATGTTTCTTTTGTCCTGTTGTGATTCTTAAGGATCCCGCTTCTTTCTTTCCATCTTCCCTGACCTTCCTAGTTTGCTGTCCTTTTCGGCACTTGATGTCAAAGGGGGAGAAGACTTAGGGGGAGAAGAGAAGATTTAGGGGGAGAAGAAGAGCAATATTACCTTAAGGGGGAGAGAATCACATCAAAGCTTTGCCATGTTCCACATTGGATATTACTTTTGGCATCATTCTTTTGATTTTGCTCTTTCCATCAAACCCCTTGATCTGAGACAACTCAAAGGGAGAGGAATCTTCACAATTGACATCTTATGGAAAGCAAAATCTCTTAGAGTTCATTGAAAATCTTTTAGTTTCGGAGACATGTTTGTTGATTCAAGCTCATGCTCAATATGAGACACTCTTTATACATGTCATCCTGGCTTGGTACTCTTGATGTTCTTGCAGTTGGTTGAAGAAATACTCTTGTGTTATCTAACCTTGTTTTCCCAAGTTTATCTCTTGGTACAATGCCAAGGAACCTCAAGGTAAGTATATGCACTTTGCAGAATGTGCATGATGGTGACTTGCTTGTGAATACTGTTTGCAAGAAATCACCATGCACATATGCATTATCACTCACTTCTTTTCATCTCGCTTCATTGCATATAGCCAAGCTGCATGTAGCACATCTTGCCTTTCTCTCTTGTGTGCTTGTGGTAGTCCAAAACCATAATTTATGAAAATCTTGCACACTTGTAGGGGAGCCTGTGTACTACATGTTTGTCAAAGCTTTCGTGATAATTCTGCTTTTCTTTCATAGCTTTGATGTCTTGTTTTGTGTGTTGCCATCAATTACCAAAAGGGGAGATTGAAAGCACATTTGCTCCCAGGTGGTTTTGGTAATTAATGACAACATACTTTGTGGTTGGACTAATGCTTTTATCAAGTATGTTTCAGGAAGTTCAATCACATTGGCATGGCAAAAGAACTGAAGAGGTGGACCCCTCAAAATGCTAAGGCAAGCATTGGCAAAAGCTCAAGACTCCATTTTCGATTTAGTGATCCAAGATCACATTGAGTCCATAGGAAAGCCAATACTATTAAAAGGGGATGAGGTTATGATGATGATCTGGTTGCTCAAGTGCTTAGTGATACATCTCCTAAACTATCAGCAACTTTCACTGCCATATACACTCATAAGTAATCTCGGTCCCACCGATATTCCAAACTCAGTCACACCAAGATGAACCACCTCAGCCATAAAGCCAAACCCTAGAAAACTCGGATTTTCCGATTCTGAACTCGGTCTCACCGAAACTTGAGTTGCCAAGCTTCTGTAACCTTCTGTCATCAAATCGGTGTCACCGAGATGATGAAGTCGGTCCCACCGAGATTGGCAAGCTCTTGTCTTTGCACGAATCGGACAAACCGAGATTGTATTTTCGGTCCCACCGAAAATCCCAACGTTCACATGATTTGAACTTTCGGTCTCACCGAGTTGTCAACTTCGGTCCCACCGAGATTGGTCAAATGTGTGTAACGGTTGGATTTTGTGTGGAGGCTATAAATACCCCTCCACCCCCTCTTCATTCGAGAAGAAAGCCATCAGAAAGAACTACCACTCCTACCTTACATTTCTGAGAAGAGAACTACCTACCCTTGTGTTGAGATCAAGTTGCTCCACTCCCACCATATGAAGCTTGATCTCTAGCCTTCCCAAGTTGCTTTCCACTCAATCCTTTCTTCCACCACAGCCAAATCAGTGAGGAGAGTTGAGTGTTGGGGAGATTATCATTTGAAGCACAAGAGCAAGGAGTTCATCATCATCAACACCATCTATTACCTTTTGGAGGTGGTGCCTCCTAGATTGGTTAGGTGTCGCTTGGGAGCCTCCGTCGAGATGTGGAGTTGAACCAAGAAGTTTGTAAGGGCAAGGAGATCGCCTACTTCGTGAAGATCTACCCCGAGTAAGGCTAGCCCTCCGTGGGCGTGAGGCCATGATGGCATAGACAAGGTTGCTTCTTCGTGGACCCTTCGTGGGTGGAGCCCTCCGTGGACTCTCGCAGCCGTTACCCTCCGTGGGTTGAAGTCTCCATCAACGTGGAAGTACGATAGCACCACCTATCGGAACCACGAGAAAAATCTCCGTGTCTCCAAATTGCGTTTGATCTTCTCCACTTCTCTTTACTACTTGTGCAATTTACTTTCCGTTGCCCATACTCTAGAATTGCATGTGTAGTATGCTACTTGACTTGTGTGTGTTATGCAAAATCTGTCCTTGATAAAAGACTGAATTTTTATCTTGTCGAGTAGTCTAATCACCCCCCCTCTAGACACTCTCACCTTCTTGATCCTACAATTGGTATCGAGCTTTGGTCTCCATTGCTTTGGTTTACACACCATTGGAGGAAGATGGACGTGTCTACGTTTGGGAGTGTTAGCCATAGAGTGCCTATTCTTAATGGAGTGTCCTATAACTCGTGGAGGATCGAAATGCTTATTATCTTTAAGATGTATAACTTGCATAAATATGTTGAAACCCCATATGTGCCTCCATTTGACCCTTGCACCCTACCATGGATGAAGAGCTTGATTTGCTTCAGAACCTTAGAACTGTAAATCTTATCATTAGAGGGTTACCCGATAACTTGCTTAAGCTCGTTACAAACTTTGAGTGTGCCTATGCTATGTGGAAGTTCTTGGAAGAACTTTATCCGGACTACTCTTTGAGAGGTCTTGATGAAATTCTATACAAGACTATTGAATTTGATATGATGCTTCAATGATCCCAACTTTGATAAATGCTTCTTTGAGCTTCGTGATCTTATGAAAAGAAGGGTGATCCCGGTCTTATCAATGTTCTAATTAGAAATGCTCTTGTATTGCATTCCGATGATTATTGTCACATTGACAAAACTAATGCAAGTGCTTGTCAAATTGACCTAGGTGTTGATGATGAACTATCTATAGGTCAATATGATGATGAGCATGAGCATGATGATGATCACTCCGATTCGGACACCGAGCTAGACAAGACCATGAAGAGTCTCAATCTTATGGCGAATCTGAGAGACTACATATCCGGTGGAAAAGAGTGGATTCTTGATAGTGGATGCACCGACCACATGACCGGAGACGAAGACATGTTTCGAGAGCTTGCAAAGAACGATGGTCCACGCAAGTATGTGACTTTTGGAGACAACTCCAAGGGTAAGGTACTTGGCCTTGGTAAGGTGGCCATATCTCATGATAGCTCTATTCAAAATGTCATGCTTGTAGAATCACTTGGATACAATTTACTTTCCGTGTCTAGATTAGTGACTTTGGATTCAATGTGCTATTCATCAAGTAGATTGCCAAGTCTTTCGTCGTGACAATCATAACATGGCATTTACCGTATCCGTAGAGGTGATCTATATATTGTTGATTTCACTAAGAAAGCCCAACCTAGAACTTGCTTCATTGCTAAATCTGCTAAAGGTTGGTTATGGCATAGAAGGCTTGGACATGTTGGTATCGTAATCTAGACAAGCTAATCAAAGGTGATCATATTCTTGGTGTTAAAGATGTTTTCTTTGACAAAGATAGACTTTGTAGTGCTTGTCGGCAGGAAAACAAGTAGGTGGAAGTCATCCGTGAAGAACATCATGACCACAAGGAGACCGCTCGAGCTTCTTCATATGGATCTCTTGGTCCCAATGCTTACAAAAGCCTTGGTGGTAACTCCTTTGGTCTAGTTATAGTTGATGATTATTCCGGACTTACGTGGGTATTTTTCCTTGATGACAAATCGCAGGTTCAGAGAATCTTCAAAACCTTTGCGGAAAGGCCCAAAATCAATTTGAGGTGAAGATCAAGAAAGTTCGGAGTGACAATGGAGCGGAGTTCAAGAACGCCCATGTAGACTCTTTTCTCGATGAGGAAGGATTCTACATGAGTTCTCGACTACGTACACTCCTCAACAAAATGGAGTTGTTGAGAGGAAGAACCGAACGCTCATAGAGATGGCGAGAACGATGCTTGATGAATACAAGACACGAAGCATTTTTGGGGGAAGCCGTCGAGACAGACTTGTCATGCTATCAACAGGCTTTATCTTCATAAGCTTCTCGGCAAGACATCATCTGAGCTCCTCACCGGTAACAAACCCCAAGTGTGATACTTTCGTGTCTTTGGTTGAAATGCTATATCCTTGATAAGCATCGTCGGTCTAAATTTGCTCCTAAAACTCATGAAGGTTTTTTCTTGGTTATGGATCAAACTCCCACACCTACCGTGTCTACAATAATTTCACCCAAAGGTTGAAGAGACGGTAGATGTGAAGTTTGATGAATCTAATGGCTCATAAGTAGAGCAAATGCCTATTGATGTAGGAGAAAAGGACCCATCGAAGCCATCCAAGATTTATCTATTGGAAAGATCCGTCCCATGGAAGTGAAGGAGAGTACCTCATCTACATATGTGGAGCCCCCTACCTCACGGCAAGATGAACCTCAAGGCAACATGGAGGCCTCCACAAGTGGAACTCACCAAGATGAGGAAGTGCAACAAGAAGATCCACCACAACCTCCTTCTCCACCGCCTCAAGACAACACCAACAACAATGAAGAAGAAGAGGAAGATGAGGATGATGAGGAAGCTCAGCCACAACCACAACAAAAGCTATCCCGAGTCCGAGCAAGAGTCAAGAAAAATCATCCCGTGGAACAAATGATGAACGACATCGACTCCGGGAGAATTACTCGCTCTAAAACTCGCTTAGCTAACTTTTGTGAACATTACTCATTTATCTCTAGTATTGAACCTATGAAGGTAGAAGAAGCACTTGAAGACCCGGATTGGGTGAACGCTATGCACGAAGAGCTACACACCTTCGAGAGGAACAATGTATGGACTTTGGTAGAGAAGCCCAAGGATGATCAAAACGTCATTGGAACCAAATGGGTGTTTCGGAACAAGCAAGATGAAGATGGACAAGTCATCCGCAACAAGGCTCATCTCATAGCTCAAGGTTACACACAAGTCGAAGGTATGGACTATGGTGAGACCTATGCCCCCGTTGCTAGACTTGAGTCCATTCGCATTCTTCTTGCTTATGCCAACCACCATGATATTACTCTCTATCAAATGGATATCAAAAGTGCTTTCCTAAATGGTGAAATAGAGGAGGAAGTATTTGTGAAACAACCTCCGGTTTGTGAATCCTAAAAGCCTAATCATGTTTACAAGTTGCACAAAGCTCTTTATGGTCTTAAACAAGCTCCTAGAGCTTGGTACAAATGCTTGACTAGCTTTCTTCTTGAAAAAGGATTTGAAATTGGAAAAATAGACTCAACGCTATTCACGAAAAGGGTTGATGGTGAACTATTTGTGTGCCAAATATATGTTGATGATATTATCTTTGGTTCAACTAACCCTCATTTTAGCGAGAAGTTTGGAAAGCTCATGTCGGAGAAGTACGAGATGTCCATGATGAGTGAACTCAAATTCTTTCTTGGGTTGCAAATCAAG
Source organism: Aegilops speltoides (assembly GCA_021437245.1). Taxonomy (NCBI): domain Eukaryota; kingdom Viridiplantae; phylum Streptophyta; class Magnoliopsida; order Poales; family Poaceae; genus Aegilops; species Aegilops speltoides. Next base: position 481,920,735 of record CM038147.1, read on the forward strand.
CAATCTAAGGAGGGTACCTTTGTCTCACAAACAAAGTACACCAAGGATCTCTTCAAGAAGTTCAACATGCAAGAAAGCAAAGATATGAGAACCCCCATGCCTACAAGTGGACATAACGACTTGACAAAAGATGGAGAACCCGTTGATCAAAAGGTTTACCGATCTATGATTGGTTCTCTACTATATCTCTGTGCTTCTCATCTTGACATAATGTTGAGTGTATGCATGTGTGCTCGATATCAAGCAGCCCCTAAAGAATGTCATCTTAAAGCTGTTAAAAGGATTGTGAGATATTTGATACACACACCAAACTTTGGCATTTGGTATCCTAAGAGGGCCTCTTTCGACCTTGTTGGCTACTCCGACTCGGACTATGCCGGTGACAGGGTTGATAGAAAGTCAACTTCGGGTACATGTCAATTTCTTGGTCGATCCCTTGTATCTTGGTCCTCCAAGAAACAAAATTCAGTATCATTATCCACCGCCAAGCGAGAATATATTGCTGCTGGTTCATGTTGTGCTCAGCCATATGGATGACACAAGCGCTTAAGGATTATGGGATACATGTGAGACATGTTCCTTTGCTTTGTGACAATGAGAGTGCGATTAAGATTGGACACAATCCGTGCAACACTCTCGAGCTAAACATATTGAAGTTCGTCACCATTTCATTCGTGATCACATTGCCAAGGGTGACATCAATCTTAAGCATGTTCAGATCTTGACAAACAACTCGCGATATCTTTACAAAACCTCTTGATGAGAAGGTGTTTTGTCGCTTAAGGAGTGAGTTGAACATCATTGATGCTTCAAACTTGGAGTGAGAACTCCATTGATGCATGCAAGGCATGAGCCTACTTGACTAATCCTTGATATTTCTCTTATGATGATGATCATATGTCTTGGACACATTTTCCCCCTTGTATTGCATCTAACTCCTTGCAGGTACTTGGATGATCTACATTCCACAAGATTACCACACACTCAAATCATGAGTAATCTTGTCATTGACCAAGTATCTAGCCCTTTGGGATGTTGAGTTCAAGGAACAAAATTCCACATATCCTTTTTGACATCATATACATCTAGTATTTCACTCTTGTCTTCTTGGATATCCTTGAGTATTTCCTTGCTTGCCTAACCCATGTAGGAAGATGAACTACACAAATGGAAATGGTGCTCCAACTTCACATCCAATGAGCACCTACACCAAGTTCACCTACATGAACAAAGCAACAACAAGCCCAAGGTATGTTCTTCACATCTTTAAGGAGCTTTGCTCAAAGACATGAGTACAAGCAGCTTCATAAGATGTGATCACTTCAAATGCTTAATCGAAAAATGGCAACCCCATTTTGAGCTTAAATGATGAGTATGACCTATGATCAAATGTCCTCATTTGACTCCTAAGTCAATATACTCAAACATAGGTGACTTTGTCGCCGACCCTTATCTAGATGAAGTACATATGTTTTGGAGTCTTTCTATTTTCTCTTATTTTCTCTCATTGAGTTTTCAAAAAAAAAACTTCATCTAGGAATCTTTTTCATTTCCATTCTTCTGACTTTGTGAATATCCTTTCGGCTCTGATCAATTCCTTGAAAATCATTTACAAATTCATTGCAAATCCTTTGAAACATTCCTTGCAAAGTGAGCTGAATTATTTCTGTATTTCCTTGGAATTAAACTCGGCGTCACCGACTTAAATATTTCGGTCTGACCGAAAAGGATCTGCCCTAAGTCCATGACTTTCGGACCCACCGATCCATCTTGTTTTGGTGTCACCGATTTATTTCTTTCAGGATATCATCTTCTGCAGCTCCACTCAATGATTCTCTGTGCATGTTTCTTTTGTCCTGTTGTGATTCTTAAGGATCCCACTTCTTTCTTTCCATCTTCCCTGACCTTCCTAGTTTGCTGTCCTTTTCGGCACTTGATGTCAAAGGGGGAGAAGACTTAGGGGGAGAAGAGAAGATTTAGGGGGAGAAGAAGAGCAATATTACCTTAAGGGGGAGAGAATCACATCAAAGCTTTGCCGTGTTCCACATTGGATATTACTTTTGGCATCATTCTTTTGATTTTGCTCTTTCCATCAAACCCCTTGATCTGAGACAACTCAAAGGGAGAGGAATCTTCACAATTGACATCTTATGGAAAGCAAAATCTCTTAGAGTTCATTGAAAATCTTTTAGTTTCGGAGACATGTTTGCTGATTCAAGCATGTGCTCAATATGAGACACTCTTTATACATGTCATCCCTGGCTTGGTACTCTTGATGTTCTTGCAGTTGGTTGAAGAAATACTCTTGTGTTATCTAACCTTGTTTTCCCAAGTTTATCTCTTCAGGTACAATGCCAAGGAACCTCAAGGTAAGTATATGCACTTTGCAGAATGTGCATGATGGTGACTTGCTTGTGAATACCTGTTTGCAAGAAATCACCATGCACATATGCATTATCACTCACTTCTTTTCATCTGCTCTGTTGCATATAGCCAAGCTGCATGTAGCACATCTTGCCTTTCTCTCTTGTGTGCTTGTGGTAGTCCAAAACCATAATTTATGAAAATCTTGCACACTTGTAGGGGGAGCCTGTGTACTATATGTTTGTCAAAGCTTTCGTGATAATTCTGTCTTTCTTTCAATAAGCTTTGATGTCTTGTTTTGTGTGTTGCCATCAATTACCAAAAGGGGAGATTGAAAGCACATTTGCTCCCTGGTGGTTTTGGTAATTAATGACAACATACTTTGTGGTTGGACTAATGCTTTTATCAAGTATGTTTCAGAAGTTCAATCACATTGGCATGGCAAAAGAACTGAAGAGGTGGACCCTCAAAATGCTAAGGCAAGCATTGGCAAAAGCTCAAGACTCCATTTTGGTTTAGTGATCCAAGATCACATTGAGTCCATAGGAAAGCCAATACTATTAAAAGGGATGAGGTTATGATGATGATCTGGTTGCTCAAGTGCTTAGTGATACATCTCCTAAACTATCAGCAACTTTCACCGCCATATACACTCATAAGTAATCTCGGTCCCACCGATATTCCAAACTCAGTCACACCAAGATGAACCACCTCACCATAAAGCCAAACCCTAGAAAACTCGGATTTTCCGATTCGAACTCGGTCTCACGAAACTTGAGTTGCCAAGCTTCAGAACCTTCATCATCAAATCGGTGTCACCGAGATGATGAAGTCGGTCCCACCGAGATTGGCAAGCTCTTGTCTTTGCACGAATCGGACAAACCGAGATTGTATTTTCGGTCCCACCGAAAATCCCAACGTTCACATGATTTGAACTTTCGGTCTCACCGAGTTGTCAACTTCGGTCCCACCGAGATTGGTCAAATGTGTGTAACGGTTGGATTTTGTGTGGAGGCTATAAATACCCCTCCACTCCCTCTTCATTCGAGAAGAAAGCCATCAGAAAGAACTACCACTCCTACCTTACATTTTTGAGAAGAGAACTACCTACCCTTGTGTTGAGATCAAGTTGCTCCACTCCCACCATATGAAGCTTGATCTCTAGCCTTCCCAAGTTGCTTTCCACTCAATCCTTTCTTCCACCACAGCCAAATCAGTGAGGAGAGTTGAGTGTTGGGGAGATTATCATTTGAAGCACAAGAGCAAGGAGTTCATCATCATCAACACCATCTATTACCTTTTGGAGGTGGTGCCTCCTAGATTGGTTAGGTGTCGCTTGGGAGCCTCCGTCGAGATGTGGAGTTGAACCAAGAAGTTTGTAAGGGCAAGGAGATCGCCTACTTCGTGAAGATCTACCCCGAGTAAGGCTAGCCCTCCGTGGGCGTGAGCCATGATGGCATAGACAAGGTTGCTTCTTCGTGGACCCTTCGTGGGTGGAGCCCTCCGTGGACTCTCGCAGCTGTTACCCTCCGTGGGTTGAAGTCTCCATCAACGTGGAAGTACGATAGCACCACCTATCGGAACCACGAGAAAAATCTCCGTGTCTCCAAATTGCGTTTGATCTTCTCCACTTCTCTTTACTACTTGTGCAATTTACTTTCCGCTGCCCATACTCTAGAATTGCATGTGTAGTATGCTACTTGACTTGTGTGTGTTATGCAAAATCTGTCCTTGATAAAAGACTGAATTTTTATCTTGTCGAGTAGTCTAATCACCCCCCCTCTAGACACTCTCACCTTCTTCGATCCTACAGGTGTATTTATTTCGCCAAGAAATTCTTATTAATTCCAAAAAGTGCCTCCGTGGATTTTCATGACATTCCGAGAACTTTTCTTTTCTACACATAAAACAACATCATGGCAGTTCTGCTAAAAACAGCGTCAGTCCGGGTTAGTTTCATTCAAATCATGCAAGTTAGAGTCCATAACAAGGGCAAAAGTGTTTGGAAAAGTAGATACATTGGAGACGTATCAAGATCCTCGCCGGATCTCCCTCTCCGGCTGCTCTCCTCGGATTCCGACAGGTGGGATAGTTCCCCACCACTTCCTCTTGCCATGGACCAAGGTCTTTCCCCAAATCCCTCTCCTTTTGGTTTGTTCTTTTGCTTCTAGATTTTTGGGGAGATGCTAGTTGTTCTTGAGATTTTAGGCTAAATCTTTGCAAGAGTAGGATGGAGGAGAGTAGTTTTGCATAGAGTTTATACATCATATGTTGTCCCGTGGTAGATTTGATCGGCCATAGTACCGCTTTGTCGTCACGGTAGTTCTCAGATTCAAATTGTTGTTTCAGATCTGAAAACGTGCGGTACTACCGTACCTCCGGCGCGGTACTACCGCTCTCGCGGTACTACCGTACCTACAGCGTGGTACTATCACACATGTACTACTGCTGCCATGCAGATACTATCGTGATTTGGCGCAGCACTAATTTTTTAGTTCCGCGCGACCAAGCGGTGCTACTGTTGCTGTCAAACCTATCGTGTGGCAATTATTCTGTGCGAATTCTACTTGTTTCAATGTTTTGCTACGGTCATTGCACTGATCCTTCTCGCGTTTCTTGCATGTTTGTTTTGTGGTGTGTGGCTCAAGTGCTCATGCTCGCCGTTCCAATCCAAGTCGTGACACGGGCTCTAAGCGCCTACGCAATCAAGACGAAGCTCCTGAGGGCTCCAGTGCCCCCCGACGCAGGACCAAGACCACCGCCACCAAAGACAAGGAACCCGCCATGAGTATGGATGAGATGCCGCTTGCTGAGTTCGTCTCTCGTAGGAAGATCAATCCCTACGTGAATCCTCGTGCCAACCTTCGAGGCAATGAGTTGTTCTGGACCAAGCAGTAGAACCTCATTTATTTGGATGTGATCAAGGCCAAGAGGAATATCTATGTGGATGTGCATTGGATCGACATGCATCATATGAGGGAAGAGAAGCACCGGGCATACTTTGGAGATGCTCTGGATCTAGTGGAGCAGTTTGGCATTGAGCATATCATCTCCTTTCACAAAGAGTATGATCCGGAGATTGTGGCTCAGTTCTTCGCCTCGGTGTACTTTCACCCTAATGAGGACAGGACGATGACTTGGATGACCAATGGTCGGCGGCTGACAGCTACCTGGAAGGAGTTCATGACTTTGCTTGGTGTTTCAGATGAGGGGCTCGCCACACCCCAAGGTGTTCGTCCTCATGCCAATACCGAGTTTGCCAACAAGAACAAGCTTCAGCCCTTCCTTGTTGAGAAGAAGCTCTCCAGTGGCAAGTCTTCGTGGGTGCTCAACTCTTTCCTTGACATCATGTACCGGATATTTCGCAACTCTCTCTTCCCACGCATTGGGGATAAGGACAAGGTACACGCTTATCTTGTGGACATGTTGCTCCTTTGTGAAGAAGCGCGCAACTCTCAGACATTACCACTTGATGTCTCACACATCATGTGGTGTGAGCTTCGGTTTGCCGTTTTCAACCGCAAGGTCCCCATCTATGGACCATTTCTGTTTCAGTTGATCTCTGCAACTTGGGAGAAGCTCTACCCTCAGGATGACTTTGAGGCCCCTGATTGGATTCGACATGAGTCCAACCCGCTCCGTGTCAAGCCTTAGTGGGCTAACACCACTTCTCGTGCTGAGGCTGCGGCTGCCATGGCTGTGGATGCAGATGAGGGTGAGGAGGAGCCGGCAGATGAGGTCAGCTCTGAGGGGTACACCCCTCCCTCCTCTGAGCCATCTTGGGCTAAGAGGCTGAAGAACAAGATGAAGACCTTGTTCTGCATGCAGGACAAGGGTCAGTACAGGTCTCATGTTGCCTCCAAGGAGAGTCGCCGACGAGACAAGAAGATCATGAGGTTGTATGGAGAGGACGTGTCTGGCGGTTATGAGGATCGCATCACTCCAGAGGCTGAGTGGATGGTGAAACAAGGCTACAAGTGGACTGTTTCTAAGGAGGACGTCGAGGAGACCATTCCTGCTGCCGAGTCTGACGAGGACCGTGCGTCTGATTACTCCACTTGAGCCACCACGTGTGTGTAGGTGTCCTCTCTGCCTTTTTGGTGTCTCGATGCCAAAGGGGGAGAGAGTGTAGGGATTTGCGAGAGTCTTATGTTTGCTTTGCTCGTGTTTGTTCCGTTGAACCTTGCTTTGCTTTGGTTTAGTTTCCTCGTGAGACTTGGTCTATCATATGGTGTAAGACATATGCACTCTATCGTACCTTATTACCTTATTGATCCTATGCTATTTCGTGCTACTTATGTTTGCTCATATTTACTATCTTGTTTAGTGTTAGCCTTATTATTGCAAGATATGCTTTGTCTCTAAAATATAGGGGGAGTGGTGATCCTAGTATTCGTGCCGTGCAGTCCAAAGCACTTTACTCTCTAGCATGAATCTAGGGGGAGCTCGTCTGTATTCTAGAGATGTGGGGTTTGCTTATGCTACATTCTTTCCCTTCGTGCAAATCCCGTATTATCATCAATCCACCAAAAAGGGGGAGATTGTAAGGGCATGTTTATCCCTAAGGTGTTTTGGTGATTGATGACAATGCCTTTGCAGACTAATCGTGTGCCTTGAGTATTTCAGTTGCTTCGTCGTTAGGCACAATACGGTTTGTTACTCCTCGAAGACTATTGAAGACGGTGGTGTTCTACGTCTCTTTTGGTGGATTTGCGTCATAGGATAGCCGTTCTATTAAGAGGGGGTCCGCTGTGGAAAGGTTTGGGTGGAATCATCACGTACACGCTTCTTCGTTTACCCCGCCTTTCCCTTTGCGCTTTGGAGCATCCTCCGTTATCTCCTCTTCTGTGCAAAAAGAAGGATTCCTTAGTGCTGCTAGTTGAGGCCTGCGGTAGTACTGCTCCTAGGAGCGGTAGTACCGCAGGACCCTGCGGTAGTACCGCATGCCCTCGCGTAGTACCGTAGGCGTCCACGGTAGTACCGCTCCTATGGAGCGGTAGTACCGTGGCCTCTGGCCAGGCTCAGCCTCTCTTGCGGCTGTAGGGGCGTATGTAATTTTTTACATCCGCGCCCTACGCGGTAGTACCGCTTCAAGTGCGCGGTAGTACCATGAGTCCTGATCCGGCTCCGTAGCACGAGCGGAAGTAAGGGCGGATGTAATTTTTTTACATCCGCTCCCTGCGCGGTAGTACCGCAAGTCAGGCGCGGTAGTACCGTGTCGGGTTTTTGCACCGTTCGATTTTCAGCGGAAGTAGACATGGATGTATTTTATTAATCCGTGCCCTTCCCAGCCTAGTCCATCCTAGCCTTGTGGTAGTACCGCAAGGGGGAGCGGTAGTACCGCGTCTGCGGCAGTACCGCTCTCAGCCTTGGCGGCTCTGGCCTGGACTAGCCCCTACCGCAGCAGCGGTAGTACCGCGACACTTCACGATAGTACCGTAAGCCCCTGCGGTAGTACCGCTTGTCTGGAGCGGTAGTACCGCAGGTCGCGGGCTGAGTAAGTGGATAACGGTTGGATCCTTCTCTCCACTATATAAGGGGTGTCTTCTTCCTCTAGTTGACTACCTCTTCCATCCCTAAGCTCCATTGTTGATCCAAGCTCCATTTTCGCCTGATCGCTCTCCCTAGCCAATCAAACTTGTTGATTTGCTCGAGATTGGTTGAGAAGGCCCCGATCTACACTTTCACCAAGAGAAATTTGATTCCCCCCACTAATCCCTAGCGGATCTTGTTACTCTTTGGTGTTTGAGCACCCTAGACGGTTGAGGTCACCTCAAAGCCATAGTCCATTGTGGTGAAGCTTCGTGGTGTCGTTGGGAGCCTCCAATTAAGTTGTGGAGATTGCCCCAACCTTGTTTGTAAAGGTTCGGTCGCCGCCTTCAAGGGCACCAATAGTGGAATCACGGCATCTCGCATTGTGTGAGGGCGTGAGTAGAATACGGTGGCCCTAGTGGCTTCTTGGGGAGCATTGTGCCTCCACACCGCTCTAACAGAGACGTACTTCCCTTCAAAAGGAAGGAACTTCGGTAACACATCCTCGTCTCCACCGGCTCTACTCTTGGTTATCTCGCGCCTTTACTTTTACAAGCTTACTTGTGTTATACCCCTTGCTTGCTTGTGTGCTTGTTGTTGTTGCATCATATAGGTTGTTCACCTAGTTGCATATCTAGACAACCTACTTTGTTGCAAAGTTTAATTTGGTAAAGAAAAGCTAAAATTGTTAGTTGCCTATTCACCCATCCCCCCCTCTAGTCAACTATATCGATCCTTTCAAGCTCTGTATAAGAAGGGGAGGGAGGTATGTGGGAGGAGGCATCTTTGCGCTTGGGGCAATGACGCCGCTAGTGAGGTTATACCAAGGCGCGTCAAATGCTGGTTGAAAACTACTTCCAAACCCCCTCTTTGGCCCTTCGAGGCCACTGAGAATTTCTGGAAGGGATCCCTCTCCTTCGGGCGAGGGTAAAGCCCTGCAATACATAATAAAAATATTTTGTTTGCCCAATGCACGTAGAATGATAAATGCTCACTCAAAAAGAAAAAAGAATGCTAAGTGCAATTTCAGAGGTTGCCAATCGGTTTCAAAATAAAGACTTGGCCAAGGACAATGATTTCATTCGCTTGTCATTTCAAATTACACATTGCGAAGATTTGAAGGGCACATTAAAGAACATTAATTTTTCACCAAAAATTCACATCAAGAAGACATAATGCTTCTCCCTAAGAAATTCATACTCAAGCATTCCAGGCAAAATTTGATGTCCAAAAAATATAATAGAACATATTATGTGTGCTCGAACAAAGAATTTCATTTTAGAGTCGATTGGGGAATGAGCGCTCTAAAACTCAACTAATGTAGAACAATCACGAGATGTCAAAATTTACTTAGAAACATAATGACATCAAATAGTCAAAATGACGGCCATCTGGTGTGCAAGTGACTTCAAAAAGTTATCTCCGCAAGGAGAAAAGCACGTTTTCTCCTCCCGTGCGAGCACGACAAAGGTTTTGGCTCGTGGTGCACCCGCACCTCAGCTTAAATTGGAATAAATACTCAAAACAGCGCCAGTCAATCTCCTTCGTTGAACTGATAGCAAAACATCCATGTACATTATGTATCAGATACTATTTTACATGTTTTTAGCGGAATTTTTAAATGCGCACTATCGACTATATTTGGTAGTATGTCGGTTGCTTACTGTTTTTCTAATTAGTCCCACCTCGCCAATGGAGGGAGTCGGCGGGGAGGGAGCTCTGTATAAGAAGGGGAGGGAGGGGTGCGGGAGGAGGCATCTTTGCGCTTTGGGCAATGACGCAGCTAGTGAGGTTATACCAAGGCACGTCAATTGCTGGTTGAAAACTACTTCCAAACCCCCTCTTTGGCCCTTCGAGGCCACTGAGAATTTCTGGAAGGGATCCCTCTCCTTCGGGCGAGGGTAAAGCCCTGCAATACATAATAAAAATATTTTGTTTGCCCAATGCACGTAGAATGATAAATGCTCACTCAAAAAAAAAAGAATGCTAAGTGCAATTTCAAAGGTTGCCAATCGGTTTCAAAATAAAGACTTGGCCAAGGACAATGATTTCATTAAACTTGTCATTTCAAATTACACATTCCAAAGATTTGAAGGGCACATTAAAGAACATTAATTTTGCACCAAAAATTCACATCAAGAAGACATAATGCTTCTCCCTAAGAAATTCATACTCAAGCATTCCAGGCAAAATTTGATGTCCAAAAAATATAATAGAACATATTATGTGTGCTCGAACAAAGAATTTCATTTTAGAGTCGATTGGGGAATGAGCGCTCTAAAACTCAACTAATGTAGAACAATCACGAGATGTCAAAATTTACTTAGAAACATAATGACATCAAATAGTCAAAATGACGGCCATCTGGTGTGCAAGTGACTTCAAAAAGTTATCTCCGCAAGGAGAAAAGCCTGGCTCTCTCCCTCCCCGTGCAGGCACGACAAAGGTTTTGGCTCGTGGTGCACCTGCACCCCAGTTAAATTGGAATAAATACTCAAAACAGCGCCAGGCAATCTCCTTCGTTGAACTGATAGCAAAACATCCATGTACATTATGTATCAGATACTATTTTACATGTTTTTAGCGGAATTTTTAAATGCGCACTATCGACTATATTTGGTAGTATGTCGGTTGCTTACTGTTTTTCTAATTAGTCCCACCTCGCCAATGGAGGGAGTCGGCGGGGAGGGAGCTCTGTATAAGAAGGGGAGGGAGGGGTGCGGGAGGAGGCATCTTTGCGCTTTGGGCAATGACGCAGCTAGTGAGGTTATACCGAGGCACGTCAATTGCTAGTTGAAAACTATTTCCAAACCCCCTCTTTGGCCCTTCGAGGCCACTGAGAATTTCTGGAAGGGATCCCTCTCCCTTGGGCGAGGGTAAAGCCCTGCAATAAATAATAAAAATATTTTGTTTGCCCAATGCACGTAGAATGCTAAATGCTCACTCAAAAAGAAAAAGAATGCCAAGTGCAATTTCAAAGGTTGCCAATCGGTTTCAAAATAAATACTTGGCCAAGGACAATGATTTCATTCGCTTGTCATTTCAAATTACACATTCCAAAGATTTGAAGGGCACATTAAAGAACATTAATTTTGCACCAAAAATTCACATCAAGAAGACATAGTGCTTCTCCCTAAGAAATTCATACTCAAGCATTCCAGGCAAAATTTGATGTCCAAAAAATATAATAGAAGATATTGTGTGTGCTCCAACAAAGATTTTCATTTTTGAGTCTATTGGGGAATGAACGCTCTAAAACTCAATTAATGTAGAACGATCACAAGATGCCAAAATTTACTTAGAAACATAATGACATCAAATACTCCAAACGACGGCCATCTGGTGTGCAAGCGACTTCAAACCGTTATCTTCGCAAGGAAAAAAGCCAGACTCTCTCCTTCCCCGTGCAGGCACGACAAAGGTTTTGGCTCGTGGTGCACCTACACCCCAGTTAAACCAGAATAAATACTCAAAACAGCGCCAGGCAATCTCCTTCGCTGAACTGATAGCAAAACTTTCATGTACATTATGTATCAGATACTATTTTACATGTTTTTAGCGGAATTTTTAAATGCGCATTATCGACTATATTTGGTAGTATGTCGGTTGCTTGCTTTTTTTCTAATTAGTCCCACCTCGCCAATGGAGGGAGGCGGCAGGGAGGGAACTCTGTATAAGAAGGGGAGGGAGGGATGCGGGAGGAGGCATCTTTGCGCTTGGGGCAATGACGCAGCTAGTGAGGTTATACCGAGGCGCGTCAATTGCTGGTTGAAAACTATTTCCAGACCCCCTCTTTGGCCCTTCGAGGCCACTGAGAATTTCTGGAAGGGATCCCTCTCCTTCGGAGGGTAAAGCCCTGCAATACATAATAAAAATATTTTGTTTGCCCAATGCACGTAGAATGCTAAATGCTCACTCAAAAAGAAAAAGAATGCTAAGTCCAATTTCAAAGGTTGCCAATCAGTTTCAAAATAAAGACCTGGCCAAGGACAGTGATTTCATTCGCTTGTCATTTCAAATTACACATTGCGAAGATTTGAAGGGCACATTAAAGAACATAAATTTTGCACCGAAAATTCACATCAAGAAGACATAATGCTTCTCCCTAAGAAATTCATACTCAAGCATTCCAGGCAAAATTTGATGTCCAAAAAATATAATGGAAGATATTATGTGTGTCCCAACAAAGATTTTCATTTTAGAGTCCATTGGGGAATGAGCGCTCTAAAAATCAAGTAATGTAGAACGACCACGAGATTCCAAAATTTACTTAGAAACATAATGACATATCACAACAGCCCTACTGACAAGGTACATCCCTGCAGCAGTCTATTGTTTGATGTGATGATTACAACCACACACAACCTTTTTTCTTCTTCACGGAATTATATCTAACCATTTTTGTTACGGGAAATCATATCTAACCATGTAATCATCGAGATCTTGATTTGATCCATTCTTCTCTCATGATACTTAAAAGACATACTTAAAGTGTTATATTTTCATGAACACTTCAAAGGTCCAAGGCTAGCTCAATTAGCGAGAGATGTGAAAATCAATTTTTGTGCAAGAAATCATATGTAACTTTCTGAATCATACTCAAGATTCTTCTTAAAAAAAGCTGAAAACATCATATTTTTTGTCAACAACTCGAAGGACCGAGTCTACTTCAATTAGAAGTTGTTGTGTGATTTTTTGCTAGGAAACATTTATGCCTTCCTCAATCATACTCGAGATATATATGGACTTTACTGAGAGTTCTGTTCCTAACTAATTCAACAACACAATCTCTTGACAAGTCTACGAAGTATCACTATTCATAGATGATATATAATCGTCCTTTTCCTTAACTTCCAAAATGTGCAATCCGATGGCGATGACACGTCAATCACCATAGCTCGTCTCCACAAAAAGTAATTTATACTGTCAACCAGGGTATTGCCTTGAAAACACCATCAGATTTTTCAACCGCAAAAAAAGCCACTGTAACACCCCAGATTCGATGTGCTAGGTGTCCTTCAGTTATTCGTCGTCATTGCCATGTCATTTGCTTGCGTGTTGCATTTTATCATGTCGTCATGTGCATCTCATTTCGCATTCATGTTTGTCTCATGCATCCGAGCATTTTCCCCGTTGTCCGTTTTGCAATCCGACACTCCTATGTCCCCCGGCGTCCCCCTTTTGTCTCCTGTTGTGAGTGGGTGTTAAACTTTCTCGGAATGGCCCGAGGTTTGTCAAGCGGCCTTGGTATAGCACCGGTAGACCGCCTGTCAAGTTTCGTGCCATTTGGAGGTCGTTTGATACTCCAACGGTTAACCGGGTAACCGCAAAAGCCCTCTTTTGTTGCAGCACAACACCCCTTCCAAAGTGGCCCAAAACCTAGCAAACTCCTCTCCATCCTCTCGGTCGTTCGATCACGATCGTGTGGGAGAAAACCGCTCCTCATTTGGAGTCTCCTAGCTCCCTCTACCTATATCTATGTGCCCCTCCCCGAAATTTCGGATCTAACCCTAGTCTTCCTCACCCTCCGCCGCCACCGGATGAAATCGCCACCGCCCCCGCAGCCACTGGCGCCTCGCCACGTGGCCCTGCTCCACCGCGCCCGCCGCCCGCCCGCCGAGCCTGCTCCTGGCCCGTGGGCCCAGCCACCGCCGCCACTTGCGATTGCCGGCCGCCTCGCCATGCGCCGCCCGCTTCGCCAGTCCCGCCCGTGCCCAGCTGCCTTCCGCGATCTAGCGCCCGCGCCGCCATGAAGCCTCTCGCTCCGCGCGCCTCGCCCGCCGCCTCTCCTCTCCGGCCACCGCCCGAGCGCGCCGCCCGCTCGCCCTGAGCTTCCGCCGGAGCTCCGCCTCGACCCGGACCGGATTCGGCGAGATCCGGCCAGAGGAGCCCCTGATCCGCCGCCCCTGGCCTCATCTCCATCGCCCTCTCCAGCTCCGGCCGCCGTTCTCCGGCGAGATCCCCGGCCACCTCGTCCGTTGACTTTTTACGCGAGGTCTAAAATCCCTAAGTCCCCGATATTTTTGCATTATCATGCCATGTTAATCGCATCATAACTCTCTGCATACTGCTCCATTTCGTGCGTGTAATATGTCAAATTGTTAGCCTCGAAGAGTACTTCATTTCATTCCATTGCGTCATTTTCATTTGAGCTGATCTTGATTCCCGAAATGCTGTTGGAAGAGTGCTATGTGATGTTAATCTGCTGAAACTGTTATAACATGCTCATTTGTCATTTTTGCCATGTTTGATGTGTGCATCCTATGAGGTTGATGTCTACATGTGTTTTGTTCTATGCCATTCCATCTTTACAGGGGTGCTATCCATGTATTTTTGTGACTCCTGTACTGAGTGCATCGAGCTCGTGAAGTAGGGTACTTGTTGTTGCTGTTTTTCCAGACTGATTCTGTTATATTTTGTTGCTATGTAAACCTGCTGCTACTAGTCATTCTATGCATATTCTGGAGATGTTCACTAAGGATGTTTTTTTATACATGTTATGCTCTATCCATTCATGCCCCTGGGTGCATTTATAGCCTTCTGTAGGTTGTTGTTATCTTGCTCTCAAAACTGCTAATGATGTTGCTGTCAGCCTGTTAACATTAAGTTCAATGTTACCATGATTGTTGCTAGTGATCCATGCACCTAATGGACTTGTTTTTGCCATGCTTAGCTTCATAAACATGTCTTCTTACTGTTGGTTGCCTTGCCATGCCATGTATTGCTCTGTGGTGAGTGGTTCAAGCTCACCAACATGCCTACTTATTGTTGTTCCTGCCATGTATGAATCTGTCATATAACTTGCCATGTTTACATGGGTGCCATCATATTTTCTGTGCCTTTTTGGCTCATGGTCAGTAAGGGACTTTTGTTCTATGCAATTAGTAGGTTCATGACATGCCTTTGTTTGCCATGTTAAGTTCCTGTAACATGTTGTTTGATAGCTCTAAACATTGCAACCTGATGTTATTTCTGCTAAGCTTGAAACTGTTATTATTTGCAATCTTTCCATGTCTTTTTGAGCATGTTCTAGTTGTTTCTGGAGATAGCTCAGTGTTCATGTTTTGTCATGCTTTACCTGTACTTCATGCCCATGCCTTTTGTTATTATGTTGGGGTGCTGTTGCATATTCTTTTGATGCTTGCAATATGCCTAGTTGCTGTTATGGACAGATTGTTGTCATATCTTGTATAGTGTGTGTGTGTTGAACCGTTGCTCCGTTTTGAGTGTGCTCTATATGAAACTTGCTTGATTTTGCATGTAGTTTCATATTATCATGTTGCATACTTGTTTTGAGGTGTTAGCTTGATGTTTGTATGCGTTTTGCATCAATGCCATGTTTAACTTGTTTTGCTCTTATCTTCTAGACCGTAGCTCCGAACTAAATGAACTCTATATGTAACTTGACTAGAATTTCGTGTAGATCCTCGTGGTGCATCTTAACTTGCTGTTTAACAACTTGAACATAAGGTTATTCAGATCTGGACCAATTTCGAAATTTGCATATGAGGACTTACCGGAATTGTTATATGTTGTTTCCGGCCTCATTTAAACTTGCCTTGATGTGTTGTTCTTGTTTGCATCGTCTCTTGCCAAGAGTAGCTTCATGTAGCTTTCTCATGCATCATGCTTGGTTGTGCATCTTATCTTGTTCATGTGTGGTGTGTTTACTATGTTGTGTGCTTCTTCTCGATAGTTCTCGATTCGTTGCGATCGTGAGGATGCGCTCGTCTACGCTTGGTTCGTCTTCGTGGCTTCATCTTCTTCATGGACTCGTTCTTCTTCCTTGCGGGATTTCAGGCAAGATGACCGCTACCCTGGATCTCACTACTATCATTGCTATGCTAGTTGCTTCGTTCTATCGCTATGTTGCGCTACCTATCTTTTGCTCATCAAGCCTCCCAAATTGCCATGAACCTCTAACCTTTGACACCTTTCCTAGCAAACCGTTGCTTGGCTATGTTACCGCTTTTGCTCAGCCCCTCTTATAGCGTTGCTAGTTGCAGGTGAAGTTGAAGATTTCTCCATGGTGGACAGGGTTATGTTGGGATATCACAATATCTCTTATTTAATTAATGCATCTATATATTTGGTAAAGGGTGGAAGGCTCGGCCTTATGCAGTGTTTTGTTCCACTCTTGCCCCTAGTTTCCGTCATACCGGTGTTATGTTCCCGGATTTTGCGTTCCTTCGCGGTCGGGTGATTTATAGGAACCCTCGACGATTCGCTTTGAATAAAACTCCTCCAAAGAAGGCCCAACCTTGGTTTTACCATTTGCCTCACCACCACCTACTTTTCCCTTGGGAGTAATTAACCCAAGGGTCATCTTTATTATAGCCCCCGGGCCAATGCTTGTCTAAGTGTTGGTCGAACTAGAATCCTTTGGCGCCCCTCGAAACTTGAGGTCTGGTTTTAGTTATGCGGAGTGCTCATCGGTGTTGCCACGAGAACGAGATATGTGCAGCTCCTATCGGGATGTCGGCGCATCGGGCGGTCTTCTTTGGTCTTGTTTTACCATTGTCGAAATGTCTTCTAAACCGGGATTCCGAGATCGATCGGGTCTTCACGGGAGAAGGTATATCCTTCGTTGATCGCGAGCTTATCATGGGCTAAGTTGGGACACCCTGCAGGTATTATCTTTCAAAGCCGTGCCGCGGTTATGTGGCGATGGGAATTTGTTAATGTCCGGTTGTAGATAACTTGACACGAGATCCGAATTAAAATGCATCAACCGTGTGTAGCCATGATGGTCTCTTCTCGTGAGTCCGGAAGTGAACACGGTTTCGTGTTATGTTTGGCGTAAGTAGGAGCTCGGGATCACCTCTTGATCATTACTAGTTGACGACCGTTCCTTTGTTTCTCTTCTCGCTCTCATTTGCGTATGTTAGCCACCATATATGCTTAGTCGCTGCTTGCAACCTCACCACTTTACCCCTTCCTTTCCCATTAAGCTTTGCTACTCTTGATACCCATGGTAATGGGATTCTTTGAGTCCTCGTGGCTCCTGATTACTACAACGATTCTTGAGTGCAGAGTTATCACGATGATCATGGCGAGAGCGATGTTTGCTTGTTTGGAGTTCTTCTTCCGCTTCTTCTTGATCGGGGATAGGTTCGGTCGGCAGCTGGGCTAGCGAGTGGATGTCATTTGAGTTTCTGTTTGTGTTTCATCCGTAGTCGGATGTTGCTCTTATGTATGATGATGTTGTATTCGTGTGGCATTGTATGCCTTTTGTATGTATCCCTATCTATTATGTAATGTTGATGTAATGATATCCACCTTGCAAAAGCGTTCCAATATGCGGGCCTATTTTTGGTGGGACCTTCGAGTTCCTTTTGGATAGGGTCACATATTGGGCGTGACCACCCACCAACTTTTCTTGAAACATAATAGTTCTACCTTTTGTTATTCATGTGCTCATATGTAAGTTAAATTTGTCCCGCAAACCAACCTGTGGTTGGATGGTTAGAAGGATCAGGTATCTGACCCACCGTGATTCAAGTCACGTGCTCGCATTATTCGGATTTATTTCAGGATTTCCGGCGATGCGCATTCAGTGGGACGAGACGTTCCCGTCGATGACGAGGTGCCTACGGTGACTTAATTCGTAAATTTCAAGATGCTATGCCGGTTTAGTCTTTTGGAGGTGCTCATAGGGGTAAGGCGTGTGTATGTGCCTTCATAGGAGTGAGTGTATGCGCGTGTATATGAGCGCTTGCGTCTGTAATGTGTTAAAAAAAGTTAAATTTGTCCCATAATTTCGTCTAGAAATTGTTGATGGCAAATGATTGAGTTTAATTATTACAATATATACTGCAGGAGAATTCGGTGGATGTAGGTAAGACACAGACATCTTGAGATTGACGAAGTCACTACGCGCGCCTCGTAGTCAAGGGAAAAGTCCCCTCTCACTGAACGGATATCGCCAAAAAAACCTGGAAAAAAAAACAGAAAAATACAAGCACCATTGGCAAGTTTGAAACTTCAACCCCGGTGGGCCGGTTCCGCCACAGTGAACCTAAACATACGAGCTACGCTCAATTCGCAATTTTAAAAGACACTTAAAATGTCATATTTTATCAAAGACTTCGACGTACCAAGCCTCGCTCAATAGGCGGGAGTTGTGAAAAACATTTTTCATCCCGAATAATGAAAGATGTCGAATTTATACGGTTCCCAACTAATTCAGCAGCACAACACCCGTGACAAGTGCACCGAATATGACCATTGACAGATCATATCTAGCCGTCCTTTTCTTTAATACCAAAAAACATGCAATCTGATGGTGACGGCGTGTCAATCACCCTAAGCTCCTCTTCAGGAAAAGTAACTCACTGTCAAGCAGGAATCTCCACTTGCCCATCTTGAACAATGATAATTCCAGTTTTGCTACTCGTATGCTGCCTTTTTATGCCTCTTCACCACTTGTGGTTGGAGTAATGTGCCGCTCTAGTCAGCTTTTGTAGCCATGGTATGGTTGTTTTCATGCTTTGTATGCCGCTCTGCGTCGTATCTGCCATATTGAGACTTCCTCTATGAATCCGATACGCCTTTCCATGGTGTATCCTTGGAAAAATGCTGCCCTTTTATGGAAGATTTCTTTGTCTCGTATCAAAGTCAAAATTGTCCCACAAATTTGAGTGGAAATTGCTGTGGCACAGGATAAAGTTTATCTTTTGAATTTTGTTAAAATCATGGTAATCGTATGGAGGTTAAAATGTAAAATACTCCACATAAGGGCGATCAACACGGGACCTCAAAATCACGATGGAGATGGAAGGCGCTTAAAGGCGGAGGACACCGCGTGGGCTTCGTTCCCACGGATCCCACATCCATCGATCGATCCCCCACTGTTTTATAGGCGCAGCTGCTGCCCTCCCAACCGATAGCCAAAGTCCAACGCCTCCCACAATTCGCGCAAAGGCACCCGGGGCCGGACCCCCCCGACCCGCCCCCCCACCCCACACACCACGCCCAGGCCGGCGGCGATGTCCCCGACCACGCCCCAGCGCCGGAAGCAGGACGAATCGGGCGGCGGCAGCGACTGGCGCGAGGAGGCCGTGTCCGCCGGCTCGCTGCGCCAGGTGGACCTCGACCGGGGCACCAACGGCTGGGCCGCGCCGCCGGGCGACCTGTTCCAGCTGCGCGCGCGCGGCTACTTCTCCGGCGGCGGCGGGAAGCGCGGCAAGTCGGCGGCGTCGGCGGACTGGCTCCTCCGCCCCGCCGGCGTCGACTGGCTCCGCTCCCACGCGCGCCTCGACCACCTGCTCGCCCGCGACGACGTCCCCGTCGCCGCCGCCTTCCGCCGCGCGCGCCTCCGCAAGGACCCCAACGCCCACTTCCTCCTCGCCGTCAATCTCCAGGTCCCGACCCGATCGATCGCATCTAGGCCTAGGAAGGAATCCGGAGATAAAATTAAAAAAATCGTTTTTTTCTCTATCTTCCTGTGTGATGGCCGCCTGATTTTGAGACCCCGCGTTGCGTTGCCTTCCTCTCCAGGTCCCCGGCCGGCCGGACGCGTACAGCTCCGTCTTCTACTTCGCGGCGGAGGCGCCCATCCCGCCGGACTCGCTCCTCGGGCGCTTTGTCTACGGCGACGACGCGTACCGCAACGCCCGCTTCAAGATCGTCAACCGCATCGTCAAGGGGCCATGGCTCGTCCGCGCCACCGTCGGCAACTACGGGGCGTGCCTCCTGGGCCGCGCGCTCACGTGCCGCTACCACAGGGGCGACGACTACCTCGAGATCGACGTGGACATCGGCAGCTCGGCGATCGCCACCGCCATCCTGCATCTGGCGCTGGGCGCGGTCACCTCGGTGACCATCGACATGGGCTTCCTTGTCGAGTCCCAGTCCGAGGAGGAGCTGCCCGAAAAGCTCTTCGGCGCAGTGCGCATCGCGCAGATGGAGATGGGTTCGGCGAAGTACGTGGAGACGGCGTCTGATGAGCCTGAGACCGCCGGCAAGGCGGCGCCGGGGTTCAGGGTTGGCTCGGCGAGGGTGGCCAACGACAGCCGCCACCAGGAACGCGCCAGCGGCAAGGCCAGCAGGTCGATGAGCTGCCAGGAACGCCTGGGCGGAGGTGAGGGCTCAAATTACTCCTCCTGACATATTCTTCATAGCAGTGTTAGATATTTCAATGCGGCTAATTTGACCACTTCTATATGATGATCGGGCATGAACTCGATGCTACAAACTTATATATATGATATAGAGTAGTAGCCGACGAACTCGTTCGGTGGTAGCATAAGCCACTGGATAATAATTCCATGATTCTGTCAGTTATAGCTGATATTTAGCTCAGCTGGCCTTACAACAGCATGAGAGTGATGCCATTGGCAGTGCCGTTTCAAGTTTTCAACGCATTCCTATTATCTTAGGAGTAATGCTTGATCTGTTGGCTGGGGATATTATAATTTTTCCAAGGTTGATGTGTGCAAGTTTCTTTTGCGTCTAGTTAATTGATCTTGTGTTGGGACGAAAGGGAATATGTGGACTGTGCTCTAGGGATCTGATATTGTAGGCTAGTTAGTACGGCCATTGAAACAATAATCAGGAGGCACTTCCAATTATTTAATGATGAGGTCCAAGATTGGGATATGGGGTGATGGTACTAACAGTTGGCAGGATTGTGATATGGGGTGAAGGTACTACTAACAGTTTCCAAGATTAATCTCGTGTATAGGAGCTTAGGATCTTCAATGGCCTCAACTTCGACGATTTTATAGGTGCCCGATACTGGCTTGCAAACGGGGATTCCTCGTATATTGCAGTTTTACATTACAGTCAGTTGTCCAGAAGGAACATTTCTGCCTGACACTGGAGTACTTCAGGAGATATGTGCATTTGCCATGCCTCCCATTGCTCCTGTGTGTCAATTTGATTTCTGTTAACTATTTACATGTTCATCGTGTACTGGTTGTACCCATTCGCGGTCCAGTTTGGCCATGATACTTGTCTTGGAAAAGCACATTGCATTTCCTTGGGAGCGTCCTCTTCATTGCTCCTTTTCTTGCGCGTTTAGCTGTTCCGTTGTTTTGAGGGGGAGACACGGGCATGTGTGCACTCTACATGATCGTGATCAATACTTATGATCGCAGAAGCTATTTTAGGTGGGGCTGCCGATCTGTTTTTTTTGTCCTTGATCGGCTGTCCCATTCGTATTAGAAGTTGATTAGGTGGCGTTGGAGCGTATATAAATGGTGTTGTGGCAAGCAACATCCATGTCTTTATCACTTGGCTGAACTATCATAACTGTTTTAAACAAGACAACATGGCGTCCTGTAGTACGCAGCACTTGCATCATACGCTGCCTGGGCTTCTCTGCCTGATTAGTAGTGACGCAATGCGAGAAGCTTGGAATTGTTGACATGTTAGCCTTTTTCATTCTTTCTTTCATTCGTTTGCTTGGACGGTTGTTAGCCCGCCTTCAAGCAAAGCCAATATGGTTACTTGCTCTGGCTGTTGTCTGGGGTATAATACAATCCATCAGAATTACAACCTTGTTGTCTAAGATCTGAGATAATGGCAATACTGGGTTTGGTAGAGAAACTACATTGCTTTTGGAGGAGACCAGAATAACATTTCAGTTTCTATCTTTTTTCAGGAAAATAGGCGCGGAACACGCGAGGATGGATGCTGTATAAACCATGAGTTGGAGAAAACGATTCTTCAGTTTGAGAACCGGCGCCGAGAGAGAGCCGAGAAGAGGAAGGCCGGGATATTTATTATATTAATTAAAGAAAAAGGGCAAGTTAGTTAGGTGGTGCCACAGAATGCATGCTCCCTTCATCATCATCATAATGTGATCAGAGCTGAGACCTGATCGATGGCAAATATTAGTACGTAGGTCAGTACTCCTGCTTACACCAGTTACAAGAGTCCCGTAATGAGATGCTCGGCTGCTTCGCTTCTGAAAAATCTCACGTTTCTCTTCTACCCTCCCTCGCGGGTGAAATCCGCAAGCCCACGAATGGCCGGCGGAGGTTCATGTTTGCCTTTTTTTTCTGGGTGTGGTTTTGTCTGGATTGTTGATGACCATTTGGCGATCCACTGTCGCTGTTTCACGTGCTGATCTTGCTCTGACGGTCAGTAGTGGTGGTGCTGTGTGTGGTCATTTCTCCATTTTTGGCTTTTGGCTGGCGGCTTTGGAAGAAAGAAGGGTAGGTTGCGCCGGAGACATCACTGGACAAGGAAGGCATATCCTGAATTCGTGTCTGTGCAAAGGAAGGAAGAAGGCGGGGAGGGATGGGATTGGGATGTGACGCGGCCGTGGACCTTTGCAAGTTTGCAGGCACGGCGAGCGTATCGTATCGTCTCGTCGGAATCATCTATCTATCTAAAGCGTAGTGCGGGAAGAATCACTCCGGCCAGCACGGGAGTCGGGGAGTGCACGCTGCTGTCGACGTTATTGTTTTGAGTGCTGTCGACGTTATTGTTTTGAGAGCGTACTCCTACTCGTGGAGCAGGACCGTGTGCGCACTAGTAGCACTCGATAGGAAATCTCGGAAGCAGCCCATGCCATGGCAGGGTATGGCGAGCTCGGTTCGGATGCTGCTAGCTCGTTGGAGAGACGCATTCAGTGAGGGCAACTCCAACGCTTACCCTATCCTGTCTGCGTACGTCCGTTTGGGCCAAACGCACAAACGACACGACCCAACGCGTGACCGCATTTTTAAATTTTGTCCATTTTACGTCCGCTCCGTCCCATTTTCGGCGCAAACATGCGCCCGGTTTGCGTCCACGCGGACGTCGAACGGACGGGCGCGCGCTTGCTCGACTCCCGCCTTGGGGACGCATGGTGGTCGACCACCTACCTCCATCACCCAGAATTAACGCGCACGCGTGACGGGCCCCAGCTGTCATTCACATGGGCGGCGGGTCCTCGTCCTTTTTAATGTGAAAGTCGTGGACCGGCCAGTCCACAACTTCCACTTCCTGGCCGGCCTACCTCGTCGAGCCCCGACACGAGCAAACCCTAGCCACCGCCGTTGCATCCCACTCACCCACCTTCCTGCCGGCGCCATGGGTTGGCATTGGATCAACAAGGGGAAGCACGACCACGAGGCCGACTCTTCCTTTGGCCGATGGCGCACCAGCGGATCCACACCGCCCGCACCACCTTCTCTGCCCCGCACCACATGCTCTGCCAGCTTCCGAGATCCCGCCGGCGGCAGCCGGGCATCGCGACAGGCCGTACATCCACGTCAATGTCTGCCGGCGTTATTGGGAGACGACGACACCATTGCCGTGGGAAGATGTCCACCTGCCAAACAACTGCCATCTCTCCGTTGACCGCGTGCCGATGCCTCCAGTGCCCGTGAGCGGCCGCGGCCGCCGCGTGGAGATCAACCGACGCCGTGCCCGCGTACCACTGGATCTGTTGGAGGATCCCCAGGTACGCCATAGATTCACCGCTGTGGGATGCGTGGCTTCTCGACGAGCATGACCTGCGGCGGCAATCTTTATTTGCCGGTCGTCCTCCTAGCCCGCGCTGCCCGCGTCCTCCTCGTGCTGACAGCCCTTCCCACAGGACCGTCGGAGTGTGCGCGGCATCACGTCGACGCCTTCTCCGTCCCCTTCCCCACCACCGCCGCCGCCCATGACCGAGGAGGAGGAGGCCCGCCTCATGAGGCGGGGCATGGAGGACTCCATGGCCACGCATGACGAGCGGCAATGGGATGGCCTGGAGACCACGCTGGCCCTTTCTGCGGCCGGCGACGTGGCGATCCCTGAGCTGGATCTCGACTTCGAGGAGGAAGTGCAGGAGGAGGTCCCAGAGAAGCCGCCAGTCGCCGTGTGGAACCCTCGTCTTATGAGCCAGCTGTGGAGCTGGTCGTGCACGACGCCGGAGATGGCCGACTCGGTGGGCATTGGCCCATGGTCAGCCATGCTGCCGCGGTCACCAGAGCAGGAGCCACGGGAGGAGGTGGTGCAAGCGCCGCCAGCGCCTCCTGTCTGGCAGGGGCCGCCAGCACACCTTTGGCAGCCACCTCCCTACGTCGTCCTGACCAGCGACGACGACGAGTAGGACGATGGCTCCCGAAGACGACAGCGGCCACTTGCGAGGGCCTACTTCTAGTTTTTTTATGTCTTTTTTTATGTTTTAGTTTAGTTAAGACCTGTGTTGAACTTGGTTTCTATGAATGTGTGGACCTTCATGTTTATATTTATGTTTTTCGTATTATTTTCTAGTTTATTATGTTTTTTTGCAAAAAATCAAAGTCCACAAATCCGAATGGCTTGGAACGTGGCGTGTCCGTTGTGCGCATCGATGACCGCACGACCGCAAACGGACATACGTGTCCGTTTTCTTGCCCAAAACGGACGAAATGCGGATAAACCGGACGTCCGTTTGATGTGCGTGGAGTTGCCCTAAAGTCCTGGCCCGTAGATCTGGATCGGTGCCGTTCGTGTCCAACGCGAAAGCCATACGTACGTACGCTCCACGGTCTCCGCGCCCATGTGTCTTGCTCTGCTCACTCATCATGCGCCGACGGATGAGATTGGAGGAAAAGGTCCATCAGGCTAGGCATCAGTCGTGTCCAACACAGAGGGGATTAGTTGCATAGTACAACTCGCCCATGTGGTCTCTTGTCCTGGCCCAGCTCCCCACTCCTCCGCCGACGGATTTAGCTTACAGACGACCGTGTCCGTGTGCCGGCCGGCCGGTAAACCTGCGATTTGCCGCGCTGCGAAATGACGGTGGACGGCCGTTTGACCGGCTTCACGTGAGCTTCTTCTGTAGACTACACTTATAAAACTTCACGTGGGTGGGGGATGAGAGGGTGCGGTGACAGGTGGCGAACCGTGCGACGGCGACGTCCGTTCGAGGTCGACATGGCCGGGGGCTTGCGTGCGCTGCGGTGCAGTGGACGGTGGGCCGGCCGGTGCACTGGCGCCTAGGCGCGCGCGGGGTCGTCGGCGAGCATGCCGCCGCGTGCGCCCTGGGCGGCGCCGCGCGGCACACGGCTGCCGAGCCCTTGTTGCCGGCATCGATGAGAACGTACCTACGCAGCAGCAGTGCATGGACTTTGGTTGGAAGGGCATCTTCAACACCAGCCCGTAAAAATCCTCTGCGGACAGGGGACCAGTCCACGAGCACGGATACATGAGACAACCATCCAATCGTAGCCACATGCATTTTCACAACAATTTGAACCAACCAGACAAATTTGATATAAACACGGCGAATTTCATTAAATAATTTGTACATATAACCGGACGATATTTCATCTGGTGTGCTGAAAACCTACAAATAAAACCCTAAGCTATCCTACATTTCATGATGACCTCGTATGCCATGACCGGCTGGCCTTCAGCTCATCCTCTGTCATCGTGGCCCGATCTGGCTTCGGAGTCATCATAATCGGGCTCGGGGCGACGGAAGGTAGCGGCGTCGCGACATGCTTGCTGGCGGCCGCCTGAGGCTCGCACATGATCCTCTCCGCTTTCTCCTGCGTCGTGTGCAGTGCGGCCACGACCATTGAGGACGTGGGTTGGGGGAGAGGGCGGCGGTCATTGGAGCAGGCGTCTTTGGCGGTGGCGATGTCGGCGAGGGACCATTCCTCGCAGTACCGGGCCATCTCCTCGTCGAGGCGGCGGAGACATGTTTCGTGTTAGCATTGGGACTTCCGTCTTTCTGTTTGCGTCTGTGTTTTCTTTTCTTTCGGAACGAGCTGCATTCTCTATCAACCGAGCATTGACACTGCACAAAAATTTCTCAAAAGAAAAATGAAAATAAAATCTAGTCTTTGGGATGTCCTTCACCATCTTCATCCCCGCACATGATGATGGTATGTCGACAACCGGAGAACGAAAAAAAAACAATCCACATGCACAGCTCAGAACTCACCGATCTCTGTTGACAATTGTCAGCGATGTCAATCCCGAGGTATCCATGATGAAGAAAAAAAAGGATGAAACTAGGTCGATCACACCTATAGATGTCCGTTCGAGTTGACGAAATAACCACCGGCATATCAAAGATACAACCACTCCCCTCTTCCGCAGAAGAAAATACAAACATGTCAGGCCGATCTCATTGCTCGGTCTAACTTTTTTCACGAGCATTACGTTAAGAATGTTTGTGAAAAGAAAATTAAGAAAAGTTTGACGGTTTTGATATTTTTGTTTTCTTTATTTGAATACAATGGGACCGAAGAAGCATCGACTATTTCTGCGGGAGGACCACCATATAGTATACACTCTTGCTTCGGCATATTTCCCATAACACATTGACGGCTGGGATATCTCTATACCCTTTCATAATAAAGGATAGGATAGTCTTTTCACCCGCGCAGATACGTGGCACCCTCAGATGTTTTTTACTTTCTTTCTGAAAGAAAAAAAGAGTGCAGATAAAGTGAATCAAACTCAAGACCTGTTGTCTAAGGAGGACCACTCTAACCAACTAGGTCATACTAATGCTTGTGTGTTTTTAGTTTTTCTTCTTCTACTTTAGTTGGCGGCTGGGCGACCCATCTTTGAAGAGGTCCTTTAATCACTATTTCTCTTTCTTTTTTCTTTTTCAAAAAATGGTCACACTTATAAAATTTTGTTCAAAATTTGAAAAAAATGTTTGTTTTTAAAATTTTCTTCATAAAGTACGAATATTATCATTTAAAATATTTGTACATATATGTCAAAAAAAGTTCATGTCTTTCAGAATTGCTCAGAAGTCATAACACCAACATATTTCAAAAAGAGCAAACAAAATCTTGAACATGATTTTTTTGGAAAACACTATGAAAATTGAAATTTCAAGCAAAAATCAGAAAACATGAACAAAAATTAGAAATTAATTTATTTTGAATTTCCATGAACATTTTTTGTATTTGTGTAGAAAAGTTTGAATACCGGATTATTTTCTAAATTCCAAATAAAATTTGAAAGCATGAACATTATTGAAAATGCAGAATTGTCGAAATCACAAAAATTTGGCATGGTGCCTTGGAATGGTGATACAATGCCCTAGAAATATTTTGGTCCATTTGAACAGTGTCGGAAAAGGGTACTCTGAGACGGAACCTTCCGCCCTACCCGAACTTGTTTCCATTTAATTCATGACATTTTCTTAAATTAGCAAACTTTGTTTTCAAACTCCTGATTTTTTCCATACACAGGAACTCTTTCAACTTCTACAAACGTTTTCTAAAATCCCATAATTTCCTCAAATGCATAAATATTCTTTTTCAAAATTGACGAACTTCCTTCAAAAATTGGCTACTGTTTGGGCCGGCCCAACAGGCAACTGACGGAAGCGATGCCGTCGCCCGGTTGGGCAAGGCCTGAACGTATTTTTTCTATTCAATTTTGACCTTTTAATCTTTTTTTTGTTAATTTCAATTTTTCCTTGTTTTAACTATTATTTTTTATAAAACCTGTTTTAATTTTTGGAATATTTCTCGAATACAAAAAAATGTTGTCATTTTCTAATAGTTTTTACAAATTATATAAATATTCTGGAACCCAATTTTGAATATATTGTCCATAAAGTTAATAAATATTTGCGTTTTAAAATGTCGATAAATTTTTTAAAAAGTATGTGGTTCGCAATATGTGTACAACATCAATTTTTTGGTAGTTTATTTACAATTTTGGAAAAAAGTGTTCATATACACAATTTGAAAATTTACAATTGTTGACAAATTTCAAGAAATAATTTGGATATAAGAAAATGATCATGATGATTGATAATGACAGAAATGACAAATGACAAAAGCCTTGCCCTACCACCTGAACCAACGCCTTTGCACATGATGTGCTTCTTGACATGCATGAATGACACCCATTTTTGCCAGCATGTGGGCATGTTCATGGCAGGCCTCCGTGCAAAGTTTGAAAGAATCCGGACACCAAACTCATGTTATGTCTCGTTCGGCTAGCGTTTTTGGATTTTTTTTTTCACCGAGAAACCCTTAAAAATGCATAAAACATCATAACTCAAATCAGGTATGCTTGGCATGGTGATGTGAGCAATTTTCTATTTAATGTGAATATTTGTAATTTATGAACAAAATTTTAAAAATCATACGTTTTTAAAATTTTGAACAAAATTGTATAAGTGCGAGCATTTTTAAAAAGAAAATAAAATTAAAAAATGTGGATCCACATGTGCGCCACAAGATCATTGAATATGATTGTGCACCTGCTGATTTCAAAGATTCTGATGCATCTGCAAAAAGTTCATAAAATAAGCCGCATCTTGATCTTCCGGGATTTCAACTTGTTCTCCAGGTGCTTCGAAATCATGGGTTTGGGCTACACCATCATCCTCATCTTCGACAATCATATTGTGCAGAATAACACAACATATCACCAGCCGCCACAAAGTTTCTGATTCCCACATCATTGCAGTGCTCCGCACAATTCTCCAACGAGCTTGAAGCACACCAAATGCCCTCTCCACGTTCTTCCTAGCCGCTTCTTGCATTGTTGCAAATCGGCTCTGTTTATTGCCATGCGGCTCATATATGGTCTTCACAAATTCCGCCCACTGAGGATAGATACCATCGGCAAGATAGTACCCCATGTTGTAGCCCCATTCGTTGACGGTGTAGTTGCATGGCTGTGATCCCCTATTGCAAAGCCTCCTGAACACATGAGATTGTTGAAGAACGTTGATGTCGTTGTGAGAACCGGGCATTCCAAAGAAATCATGCCAAATCCATAAGTCATGTGATGCCACAACTTCTAGTATGATGGTGGTATCTCTGGTGTGACCTTGATACATTCCCCGCAGACCTTTGGGGCAGCTTTCGCATTGCCAGTGCATGCAATCAATTGATTCAAGCATTCCTGAAAACCCCCTTGCCTCTCCAATAGCCAACAACTTCTCCGTGTCCTCTACAAAGTAGTCATTGTGCAATAGCTTTGCTCCAGACACTCTGTCCCGATTGATCACTCTTCTCCCTTCGATTGAGCCCTTAAAGTTGAGAATATGCTTCACTTGCCGGTCCATTTCCTCTTGCATGCTCATGAGCATGATCATGTCCACTTCTTCGTCCGAATCCGACGAATCGAAGAACTCACCTTGAATCATTTGGTCAAGCTTCGTCGGTCCATACTCCTCGTCCGACGAAGTATCTAATCCATCATTTACCTAACAAATCACAACAATTCTGGTCGATCAATGTGTCGAACACATCAAGCGCAAGGCGGAGCCGGAGAGTTGCCGGACATACCACGGTGTCGTCCGGGCCGGTGACAACGTCCCCCGCGGCGAGGACGGGAGCGCTCTTCCGGAGCTGGCGGCGGAGAGCCTGGGAACGGCTGCTGAGCGGGCGCGGAGGAGGAAGAACAGAGGTGAGAGCAAATGGATACGGCAACTCGGGTGGGGGGTGGGGGAGAAGATTTGGTGCAATTTGGGTTGGGATCGGGTTGTCGAGTCCGACGTAACGGGCGTATCCGGGCACCCCATATCCGCCCCATATTTGGGCTGAATAAGGGGGGTGCCGGTTAGCCCGAGCATTTGAGGGCCTTTTGTGAGGCCCGTCTGAGTCAAAATATCGCGACCGGACACGACTGGGCGACTTGCCCGGGCATATGAGACGGGTTTAAGAGGTCCGGTTGTAGATGCTCTTACTCCTGGGATGCGTCTTGGTGGTCCAGCTCCCTTGCCTGGCAATTTTTTTCAAGTGGAAAATGATCGATCAAGCTGGCTAAAGCTAGCGTCGGACGGATCAAGGTGATGAAGTTAAGCACGCACTACGTTTGATACGGCGTCGGTTAGTTTCTAGTACGATGTGTGTACGTATATACTCCCTCGGTTCCTAAATAATT
The DNA here is from genome assembly GCA_021437245.1 of Aegilops speltoides. NCBI lineage: Eukaryota > Viridiplantae > Streptophyta > Magnoliopsida > Poales > Poaceae > Aegilops > Aegilops speltoides. Next base: position 481,950,414 of record CM038147.1, read on the forward strand.
GTCTTTCTAGAGATTTCAACAAGTGACTACATACGGAGCAAAATGAGTGAATCTATACTCTAAAACATGTCTACATACATCCGTATGTTGTAGTCCATTTGAGATGACTAGAAAGACAATTATTTGGGAACGGAGGGAGTATACAAGTGTGGCCGCTCATTCTCAATACAAGGTGCAGGTGCACATGTGTTTATACATACAGTATGTGGCTATGTCCCCACAAAAATGTATAATAATGTGTCGAATATAGTTTTTGATGTTTCGATGCGTTAATTATAATAGTTTAATAATTGTTTGATCGCACATACTCCCTCCGTTCGGAATTACTTGTCTCGGAAATTGATGTATCTAGAACTAAAATACGTCTAGATACATCCATTCTCGCAACAAGTAATTCCGAACGGAGGGAGTACATTTCATGCTTTCTGCAATCAAGTTTCATTGTATGTATCTAGTCATTGATAGATTGTGTGATCCAGTCCTCTCGACTTACCTAACTTTCCCAAGTCCCGACTCCAACGAGGGAGTGGCGGCGTGCCTTCGCCTCGTTCTAGTGTTTGTATCGTCGCTAGATGATCTATAAATTTGAATGTAAATTGTATTTCTAGTGTTCTTTGTACTACCTTGACAGTTGATGAACATATCAAAAGTTTTTTCGAAAAAAAAGAGTTAATGTAATTGATCTGTTTTCTAAAATAATTTCCTGGTGTCGAGTTTGTTTCACATCAATGATATCGTTATCACTGAAATTAATACTAGTTTATTCACGGACACTCATAATAGTATATTTAAACGAGTGTATGTGTAAGAGCATCTCCAACAGATGCGCAACGCGCGGCACGTTAAAAATTAGTTTGCGGCGCGTCCATCGTCGGGTTTAGCGGCGGCAATGGTATCCAATCGCTCCAATGGCGCTAAAATACAACAGCAGCAGCTCAAAAGAAGCGTTAATATGCAGCGCGCAAGCAGCCCGCGCATGTCCATATTTGTTGCATTTTGGACACAAAATAATTTCACATAGATATAAAAGCGATACAAAGATATTTTACATAGTTCATAGCATAGATAGATAAACAAGTTTATAGTATAGATAGATAAAACCGAACTACGGTGCAACTACATAAAATTAAACTACGGTGCAACTAGATAAACTACGGTGCAGCTAGAACTACTCCGAGTCCTCATCATCATCCTCATCCTCGGTGGTGTTGTCCGAGGTATCGATCCATATGTCCTCCCAACGTTCATCGTCTGACGTGAAGATTGATCTCCCACTTGCTTCAACGATATCGCACTGCGATATCGCCAATGCCTTCCGCCGACGCCACTCCGCCATGGCTCGCTCGTCCTCCTCGGCGACGAGGAGACGGCGCTGCAGCCGAAGGTGGTCCGCACGGTCCTGGTTCGTGATCAGACGAGGCGGAGGGGCGACGTCCTGCGCCTGTTTGCGCGTGTAGATGTCCCGGAAGTTCATCTGCGACAGAGGCCTCTCTAGGCGCCACGCTGCCGCGTCGTACGCGCGGGCCGCCTCGTGCGTGTTTCGGAACGTGCCGAGGTTGAGCCGGACGCCGCCGGCCCGGATCTCGGCGGAGTACATTTGGGGCGCTCGCGGACGCCGTGGTAGCCTGAAGATCCCTGACGGCACGGCGGCATGGTGGTGCGGTGGTGGCGGGGCACTAGAAGCGGCGAGAAAGCGAGGAGAATGGGCGCGTGGCAGTGTGGTGAAGATTTTGTAGGCGCGCGTGAAGCGGCGCGCCAAATCTACTGCGCGAGCTGCCGCTATCTCCCGCGCGCGCTAGTTTCCCGCCTCCGCTGGAGAGCGCGAAAACTTGCCGTGCACGCTAAAATACCAGTTTACCCCGCGCGTGCGTCTTTTGGCGCGTCCGTTGGAGATGCTCTAACTTAGGCACATACCCATACCCGTAAGCTCTACCCAATTATCCCCTCCTAAAGCAATGGCTTCGTATATGTGACTTTTTTTACTTTATTTCGCAAAAAGAGTACAAGATAGTTTGAACGTATACGAACGTTCTTATCCAAGATCTCTGCACAAACAATCCTCTTAAGGCCTCGTTTGGCGCGAGCGGATTGGAGGGGTTTTGAAAGGAAAATCCACGAGGGGCCCAGAAACCTCGCAAATACCCGTTCGCCTGTTTGGTAAGCGTGGCTTCGAAGGCCCAAGCCTCCCGATTCCCCTTCGATCCACTAGCTTCCACGGGCTTCAGAACCCTCGAGGCCCCCCTCGAGGAATTGGTCGCCCGACTCGACTGGACACGCCGCCGCGACTCCTCGCCGCCGCTCGACTCAGACACGCCGCCGCGACTTCTCCCCAAGTCGCCGCGCCAACTTCTCCCCAAGACGCCGCGCCGCCCGACGCCTCGACGCCGGCGATCTCCTCCGGCATACTAGACTTCTCCCTGGTGGTTAGTCATCGCAGCCCCTCCCCTCCCCTCCCCCCTCCTCTCCATGGCTGCCCCCTCCCGCATGGCCTCCAGGCGGCGGTCCTCCAGCCGTGTCGCGTCCATCTGCTTGGCCGCCTCAGCCCGCTCGTACGTCCCCGCCAGCCTATCCAGAGCAGCCGCAACCTCCGTGCAGGCTGCCCCTCCGTTCCCGTGGTGATGCTCCGCGGAGGAGCTCGGCGGCGACAACGAGACGGCCGTCCTCTGCCGCTTGGGCACCGGCGGCCAGTCGCGGTACAGGGGAGACCCGCCGGTCTCCTCCTCGTCCTCCTGGCAGTCCTCCCGCTCGACCTTGGGTGATGGTAATGGTGATGGTATGCAGCAGGCGGAGCTGTTCTAAGATCTGTGCCTGATCTGATGTCTATCATCTTGCTGTCATCAGTATTGTTGTATCACATGTTTCAGTGAAGCCTACCGGCAAGCGGCAACACTGCCTTGAGATATTAGATTGGCTCCTTTGTTTCACAAGTACAATTGTATTTTAGCATTAAGTAAATTTCCTGGGTTACCACAAATATGATGAACTATACAGAATTTGATAATGGCTTGGATAGCTATTGAGCGTCAGATCAATTCAGCTTAAATAATGCATACAAATTTACAAGTGATTATGGCTGCAACAATGCATTCCACGACCACTTCAACTGTCTATACGACAACAAGTTTACTCTAGCAGTTTTGGCTCTGTATAAACATGTAGGTCCTCAATACTGAGAAAAAGGTTAAATGTAATCCTACATGAGATTATCGGCCTCTATTTAATTTGTCGAGAAAAATGATTTACAATTCCTGTCATAATGTCTATATTGAGCTTTACTGCTGCCCTTGGAATTAAAACATGTTAATGCTGGATGTGATACTAGCAACATGAATTATCAGCTACCTAGAATGTTACTGTCTGGAAAACATAATGCTAAATTTATCTGCGTATTTGACAATTTTCCTACTTATATATGATGCCAAATGTGCATTAAAGTTTATCCTCGCCAATGTTTCGTGTCAAGGAATTCCCTCTCTCAATGCTTGTACTAGCTAGCTAGAACATTACTCGACAAATCGCTGGATGCAGGGTAGACGCACACATGTGACATGTCCTAAGAATAAGATGCCTTTATAGTTAGTTGCATAATCAGAACTGTCGATGCCTGGTAGGCTGGTATCTAGGAAGTTGCATAATCATTATATAGTAGTCAATGGCAAACTGGATAAGATTTTGAAATGCGATCTCCACTAATTGTTGGAAATTCAGAATGCAAATCCCTATATACTTTTCTACAATATTTTTTTAACATAGTTTTATGATCGCTGCGAGCACTTCAGTAGAAATGTTTGCACATAATTTGGCGCGCAAACTTAGTTGCACTTGCTGTTACTTCATTAACATAGTGCTTGCCTTTTGGGAGGACTTCAGTAGAAATGTTTACATAGTTTTGTGAGACAGTAGGAATTACAGATCATTGCAGTTGCTTAGGTGTTAGCTTTCTCTTCCCATACCGGCATTTAGTCATAGTGCTTGCCTTTTGGGAGGAGGGAAGGGCAAGCTAGTCTTGAGGCTGTCTCACCTGATGTACTGACAATGTACATTGTTGAGCCAATTGTCTGTTTTGTCAGATAATTAACTTGATGCACAATAATTGCTTCTTATGGATGTGTGATATTTTCACATCACTGCATGTGTATTCCTTCTGCCCTTTGGTATGGATAGTACAGTTGTCCCCCTGATTTCTATATGTCTTAGCAACATATGTGCATATACACAATTTTTCTTGTGTTAGGAAATTCATCCAGCTCCATGTGAAGATACAGTTTTCAGTCGGAAACAATTTTGATGCTCCCTCCGTCCCACAAGACAAGACGTTTTTGCAAGCTAAATATGCTTGCAAAAGCGTCTTATATGTGGGACGGAGGGGGTAATTTTTAACAAGATAGGAGCTAGATTTAATATCTCCACCCATCGGTGTGACAAAACTCACAAACTGTGTTCTGCAGTTTAATAAATGTGTTTTGAAGAACATCATTTGCTTGAAGTGGTAGCTAGCAGTTATATTTCCTTTACTCAATAGTAATACAGCATTACGCTCCCCTTGTTTATAGAAGGTGTAAATACCTTTGCTGGTTGCAGATTCTTGAGGTTTCAAGTCTGTTGGAGGAAGGCTCGTCCGTCGTCAAGAGGAACTCGCAGTCAATTCATCTGTAGGACAACATCATTCTCACCCTTGCTTGGTCTGCAAAAATATAATTGATTTTGAGCTATGAGAGATTATGTTGTTGTGATGTGATTGATATTGCTGTGATGAGATACTGATTCCAAGTCGAGATGTGAAGAACTGCTGTCACATTTTTATTAGGTGTCATTCACAATTTTATAGCAAGTTTGTCTACCATTTAACCTGTAAAGATTGGATTTTTAACTGTTTTATACCATTTTAACTCAACAGGGCAATCCCTGCCTACCAAACAGTGTTTTATATGGAGGGGATTGTGGCGGGAGAGGGATTTCAGGTTTCAAGGGGATGTGAGGGGATTGGGTGGAAGAGGGGGATTCACCAAATCCCCTGAAATCCCCTCCTCCCCAAACCTCTCAAATCCACTCCTACCAAACAAGGCCTAAAAGTTAACCGAGAGCCTTTCAATTACTTTACTTTACTTCTCGAAAAGTAAAAGATAGGTAGAACGTATATGCACACCCTCACGCAACTGTAAAAGGAAAGCCTTTTATTTACTTTACTTCAATTTTCAAAGACTACAAGGTAGCTAGAACATAAAGGCAAATCCTCACGCAAACTCTACAAGCAAGTAATTTTAATTACTTTGCTTTACTCATAAAAGAGTACAATGTACCTAGTGTTGAAATGTATATATGGATTATCTAGCCGTTTTCGAGTTCGGACTTTTAAGCTGGTCATAGTGAGAAGTATCATATACTACTATTATGCAAATGATACTATTGTATAATACTACATCCATAGTAAATGATGCTTGTTCTACCCTCTAATACTACATCCATAGGGTAGAACAAGCATCATTTACTATATCCATAGTTGTTACTGGTACCATCAGATCGCAATGGTCTATCTAGCTCCTTTCGGCCCCCGCGTCGCCTAGCTTGGCGACTCGGGCGGCGACCCGATCCCGCTGTCCCCCACTCCCCCCACCTGCTCCTCCTCCCTCGCCGCCGCCGGTGGCCACCGCCAGGCAAAGCCCATGCGGGGGTGGCGGCGGCGGGGCCTTCTCCCATCGCCTGACGTCCGATCCCGTGGGAAGCGGCGGTGGCGCTTCGGCTGTGGTGCTGGCGGTGGGCTGGCGGCTGCCTCGCCTATCTCCGGTGATGCTCTGGCGGCGGGGTGATGCTCGGCTTCTTGGTGCGGAGGGGCTGTTGCGAGGTCTGCGCGTGGGCGGTGGATGGAGCGGTCGCGGCGATCCGCTTCCCGGTTTACTGCTGCGGGGTCGATGCACGGTGCTTTCGGATCGGGCGGCGGCCCCGACCTCTTCGATCTCTGGCGGCGCGGCTGGCGGCGCGGTGGCTCTCGTCGGCTGCGTGGCGGCGGGCGAGCTGCTGTGGTTTAAGCGTCTCTGCTGCGGCGGAGGTGGTGCGGCTCGGCGAGATTCGGGCGTGGCTCCTCCTTCCTCTGGCGGGGTCGGCTGGTCGGTGGAGACGGCGGTGTGCGCCCAGGACCCGGCAGCACGGCTGCTGCTGGCTGGGGGGTCGCGCGGGGCAGCCTCAGCTTGGACGGGCGAGGGCGCTGGCGGGAGATTCCCTTCGGCGCTCTGCGGTGCAGGTTTGGTGGCGGTTGGTGGCCAGCTGGTTCGGGCACGCGGTGGTTGAGCATCTCCGGGAGAAATCCTTCTCCGACCTCTGCCGGATCCAGCGACGGCGACGCCCGCGGGCGCCGCACTCTTTCTTGGAAGCGTCGTTTTGGTGTGGTGCTTCTCCCCGCGGCCTTGGCTCCGAAGGGAATCCTCAGATCCGCGGGATCGGGCGATGAAGGCGTCTCCACGTCTTCTTCCTCCTTGGGGGCATCGTCTCGGAGCCGGCTACAACTGGAGACCGATGGAAGGCGGCATCTTCGCCGCGGTGGATGGCGGCATCTTCGCCGCGTGGTTGCTGAGGTGGCCATTTCGGGGGCGCTGATTTATGTTTGCAACGATGATGGCGTCGAGAGGAGCTTGGGTCGCGGCTTGGGCTTTGGTAGTCGGATCTTCCCGGCGTGTCCGAGGTGCTCTTTCGTGGGTTGCCTGGTTGCTTTGAAGTCGGAGCTGCGGTGGAGCGGATCCAGGTGGTGATGATGACAGGCGCTCGGTGGTCGTTTGCGGCGGGCACAGTCGGCGCAAGTCCTGCATATTTCCCGGGCAATGATCGTCGTCAAAGTCGGAGCTTTCAGTTGTTCGTGCGTGTGGCCATCTGTTGGCATGTGCCGTCGTGGAGTGTGTTCCATGTCGGTGGCCAGGTTGGCCGGTGGTGCCCATGTGTTTGTAACGCCCTCGATGCGGCTATATCTCCCACGTGTCGAAGCACGACTTAGAGGCATAACCGCATTGAAAGCAATGTCGCAAGTAAGGTAGTCTTCGCACAACCCATGTAATACATAAGGGAAAAGAGATACATAGTTGGCTTACAGTCGCCACTTCACACAATACATAAATAAACATCCACCATTCAGTTTACACTCAAGGTCCGACTACGGAATCAAAATAAAAGAAGACTACCCCAAATGCAACACAGATCCCGATCGCTCAAGCTGGCTCCTCTCGATCGTCTGAAATGAAACATAGTAACGACCAAGGGCCTCATCAAATTCCCACTTCAGCTCGATTCGCCATTTCTTATTGGTATCACCGAGTACTGCATCTGTTTTGGTAGAATATGTGAGTCACGGGGACTCAGCAATCTCACACCATGAGATCAAGACTATTTAAGCTTAAGGAAAGGGTGGTGTCATGAGGTGGAGCTGCTGCAGCGACTAGCATGTATGGTGGCTACATTACGCAAAAGAGAGCGAGAAGAGAAGCAAAACGCGGTCGTGAAGCTAGTAGCGATCAAGAAGTGATCTGAAACGACTTCGTCAAACATAACTCCAACACGTGTTCACTTCCGGACTCCGCCGAAGGGACCATCACGATTACACACGCCGATTGATGTATTTTAATTAAGGTCAACTTCGGTTTTCTACAACCGGACATTAACAAATTCCCATCGCCTCATAACCGCGAGCACGGCTTTGAAAGATAATACCACAGCAGGGTGTCCCAACAGCCCATCACAAGCTCTCATGGTCAACGAAGGAATAAACCTTCTCCCGGGAAGACCCGATCAGTCTCGGAATCCCGGTTCGCATGACATTTCGACAATGGTAAAACTAAACCAGCAAAGCCGCCCGATTGTGCCGACAAATCCCGATAGGAGCTGCACATATCTCGTTCTCAGGGCACATCCGGATAAGTCAAGCTACGAGTAAAACCAGGCCTCGAGTTTCCCCGTGGTGGCCCCGCAGGTTGCTCGGTTCGGACCAACACTCGAAGGAGCACTGGCCCGGGGGGGGGCTAAAATAAAGATGACCCTCGGGCTCGCGAAAACCCAAGGGAAAAAGGGGTGTAGGTGGCAAATGGTAAAACCAAGGTTGGGCCTTGCTGGAAGAGTTTTATTCAAAGCGAACTGTCATGGGGGTCCCATAAATCACCCAACCGCGTAAGGAACGCAAAATCAAGGAACATAACACGGTATGGCGGAAACTAGGGCGGCAAGAGTGGAACAAAACACCGGCATAAGGCGAGTCTTCCACCCTTTACCAAGTATATAGATGCATTAATTAAAACAATAGATATTGTGATATCCCAAAATATCCGTGTTCCAACAAGGAACAAACTTCAACTTCACCTGCAACTATCAACGCTATAAGAGGGGCTGAGCAAAGCGGTAACATAGCCAATCAACGGTTTGCTAGGACATGGATGGTTAGAGGTTTGACATGGCAATAAGGGTGACATGATATAGCAAGTGGTAGGTATCGCAGCATAGGCATAGCAAAAGAGCGAGCATCTAGCAAGCAAAGATAGAAGTGATTTCGAGGGTATGGTCATCTTGCCTGCAAGGTTCTTAGAGTTGTCGAAGGCTTGATCCTCGTAGGCGTTCTCAACAGGTTCCTCATTCACGTACTCGTCTCCGGCTCTACCCAAAGCAAGAACACAAACAGCGGAACCACAATCAAACAAGGAACAATGCATAAGCAATATGATGCAATACATGACATGCTATGCGAGATGTGATATGCAATGCATATGTGTGCTCCGGAAGGAAAATGATGAACTGGGCATCAACTTGGCAAACCAAGTATGCCACTGGAAAGATGAGATGATTTCGGTTGAAATCGATATAAAGATCACCGAATAGGATGCACGGTTTGCAAATGACAAGCAAAGCAAGAATGGCGCGAATCTGCGTTTAACGACGATGCTCCTTAGCATGCAACAAGAAACTATGCTACTGACACCCCAACATAAAAACAAAGCATATGGCGTTGATCTACGGAGATGCTTAACAAAGAGGAACAACGAGCTACGGCCAAATCACATCATAACATGATCAAACAAGCATGGTGAAAGTGCAAAAATATCGGGTTCACGGACTTAGTGAAAATACTAGCATGCCGAAATTAATATCGAGGAAGGCATGTTTAGAGCAAGCAAACAACATGCTACAGGAACTTATAATAGCAAAACAAGGCATGACATGATTCTACTCAAAGCATAGATCAATAGTCCCTTCTGACCATATGCCAAAAGGACCATAAGAAATGGTGGCACCCATGTAAACATAGCAAGTTTTATTACGGATCTCGGACTTAGCGAGAAAAAGCTGGGCATGGCAAAACAGATATCAAGTAGGCATGTTAAGTGAGCTCGATGCACTCACTACATAGCATCTCATGATAAACTAAGCATACACCCATGAGAAGACATGGCATAGAAGCTATACATGGCAAGAACAACATCATAGCATACACGGGTCAACTACAACAACCTTGTGAAAATTGAATCTCATGCAAACAATCTGCCAGGAAACATTTTGAAGCAAAAGTAGAGCACGAAAATGACATGCTAGACTACTCCATAAATGCCAACAAAGGCATGGATGGATATAGCACATCCATATGTTCAAAACACCCTTACTGATCATGCTCAAAAAGGGCATAGATCTCTCTCTAACAACATGAACACATGGCATGAAAATAACAGCAGGACATGACAGTGAAACTACTAAGTTCCTGAAATCAGCAACATTATCATCCCTAGTTTGCAATCTTGTTCTAGTCACCACATAACTCACAAAAATACATGGCATACACCCCTAGAAAGATGGCATGGCATAGTTCAACACACATGTAGGGCTCAAGTTCATAAGGTGCACACATTAATCATGGCAAAAATGATAAAAGTGCAAGTTCTGTTAAGAAACAGAAACTAACATCACATAGCCATCTTCCAACAGCATTTCGGGCATCAAGATGAGCTCAGATGTAAATGATGCAATGGAATGAAATGATGTACTCTTCGAGACGAACAATTTGATATGCTACACGCACAAAACGGAGCCACGGGTGCGGAGATGTGATGCGATGAAAATGCAACAAAATATCACAGAAATAAGACTTAGTGGATTCGGGGGGGGGGGGAGAAGAAAGTCAACCGAGGGATTTTTCTGGATCTCAGATCTGGCCGGAGCTCGAGGTCGGCCGGCCGGAGCTCGCCGGAGCTCGGGGAGGCGGCCGGAGGGAGGAGAGGCCGGCGGCGGCGCCACAGTCCCAGATGTGGCGCGAAAGTGGGCCGGTGGTGGTCCGCCATGGCAGCGGGCGGCGGCGCGGCGAGGAGGACACCATGGGGCCGGCAGCGCTCGGGCTGGCGGGCTTGCGCGCCGGGCGTGGGCGGCCTACGTGGCGCTGGCCGAGAGCCTTGGGCGGCGTGACGACGTTGTCCGCCGCTCGGTTTCGTCCGTGGCGGATCTGGGATTTTAGGGTTAGGGGAGAGGATCATGAATTTGGAATGGGGGGTGTATATATAGGCATAGAGGGAGCTAGGAGAGTCCAAATGAGGTGCGGTTTTCGGCCACGCGATCGTGATTGAACGGCCTAGAGCATGAAAGTGACTTAGATGGATTATTGGGCTGTTTTGGAGGGGTGTTGGGCTGCAACTTAAAAGAGGCCTTTGCGAGAGTGCGGTTAACCGTTGGAGTACCAAACGAACTCCAAATGACCCGAAACTTGACAGGTGGTCTACCGGTGCTATACCAGGGCCTCTTGGCAAGGCTCAGTCCATTTCGAGAATGTTCAACACCCGCACACGGAAAAATGTAAAAGGGAGCGCTCCGGAACATAGGAGTGCCGGATTGCAAAATGGACAACGGGGAAAATGCTCGGATGCATGAGACGAACACGTATGCAAATGAGATGCACATGATGACATGATATGAGATGCATGACATGGACAAAATGCAAAACGAAAACGAAACCCAACCACGGAGGGAATATCATAGCACATGGCCGAAAATGGCAAGAGTTGGAGTTACAAATATGGAAAGTTACATCCGGGGTGTTACAGTGTTTATGGGTTGGGTTGTTTCGGTCTTAGCCCGGTTTTCCGTCAATTAACCCAGCAATTCTCACTTCTTACTCAATGAAAATGGCAAGTCTTTTGCCTCGTTTCAAAAAAATAGTTGTGCAACCTCTAATCTCCCAACAGTTACACCAAGCAGGGGAAATTTGTTCTTTGGGTGACACTAGAAGAGATATTGATGCTTGTTCTGCACTAGTTAGTACTACTACCGATGAAGAACACCGAGCAAGAATGGAATTTTACAGGCGGAAAAGAAACCAAACCAAATCAAGTGGTGGCCATAGCGGGCGGGCTAGTAGCCGGAGATCTTGACCCTGAGGATGGTGCACTTGGTCTTCTCGAAGTTGAAGGTGATGGCGGCGACGTCGACGAGCTGCAGCCGGAGCGGGCAGTGTTGGGGAACGTAGTAATTTCAAAAAATTTCCTACGCACACGCAAGATCATGGTGATGGCATAGCAACAAGATGGGAGAGTGTTCGTCCATGTACCCTCGTGACCGTGGCGAAGCGTTAACTGCAACGCGGTTGATGTAGTCGTACATCTTCACGATCCGACCGATCCAAGCACCGAACGTACGGGGCCTCCGAGTTCAGCACACGTTCAGTTCGATGACGATCTCCGGCCTCCGATGCAACCGAGCTCCGGAGATGAGTTCCGTCAGCACGACGGCGTGGTGACGATGATGATGTTCTACCGGCGCAGGGCTTCGCCTAAACTCCACGACGATATGACCGAGGTGGAATATGGTGGAAGGGGCACCGCACACGGCTAAGGAACGATCCGTAGATCAACTTGTGTGTCTATGGGGTGCCCCCCTCCCCCGTATATAAAGGAGGGAGGGGGGAGGACGGCCGGCTCCTTGGGCGCGCCAAGGGAGGAGGAATCCTCTTCCTAGTAGGAGTAGGACTCCTCCTTTCCTACTCCTACTAGGAGGGGGAAGGAAGGGGAGAGGGGAAGGAAGGAAGGCGCCGCCCGCCTCCTAGTCAATTCGGACCAGAGGAGAGGCGCGCGCCCCCCCAGCCGCCTCTCTCTTCCCACCGAGGCCCATGTGGCCCATTAACTCTCCGGGGTTCCGTAACCCCAGACACTCCGGTTTTCTCCGAAATCACCCGGAACCTTTCCGGTGTCCGAATATAGTCGTCCAATATATCAATCTTTATGTCTCGACCATTTCGAGACTCCTTTTCATGTCCGTGATCACATCCGGGATTCCGAACAAACTTCGGTACATCAAAACTTATAAACTCATATTAAAACTGTCATCGAAACGTTAAGCGTGCGGACCCTACGGGTTCGAGAACTATGTAGACATGACCTAGAACTATTCTCGGTCAATAACCAATAGCGGGACCTGGATGCCCATATTGGTTCCTACATATTCTACGAAGATCTTTATCGGTCAAACCGCATAACAACATACTTTGTTCCCTTTGTCATCGGTATGTTACTTGCTCGAGATTTGATCGTCGGTATCCAATACCTAGTTCAATCTCTTTACCGGCAAGTCTCTTTACTCGTTCCGTAATACATCATCTCATAACTAACTCATTAGTTACATGCTTGCAAGGCTTAGGTGATGAGTATTACCGAGAGGGCCCAGAGATACCTCTCCGACAATCGGAGTGACAAAACCTAATCTTGAATTATGCCAACCCAACATGTACCTTGGAAACACCTATAGAGCACCTTTATAATCACCCGATTCGTTGTGACGTTTGGTAGCACACAAAGTGTTCTTCCGTTAACGGAGTTGCACAATCTCATAGTTGCAGGAACTTTGTATAAGTCATGAAGAAAGCAATAGCAAGATACTAAGCGATCAAGTGCTAGGCTAATAGAATGGGTCATGTCAATCACATCATTCTCCTAATGATGTGATCCCACTAATCAAATGACAACACATGTCTATGGTTAGGAAACATAACCATCTTTGATTAATGAGCTAGTCAAGTAGAGGCATACTAGTGACTATAGTTTTGTCTATGTATTCACACATGTATTATGTTTCCGGTTAATACAATTCTAGCATGGATAATAAACATTTATCATGATATGAGGAAATAAATAATAACTTTATTATTGCCTCTAGGGCATATTTCCTTGATCTCCCACTTGCACTAGAGTCAATAATCTAGATTACATAGTAATGATTCTAACACCCATGGAATCTTGGTGCTGATCATGTTTTGCTCGTGAGAGAGGCTTAGTCAGCGGTTCGCAACATTCAGATCCGTATGTATCTTGCAAATCTCTATGTCTCCCACTTGGACTTGGTCCCGAATGGAATTGAAGCGTCTCTTGATGTGCTTGGTCCTCTTGTGAAATCTGGATTCCTTTGCCAAGGCAATTGCACGGTGTTGTCACGAAGATCTTCATTGGCCCGATGCACTAGGTATGACACCTAGATCGGAAATGAACTCCTTCATCCAGACTCCTTCATTCGCTGCTTCAGAAGCAGCTATGTACTCCGCTTCACATGTAGATCCCGCCACGGCGCTTTGTTTAGAACTGCACCAACTTACAGCTCCACCGTTTAATAAAAACACGTATCCGGTCTGCGATTTAGAATCGTCCGGATCGGTGTCAAAACTTACATCGGCGTAACCATTTACGACTAGCTCTTTGTCACCTCCATATCGAGAAACATATCCTTAGTCCTTTTCGGTATTTCAGGATGTTCTTGACCACTTGTCCAGTGATCCACTCCTGGATTACTTTGGTACCTCCCTGCCAAGCTTATTGCTAAGCATACGTCAGGTCTGGTACACAGCATTGCATACATGATAGAACCTATGGCTGAAGCATAGGGAACATTTTCAATTTTCTCTCTATCTTCTGCTGTGGTCGGGCATTGAGTTTGACTCAACTTCACACCTTGTAACACATGCAAGAATCCTTTCTTTGCTCGATCCATTTTGAACTTTTCAAAATTTTGTCAAGGTATGTGCTTTGTGAAAGTCCTATTAAGCGTCTTGATCTATCTCTATAGATCTTGATGCCCAATATGTAAGCAGCTTCACGAGGTATTTCATTGAAAAACTTTTATTCAAGTACCCCTTTATGCTATCCAGAAATTCTATATCATTTCCAATTAATAATATGTCATCGACATATAAAACTAGAAATGCTCTGAGCTCCCACTCACTTTCTTGTAAATCAGGCTTCTCCAAAAGTGCATATAAAACCATATCTTTGATCACACTATCAAAGTGTTTATTCCAACTCGAGATGCTTGCACCAGTCCATAAATGGAGCATTGGAGCTTGCATACTTTATTAGCACCTTTTGGATCAACAAAACCTTCCGCTGCATCATATACAACTCTTCTTCTAGAAATCCATTCAAGAATGCAGTCTTGACATCCATTTGCCAAATTTCATAATCATGAAATGCAGCAATAGCTAACATGATTGAGACAGACTTAAGCATCGCTACGGTGAGAAAGTCTCATCGTAGTCAACCCCTTGAACTTGTTAAAAACCTTTCGCAACAACTCGAGCTTTATAGACGGTTACATTACCATCGTCGTCGGTCTTCTTCTTAAAGATCCATTTATTCTCAATGGCTTGCCGATCATCGAACAAGTCAACCAAAGTCCATACTTTGTTTTCATACATGGATCCCATCTCAGATTTCATGGCCTCTAGCCATTTTGTGGAATCTGGGCTCATCATCGCTTCCTCATAGTTCGTAGGTTCATCATGGTCAAGTAACATGACTTCGAAATAGGATTACCGTACCACTCTGGTGTGGATCTTACTCTGGTAGACCTACGAGGTTCTGTAGAAACTTGATCTGAAGTTTCATGATCAATATCATTAGCTTCCTCACTAATTGGTGTAGTCGTCACAGGAACCGGTTCTCGTGATGAACTACTTTCCAATAAGGGAGTAGATCTGATTATCTCATCAAGTTCTACTTTCCTCCCACTCACTTCTTTCGAGAAAACTCCTTCTCTAGAAAGGATCCATTCTTAACAACGAATGTTTAGCCTTGGATCTGTGATAGAAGGTGTACCCAACAGTCTCTTTTGGGTATCCTATGAAGACACATTTCTCCGATTTGGGTTCGAGCTTATCTGGTCGAAGTTTCTTCACATAAGCATCGCAACCCCAAACTTTAAGAAACGACAACTTTGGTTTCTTGCCAAACCACAGTTCATAAGGTGTCGTCTCAACAGATTTTGATGGTGCCCTATTTAACGTGAATGCGGCCGTCTCTAAAGCATAACCCCAAAACGATAGCGGTAAATCGGTAAGAGACATCATAGATCGCACCATATCAAGTAAAGTACGATTACAACGTTCGGACACACCATTTCGTTGTGGTGTTCCGGGTGGCGTGAGTTGCGAAACTATTCTGCATTGTTTCAAATGTAAACCAAACTCGTAACTCAAATATTCTCCTCCACGATCAAATCGTAGAAACTTTATTTTCTTGTTACGATGATTTTCCACTTCACTCTGAAATTCTTTGAACTTTTCAAATGTTTCAGGCTTGTGCTTCATTAAGTAGATATACCCATATCTGCTCAAATCATCTGTGAAGGTGAGAAAATAATGATATCCACCACGAGCCTCAACATTCATCGGACCACATACATCTGTATGTATGATTTCCAACAAATCTGTTGCTCTCTCCATAGTACCGGAGAACGGTGTTTTAGTCATCTTGCCCATGAGGCATGGTTCGCAAGTACCAAGTGATTCATAATCAAGTGATTCCGAAAGTCCATCGGTATGGAGTTTCTTCATGCGTTTTACACCGATATGACCTAAGCGGCGATGCCACAAATAAGTTGCACTATCATTATCAACTCTGCATCTTTTGGCTTCAACATTATGAATATGTGTATCACTACTATCGAGATTCAATAAAATAGACCACTCTTCAAGGGTGCATGACCATAAAAGATATTACTCATATAAATAGAACAACCATTATTCTCGATTTAAATGAATAACCGTCTCGCATCAAACAAGATCCGGATATAATGTTCATGCTCAGCGCCGCACCAAATAACAATTATTCAGGTCTAAAACTAATCCCAAAGGTAGATGTAGAGGTAGCGTGCCGACCGCGATCACATCGACTTTGGAACCGTTTCCACGCCGCATCATCACCTCATCCTTGGCGATGCTCGCTTATTCCGTAGTCCTGTTTGAGTTGCAAATATTAGCAATGAACCGAGATCAAATACCAGTGCTACTACAAGCTCTAGTTAGGTACACGTCAATAACATGTATATCAGATATACCTTTGTTCACTTTGCCATCCTTCTTATCCGCCAAATACTTGGGGCAGTTCCGCTTCGATGACGATCGCTTGCGGAGAAGCACTCGATTTAGGCTTAGGTCGGACTTGGGTTTCTTCTCTTGAGCAGCAACTTGCTTGCCGTTCTTTTGAAGTTCCTTCTTCTTCCCTTTGCCCTTTTTCTTGAAACTAGTGGTCTTGTTGACCATCAACACTTGATGCTCCTTCTTGATTTCTACCTCCGCGGCTTTAAGCATTGCGAAGAGCTCGGGAATAGTCTTGTTCATCCCTTGCATATTATAGTTCATCACAAAGCTCTTGTAGCTTGGTGACGATGATTGGAGAATTACATCAATGACACTATCATCGGAAGATTAACTCCCGGTTGAATCAAGTGATTATTATACCCGCACATTCTGAGTATGTGTTCACTTGTGAAACTATTCTCCTCCATCTTGCAGCTATAGAACCTATTGGAGACTTCATATCTCCGGGCATTTGCTTGAAATATTAACTTCAACTCTGGAACATCTCATATGCTCCATGACGTTCAAAACGTCGTTGAAGACCCGGTTCTAAGCCGTAAAGCATGGCACTTGAACTATAGAGTAGTCATCGCTTTGCTCGCGAGACGTTCTTAACGTCGTCGGTTACATCAGCGGCGAAGTTCGCACCCAGCGGTGCTTCGGGACGTAACTTTTACGTGCAGCAATGAGGATAATCCTCGAGTTCGGACCCGATCCGTGTAATTGCTACCATCATCTTTCAACTTTGCTTTCTCAAGGAACGCATTAAAATTCAACGGAACAACAAAGACGAGCCATCTATCTACAAACAAACATAGACAAGCAAGATACTATCAGGTACTAAGTTCATGATAAATTTAAGTTCAATTAATCATATTACTTAAGAACTCCCACTTAGACACACATCTCTCTAGTCATCTAAGTGATCACGTGATCCAAATCAACTAAACCATAACCGATCATCACGTGAGATGGAGTAGTTTTCAATGGTGAACATCACTATGTTGATCATATCTACTATATGATTCACGCTCGACCTTTTGGTCTCCGTGTTCCGAGGCCATATCTGCATATGCTAGGCTCGTCAAGTTTAACTCGAGTATTCTGCGTGTGCAAAACTGGCTTGTACCCGTTGTAGATGGACGTGAGAGCTTATCACACCGATCATCACGTGGTGTCTCGGCTGTGAACTTTGGCAGCGGTGCATACTCGGGAGAACACTTCTTGATAATTTTAGTGAGAGATCATCTTAAAATGCTACCGTCAATCAAAGCAAGATAAGATGCATAAAGGATAAACATCACATGCAATCAATATAAGTGATATGATATGGCCATCATCATCTTGTGCTTGTGATCTCCATCTCGAAGCACCGTCGTGATCACCATCGTCACCGGCGCGACACCTTGATCTCCATCGTAGCATCGTTGTCGTTTCGCCATCTATTGCTTCTCGACTATCGCTACCGCTTAGTGATAAAGTAAAGCAATTACAGGCGTTGCATTTCATACAATAAGCGACAACCATATGGCTCCTGCCGATTGCCGATAACCGGTTACAAAACATGATCATCTCATACAATAAAATATAGCATCACGTCTTGACCATATCACATCACAACATGCCCTGCAAAAACAAGTTAGATGTCCTCTACTTTGTTGTTGCAAATTTTACGTGGCTGCTACGGGCTTAGCAAGAACCGTTCTTACCTATGCATCAAAAACCACAGCGATAGTTCGTCAAGTTGGTGCTGTTTTAACCTTCGCAAGGACGGGCGTAGCCACACTCGATTCAGCTAAAGTGAGAGAGCAGACACCCGCCAGCCACCTTTAAGCACGAGTGCTCGTAGCAGTGAAACCAGTCTCGCGTAAGCGTCTGGCGTAATGTCGGTCGGGCCGCTTCATCTCACAATACCGCCCGAACCAAAGTATGACATGCTTGGTAAGCGGTATGACTTGTATCGCCCACAACTCACTTGTGTTCTACTCGTGCATATAACATCAACGCATAAAACCTAGGCTCGGATGCCACTGTTGGGGAACGTAGTAATTTCAAAAAAATTCCTACGCACACGCAAGATCATGGTGATGGCATAGCAACGAGAGGGGAGAGTGTTCATCCACGTACCCTCGTAGACCGTAAGCGGAAGCATTAGCACAACGCGGTTGATGTAGTCGTACGTCTTCACGATCCGACCAATCCAAGCACCGAACGTACGAGGCCTCCGAGTTCAGCACACGTTCAGCTTGATGACGATCTCCGGCCACCGATCCAGCCGAGCTCCGGAGATGAGTTCCGTCAGCACGACGGCGTGGTGACGATGATGATGTTCTACGGCGCGCAGGCTTCGCTAAACTCATGACGATATGACCGAGGTGGAATATGGTGGAAGGGGCACCACACACGGCTAAGGAACAATCCGTAGATCAACTTGTGTGTCTATGGGGTGCCCCGCCCGTATATAAAGGAGGGAGGGGGAGGCGGCCGGCCTTAGGCGCGCCAAGGGAGGAGAATCCTCCTCCTAGTAGGAGTAGGACTCCTCCTTTCCTACTCCTACTAGGAGGGGGAAGGAAGGGGGAGAGGGGGGAAGGAAAGGGGGGCGCCGCCCCCCTTCTAGTCCAATTCGGACCAGAGGGAGAAGGGGCGCGCGGCCCACCCTAGCCGCCCCTCTCTCTTCCCACCGAGGCCCATGTGGCCCATTAACTCTCCCGGGGGGTTCCGGTAACCCCCCCGGCACTCCGGTTTTCTCCGAAATCACCCGGAACCTTTCCGGTGTCAGAATATAGTCGTCCAATATATCAATGTTTTATGTCTCGACCATTTCGAGACTCCTCGTCATGTCCGTGATCACATCCGAGACTCCAAACAAACTTCGGTACATCAAAACTTATAAACTCATATTAAAACTATCATCAAAACGTTAAGCGTGCGGACCCTACGGGTTCGAGAACTATGTAGACATGACCTAGAACTATTCTCGGTCAATAACCAATAGCGGGACCTGGATGCCCATATTGGTTCCTACATATTCTACGAAGATCTTTATCGGTCAAACCGCATAACAACATACTTTGTTCCCTTTGTCATCGGTATGTTACTTGCTCGAGATTTGATCGTCGGTATCCAATACCTAGTTCAATCTCGTTACCGGCAAGTCTCTTTACTCATTCCGTAATACATCATCTCATAACTAACTCATTAGTTACATGCTTGCAAGGCTTAGGTGATGAGTATTACCGAGAGGGCCCAGAGATACCTCTCCGACAATCGGAGTGACAAAACCTAATCTTGAATTATGCCAACCCAACATATACCTTCGGAAACACCTGTAGAGCACCTTTATAATCACCCAGTTACGTTGTGACGTTTGGTAGCACACAAAGTGTTCTTCCGGTTAACGGGAGTTTCACAATCTCATAGTTGCAGGAACTTTGTATAAGTCATGAAGAAAGCAATAGCAGTATACTAAACGATCAAGTGCTAGGCTAATAGAATGGGTCATGTCAATCACATCATTCTCCTAATGATGTGATCCCACTAATCAAATGGCAACACATGTCTATGGTTAGGAAACATAACCATCTTTGATTAATGAGCTAGTCAAGTAGAGGCATACTAGTGACTATAGTTTTGTCTATGTATCCACACATGTATTATGTTTCCGGTTAATACAATTCTAGCATGAATAATAAACATTTATCATGATATGAGGAAATAAATAATAACTTTATTATTGCCTCTAGGGCATATTTCCTTCAGGCAGATGATACCCAGGGGACACCACGTCTTGCGGGCCATGTCGTACTGGACCACCGCGTCCAGCCGCACCTCCACCTCGAATGTGCCGGCCTCCTTCTGCCTGGCGAACTCCGCCGCACCGGCCGGCGGCAGCTTGCGGTTGACCCCTGCGACCTCGAGGCGCACCGTTTTTCGCCTCCTGTGCGTTGAGGTAGAGGTCCCCACCCCCATGGCACTGGACTCGCCGAAGCGGGTGCCGTTGAAGGAGAGGGCCGCGAGGGCGCTGCAGCTGATGCCCCGGTACAAGTTGGGGTTGCGCAGGGCAATGTGCACCGTGGCATTGTACGACAGGAGCTGGAGCGGCGGCTTCTTCGCCGTGGAGTTCGGGGACGGGGAGAGCCCGAAGCGCGTGAGGAAGCCGTAGTCGGCGGTGGCAGTCGGCGGCTTGACGATGGCGAAGGGCACGATGAGGCCCCCGGCGAGGAGCAGGAACGCCAACCAGAGGGCAGCCTTGGTCCAGGTGCACCCGGAGCCCCACCCGCGCTTCTGCCAGAAGACCATGGCTGGCTCAGCTGCTCCGCGGATCTCTCCCCTCCCCGACGGCGAATGGAGGCTGGGAGGGGTGGCTCAGCTAGAAGAGTGGAGCCGGAGCGCGTACGGCGGGGCGAGGAGGCGGGGAGCTGGGCCCGAAGTTTTGTGCCGAGGGGTGGGTCTTGTGAGTAGAGGAAACCAAATCAAACGGTGCTTGCTCCATGTTGGTTAGAGCATCTCCAGCCGCGCCCCCAACAGGCCCTCCCCAGGTGTTTTTGCCGTGCCGGCGCCAAAAAACGGCCCAGTCGCCCCCCAGAAGCCCGTTTTTCGCCGGCTCGGGCCGAATTTGGTGCCGACGGACCCAGGCAGAACCCGGCGCCCTAGGGGGCACCTGGGGCGCCGGCACAAGCGAAAAGGCGCGCATGGGTCCGCTCTGTCGGCGAGATCAGCGCCCCTTCCCGCCGTTTCTCCCCGCTTTTCTCCCAGTTCCCTCCCATTTTCTCCTATCCTCCCGCCATTCTCTCTCCTGCTCGCCTCCCAGCCGGCCGCCATGCCACCGAAGAAGTACGTCGTTCCCCATGCCGCGGTGACCGCGACCACCTCCGTCGCCCAGCCGAAGCAGAGGAAGCCGAGGGCGCCGCCGTCAAAGCCGTCGGGCATGAAAAACGCCGATTGGAGGGTAGAAGTACAGCGGAGGGAGGCTGTCACCGCCGATCGGCGGAACAGGGCCCTCGCCAAGAAGGCCCGCAACAACTCGGCACGCGCGTCCGCCGCCGCCGCTGCCGCTTCCGCGGACCAAGCCGAGGCCGAGGCGGCGCGCGCGGGGATGATGAATCCTCCCGGCAACCATGCGCAGTACGCGCCATGGGGCCATCAAGGTGTTGGGTCTCCGACGCCGCATCCATGGGGATCGCCGGACTACGCCGACGGGGACATGCACGGTGGGTTCAACCCAAACGTCACGTTCCCCCATGGACACCCGGCCCAGCGCACGCCCTCGCCCGCCTTCACCGGCGTGCAGCACCCTCCATACAACTACTCGCCGCCCGCGTACGCGTCCTCCCCAACGCCTCCTCTCCGCCGTTGCGCACTGCCCTTCTCGCACCTCGGCGACACCGACGAGACCGAGGCCGACATGGACGACATCATCGTGGAGGGATCGGCCGCGGCCACCGCGTCTCCCGGATTCACCGCGGATGAGGCGGTGGATCTCACTGGCGGTATGGACGGCGAGCTCGGCTACATCTACGGCGACGAGGAGCAGGAGGAAGAGGACGAGGAGGAGGACGAGGACGAGGAGGAGCCGGCGAGGAGGCGCAAGAAGAAGAAACGGACGGCCAGGTCAGCCGAGCCGTGCATCAAGTGGGCGTCCAAGGAGGAGGAATGCCTCGTCGAGGCATGGAAAGTCGTCTGCCTCGACCCAACCACCGGCGTGAACCAGAGCATCGACACGTACTGGGCGCGCATCAAGGCTGTGTTCTACGAGCGCAAGCTCATCGACCCCTACTTCAAAGGCGTCTACATGCAGCGCGGGGCGAAGACGATGGCAAACCATTGGGGGCGCATCCAGGGGGCATGCAACAAATGGCATGGTGTCGTCGAGGAGGTGGCCGCTCGCCCAGAGAGCGGCGCCAGCATTGAGGATCAGGTATGCCACGCTGGCCTCCCATCTCTCTTCGTCGTGTGCGCGCCCGCCAACTATTTGTTTGTCCCACGCGATTCTTTGCGCATGTTAAACTGTATAGGCGAGAAGCAACAACGACGCCGAGTTCAAGTACCTCCACGTCTACAAGCGTATTGACAAGTCGACAAGTGGGCGGAAGTCCGCGCAACCTCGAGAAGGCCGAGAGACATACAAACCGGACGCGCTGCTCGGCGCGTCGGAAAAAGCGGCCCGACGGCAACAAGGGCGCCAAGAAGGGAAGCGAGCCGACGCGCCATCGCCGCGTCCAGAATCCATCCAAGATCGCCTCGCCGACGCGACAGGCCGGGCCGTCGCCGTGATGAGAAGACCGAGGCGCGGTGATCGGCGTTAATGTCGACAAGCGCCGTCAAGCTCGACCTACTCCGGACCAATGTCGCCGCGAAGAAGTGGAACACCGACCTGGCTTTCCTGTTGGGCGGGGCGGACATGCTCCAGAGCACCGACGAGGCGGTCAAGGCGTGGTACAGGGCGCATGTCGGGCTCATCCTGGACCAGCTTCCCTCGACGACGACGCCCACGCCCACGCCCACGACGATGCCGCCCACGCCCACGCCCATGCACACGCCGCCGCCGCCGCCAAGCCCGACCGACGATGCCCCGACCGACGGTGCCGCCGAGACTGCCCGCAGCGCAGAAACCACGCCGCCAAGCACAGAGGACCCGTCAAGCCCGCGCACGCCGACACCGCCGACGCCGGAGGCTGATCTCACCGTGTGATGCGCGCTTCCGTTCTGATTTTTTGTACGCCAAACTTTTCATCGATCGCCGATCGACGCTTGATCGCCAGATTGTGGTGTTTGTTTTTGGGCGCGGGAAGTACTACGTTTGAATTTGCGAAGGCTTGGGCGGGCGCTGAGGCGTGGTGGTGTTAGACCGCCCGGGGCCGAAATAAGCGGCTTCGCCTTAGTAGCGCGATTTTTTACCGCCACAGGGCCGAACGGCCGAGAGATGTTTTACCTTTACCTCACCCAGAGTCCAGACTCCAGAGAGCGCTTTGTGTTTTTTCTTTCTTCTGCAAAAGAAGAAGGGAGCGCATTGGTCGAGCTTTCGGGCATCAACTGGCGTTGGCTCGTCTTTCCAAAACGAAAATGCTTCACGGTTCGTAGTACGCTCACAAAATAAAGAAATAAGACTTTTTTTATTTTAATAAGAATGAAGGCTTCAGGAGAGCACGGCTTTGAATTAACAAAGTCATTAACCAGACATAAATTACATCAGCCCAAACCAAGGAAAGCGTCTTGCTATGGAGGTGCATGAATTAACCTTCTCACCGGCTGCCTCTAGTGCTGCTTTGGATGGGAACCGCAAGCTCTGGAATGTTATCTGAAAGGTAGTGGTCCACATAGGATGCGGATCACGGCATGGAAGGTCACATCTTTTTTTCTTCTGAAAAGGAGGATTACTTCCGATCTCTGCATCAAAATGTTGCACACATTCATCTTTATCTAATGAGACATTGAAGGAGTAAAAACTCAAATAAAAGAATTAACATTTATGATGGGGGCTGCAACGAGAGGGGCAAATAGAAGAAAAGCAAAGAAAAGAAATAAAAGATAACAAAGGAAAGAAACAAATAAAAAAGAATGAAAATAAAAAATGTTTGCTGTATATCAGACACCCGCCAAACATGAACAATACTAACTAACCAACCCAGCCTTTGTCGAGTGTTTTCACACATCCACTCGACCATGAGGCCGCACCGCCACTCCCCCATCAACCGCGACGATGAGGAGCACATATCACTTATTTTGTCAGGTGCCCAATTCTTTTCTGAGTTTTTCCTCATCTGGACCTGACAAAGGCAAGGCTTCGGCATGTGTCAACCGTTTGCCATGTTTTTTTTTCTTGCACTATCGTCTGTTCAAGATAAAACACTCGGCAAAGGTGTGAGAAATCGACAAACTGGCCAATTTTGGCAGTGAGAGCGGAGTCCATCTAAACGCAGGCACCAAATGTCGGCCCCTTTCCCTAAAAAATGGAATAAAACTAAACCAATAGTCAGCCTCTAGTCACTTTGATAAATGCATTTGGATTAATGGCAATTTAACCTTACATTTAAATCCAAATGTACTGCTTGAAAGATGTTCAACATGTTATATACGTACATACTGTCCTTTTTTGTTTAGCTTTACTCCTGGGATGCGTCTCGATGAACCAGCTCCTCTCTGCCTGACTATTATTTTCAAGTGGCACATGATCGATCAGGCTGGTTAGATAGCTACGGACGGATCGAGGTAATGAAGTTACGCATGCACTACGGGTCGGTTTGGATGGTGTCCTCAGCAGCACTAGCCTGACCAGGACATATGCCTGAAGTGTGCCTGGAGTCTGTTTGGTAGTCGCCCTGGTTTTCTCGCTGATACAGGCACAAGGCAGCACGCCTCGTTTGCTCCCTGGTCCAGGCGGCCAGGCACCAGGCCCAGGCAACCAAAAACGGACGCCTGGTACCCAGGCAGCCTCTTTCCGCTTTCTAATTTATTCTTCTTTATTCTAATCACATGATCCATAAAGCCTTTTCTATTGAAATCTGTGCCATTACAATCCAAAGCAGGGTATTCGTTTTCTCAGGCCAGGACAGCAAGCAAACACCCACATCTTCACCATGCCTGGCCAGGCAAAAATCACTGCCTGGCCAAAAATCACTGCCTTTTCAGGCTACATCCAGGCACCAATTTTTGCCTGGCATGACATCTAGGACCATCCAAACTGACCTTACGTCTGGTACCACGTCAGGTAGTTTGTGTAGTACGGAGTATGTGTATTATAAGAGGTAAATACACCATTTGTGATTGAACTTTTCGTGGAGTTCAGTCTAGTGCATGAACTTAAAAATACGCCAAACTCATTTTAAAACTTGGCATGAATGTGCAAATACGATGCCAACCCACCTGTATACGTAAAGTGTGCCGATGTGGCACCGTATATGGCTGATGTGGCATCAGAACCACTTATAAACACGAAACATAATTACTTGGATACACTATGACTAGTGGGTCCCATCTTCAGGGAATTAAAATGGAAAATACTTTCAGGCAAAAATCGATCCGGTGACGTAAAGCTAACAGGCAGCCTGTGCTGGGCACCACGACAACGTAATCATGCTTACCATTACATCCTTTTTTTTTTGGAAAGCTTACCATTACAGCCTTCATGTAATGTAAAATGGATTTGGTACTTAAATGGGCTG
Source organism: Aegilops speltoides (assembly GCA_021437245.1). Classification (NCBI taxonomy): domain Eukaryota; kingdom Viridiplantae; phylum Streptophyta; class Magnoliopsida; order Poales; family Poaceae; genus Aegilops; species Aegilops speltoides. The sequence goes on from CM038147.1 coordinate 481,975,920, forward strand.
CATGCAGTGCGACCCATTTAGCACACGTTATTTATTTTTAAAATGAAAAAGTAAGTAAATATTAATCCGAGTAATAGAAGTTAGATTGAAATATTCGTGTGTAATTAATTAACTCGTAGTAAACAAATATCCATGTGCACATACTTTTAGAAAAAAAATCCATAAACAAGGCACAAATATTTGTGGTACATAAATGATAGTTTGAACGTTTACAAACACCCTTAGGCTGGTCACAATGGGCAAGAACATAAGCTAGTAACTTACACACTTCCCTAGACTATGTTACTACCTCCATAGTGGGTAGGAACATCTATGTAGTGTCATGCAACGATGTATTTATTAGGTTATAGACTCATTGTTTCTTGGAGTGTGTGATGTTCCGGTAACTTAGCTAGTTACCACAAGCACCTCTCTCTTCATTAAATATGTGCCACATAAGCAAAGTTGTATTGGAGTGTGTGATGTTACTCCTAAGTTCCTCCCCATTGTGACCAGCCTTAGCCAAGATCTCTGCACAAACAATAATCTTTAAAATTAACCGAGAGCCTTTCAATTACTTTACTTTACTTCTCAAAAAGTAAAAGATACTCCCTCCATTTCAGTTTACAAGTTCTACGCATATACCTAGGTTGCCAATTTTATCACCCTAATATAAACTATATAACATAAAAATTATATCTTTTAAAAATAGAGCATATAGAGTTTATATTGGTACATTTTTGTAATACTTGTATTAGGTTGGTACGCGCACGGCCCGTAAACTGAGAGAGAGGGAGTAGGTAGAATTGGATACACACCCTCACGCAAAGCTGTAAAAGCAAAGCCATCTATTTACTTTAGTTTTCAAAGAATACAAGGTAGGTAGAAGGTAGAACATAGGAGCACACCCTCACGCAAACTGTACAAGCAAGGCATTTTGGGGGGGGGGGGACACAAGCAAGGCATTTAATTACTTTACTTAAAAAAAGAGTAAAAGGTACCTAGAACGTAGACGCAACTCCTCACACAAAGTTGTGCAGCAATTCTCCCACAAAATGACCTATAGTACATGGAAGAGGTAAAAGCACCGGGGTCCAACAAACTTGTGTGGTCCGTGATTTAGTCCACAAATTTGCAAAAGCGGAGCATATCACCCGCAAACTTACTACTGCTGCCATAGAAGGCATGCTCCCTTCATAGTCATAATGTGATCAAAGCTCAGGCCTGATCGCTGGCAACATTAGGGTAACTCTAACCGATTTTCTATAACTGTTAGGGGAGTAAAAATTTGGTTTTACTTCTTTAACTAGCACCTAGCCGATCCTCAATAGCCGTTAGCGAATAATTATCCTCAGCTACCTAGTTCGCCCCTATTTTTACTCCACCAGTCGGGCTTGGAGGAAAAAAAATCTCCTCCCCTCCACTGGCTCCCCCGCCCGCCACCGCGGACGCTTTGTAGGCTCCGCCGCGATCCTTGACCCCCAGATTTGAGCCCCCGTCCCCGGCGCAGAATCAGGAGATCTGCGGCTGCCGCCGCCGCCGGATTTGATGCATCAGGCCGCCGGTGACTACGCCTTTGGCATGGATTGGCCCGGTACCAGACCACATAGCCCCGACAACACCTCCGCACCACATGTAGGTATTGACTCCTCCTCTAGCCGCCCGGATTTCATGTCGGTGGTTCGTCGGCAAAGACAAGCCCGGCCGTCGCCCGGGCTCGACACTGGCCCAACAACTCGTCAGCTTCCCGTTGCCGATCATAAAGTGTGATGACTGCCTATGGCAGGTGGTGACCCGAGTTTTCACCACACTGGATCAAGAACAAAAGAGTTGGGGTATGTGTTTTTTTATTCAGTTTGTTCATCGGATTTGGTGCAATTTCGGTAGCTCATCGTTTGCTCAAATTTGTTTGTAGGTTAGATGCAAGTTTTAGTATTGGGAAGAAGATTACATCGATCTATTGATAGCACACAATTTGATAGATGTTCCTGCACTCGTTGCTAGAACAGAGGCTAGAGATGAGACTAGATGCGAAGCAACATCGAATTTGTCGGAATCGAAGAAGAAATAAGTGTGCAACCTCGAGAAGCCAAAGGAGAGAATTAGCAATGAAGACATAGATTAAATATTAATCCAACTAGTGGGAGCAGTTATGTATGTTGGATATCTTTTAAAATGTCTAATTGTGGCTATTGTTTTCTTTGGTTTCGTTCTCATAGGAAAGAATTGGTGAATTATGTACTCCAATGTATCAAAATGTCCTTCAATGAAATATGTTTCGGTGACCGGAAATGATTTTTTTATTCCATATATATGAGAGATCGGCTAGGTCAGGCGAAACTTAGTGGAGTAAAATACTTCACTAAGGTTTACTTTGCTGGATCCTTCGTTACATATAGGGAATTGGTTAGAGTTGCCCTTGGTAGATGAGTACTCCTGCGTACACGAGTCCCATAATGAGATGTCTCGACTTCACTTCTAATCTTCTGTTACATCTCTGAAAAATCTCACGCTCTCAAGTCTCAATTGTTAATAAATCATTGACGATCCACTGTTTCACGTGTTGATCTTACTCTGATGGTCAGTCATGGTGGTGTGCAGTCATTTCTTTTTTTGACTTTTGGGATGGTGACTTTGGACGGAAGGTTGCGGCACGGAACAAGAAAGGCATGCCTTGAATTCCTGTCTGTGCAAAGAAAGAAGGCATGGAGGGACGTGAGATTTGCAAGCACGGTGGCCGTATCATGGGAATGATCAAAGATGAGGTGCGGTGTGGGAAGAATCACTCCGGCAATCCCAAATCTTATACTCAAAAGTACCCTCCACCCTCAAATAAAAAAAATGACGGAAAGAAAAAGAAACGAAAAACCTCGTAGTGGTAGCGAACGAAACGACCACACACTCCCTCAAAAAAAAAAAACGACCACACAAAAAAACAGGAACCGGGTTGACCCATGGCGCCACCCCATCTATTTGTCGACCGCGGCTGGCATATAGGATTGTCCCATCATAACCTTCTTCCTATCATGTTTGATGGCTGCACTGCGCTCACGACAGTTGTGGATGCCTACCAGTCCACCATTTATACAATAGTACACAAACACAACAAAATCTTTCGTGCATTATTTCAAACAGCAAAGTCTCAATACGATGTAAATGCAAGTGAATATCCCAACAACTTTTACAGTATGTGCATATATATACTACTCCAGCCATACGTGAAGAGGGTGTCAAGCCTCATAATATCATTCACCCACAACCTACACATCGACAATACCGTAATATTTTGGAGTTTTCATATAGCAAATAGGCCAGTCCACAAAATAATGGAAATGATGGAAGGAAAATTAAAGAGTAGGAGGGAATAGTAGACACCAGGAAATGACAGATCATTGCTCAAATTAGCTGATGACATCATGCGGCTTTGGGTTTTCTTAATGATCTACTAAGCATGCTCACACTAATATGCACGGACTAAGGAACACATATATGAAGTTTTTGACGCTTTAGAAGATTTTCCATGTTCACGCGAAGTCGTGTAGAGGCCCGATGGTCACCCACAGCATGCAACATGCCAACTACTCCCTCCGTAAACTAATATAAGAGCGTTTAGAATACTAAAGTAGTGATCTAAACGCTCTTATATTAGTTTACAGAGGGAGTACGTAGGTTCTGAAAGACTGAGTATGAAGACACTCATGTAGGATCGGATCTATTCGGGCACGATCAAAGAGCGTGTTGTGTCGATATGGCAATGCAGCCCAACGTCCAAGGTGGAAACCAGCTGCAGATTTGACGCAAGCCATATGTATAGATAGCTTTATATGTAGGGTATTCCACCGTTTTTAAAGGGTTCTGCTAGTCAAAAACCAATACATGATTCTAATCATATTTTCATTTTTCTTCTTCGTTTCATTAGTTCATGAGGTTTACCTTGTGTCGCCGGTTTTCCTTAGCTACCTTGTAGATATAATCCTTTTCTATATGATGCGTATTTTTCGTTAGAGTGCGTAACTATGTTTGAACGCTCTGTCATTTTTTTTGTAAGTGTGTAGTGATCTGCCCAACTATTGCTTATTCATGTACCTTTTCGTGATGAATTTTGTTTTACTCCTAGTTTATTTTTTGTCCCAATATTAGTTATTATTTTTAACATATTCTTCTACATACTTCACGCAATAGTACTCGTGGTTTCTTTCAGGAACCACATAATTTGTTCTATTTAGTCTACACTTTTGTCAACTACTTTCAATTTTTCCATGAGACCTAAAACTTCTCTCTGCATACAATAAACTTTTGCTCTATTAGTAATCATGATTTTCTCTCAAGATTTAAACTTTGGTTCCGCTTCCCTAACTATTGTTAGTAGCTGTGATTTGTTCAGCTGGAACAAATTTTGTCCCTCCTAATATAATATCATGTTCAACCAATAAATAGTCATGATTTGTTTCACAAGTATTAAAATTATTCCACTATCTCTAAGTTTTTGTTCTAGTCTAATTATTTTGTTCCATCAATTCTAGATTTTTTGTTCTTCTATTAATTGTGATATGTTCCACCAAACTATTTTTTGTTCCACTTACTCCAAACTTTTGTTCCCATATTAGTCATGATTCATTCCATCAACATTTATTTCTTTGTTATAGTTAAAATTTGTTCCATGAGTACGCAACCTTTTTCCACCCGATCTGAATTTCCTTTTTACTCATAATATTCACTACCAGAATCGCCTTATTTGCTGAGTGTCGCGTACCTTTGACGATGCAAAACTCTTACTAGAGTACTCTTTGAGCTTGCACCACCCTTTGACATTTTACCCCCTATTGATGTTGTGGCGCAATGTTTACTAGGCATAAAGTCAGCATCATCACCGTATTTTGCAAAAAATTTACATGATCTTCTACTCTTTGATATTGAATTGCCCTTCAATGATGCAAGACCCTTACATTAACGATCAACGTTAGATCCACCCCATAGTAGCTTCATCCTCCTGAAGTTATGGATCCCTTTGTTAAGAAACTAGGCATCCCTATGATACCACCACACATTACAAACAATAATAAGACCGGCAATTAGAACCACCACCTTCTAAAAAAATGAATCTGCAATATCAATTAACTTAATGTGAACTGTGGTAAGCATAATCCTTCTCCAAGAACTTTATTACTGGTGATGAAACATTCATAAGTAGCATATGAAAGCGGGCCTCTATTTATTTGAGTTCAGCAATCATTTTCCACCTTCGGGCAACCTTAGAAGTTATACTCGTATTCCCCTCAGGTCCCTCTTAGTGTGCCCGAATTTTGGTAAAATGTTACCGCACTTGAATAGCTTGCTATCTTTTTGCAGTAATTTTTTTAGCCAAAACCGCAGAAAAATTGTTCTACGGTATTTTCATCAATTATAAAGTGTATACAAATGCAAGTCTAAATAAATTGTCACCCAATACCAGTTCTAGGAAACATTAAAATTAAATCAGAAGTTTTGATCTATCCAAGTGTTGATATGCTCTGATTTTCCTCTCTTAGCTCCAAGCTGTGTTGCCTGTAGCCTCTCTCTGAGATAGTGCTTCCATGTGTCCACATGTGGTGCCGCCCTTCGAAAGATCTTGTCGTTTCTAATCATCCAAGTGCTCCAGCATCCCGTGATAATAATCTCCATAGCAATAGCTAAAGGTAGCTTTTCCATAGCCAGCATGTCAATGCAAATTGACAATCCCAAAATAAATGGGATATTGTTTCCTCTATGGCATCTACACAAAGCGCGCAGTTGTAATCCTCAAGGTACATGCTTCTACGTTGCAACATGTTTCTTGTGTTCACTCTGTCATGTAAGAGGAGCCAGAAGAAAATTTTGCGCCTTAGTCTACAAGCAGACTTCCATAGCTGTTTGAAGATGTTGTGTGTTGTACTACCACCAATGATGGTTTTGTACATTTTCATGGAGGAGTACTTTTGAGTAGTCCAAGCATAGGCCCATATATCTCTATCATCTGTTGCATTTTTGTTGGTGATGATCTCTCGGAGAGCACTGAATTTGTTGAATGCTTGAAGAGATAGTGGCCTATGGAATTGCTGGTTGAACTCTGTTTGGTGGAGAGCTTTGTTAATGTGATTTCTCTGTTGATAGCAAAGGAGTGTAACTCAGGTTATTACTCATGAAGTGGAATTTCTTGCCATTTATTACTCCATAATTGAATAGTGTCTCCTCTTCCTGCTTTGCAAACATCATGTTGTTTGAATGTTGGGAGTAGTTTAAGGATTGACTTCCACTAGAATGAGCCAACCAATTTGTCCCCTGGTACACTGTCTTGGTAATGAACTTCCCAAATAATGTTCACCCATGGAGTGTCAGTCTTATTGAGGAATTTATGAAGGAACCTCATGAGTAAAGATTGATTATGGACATGAATATCTAGCACACCAAGACCTCCATGTGATTTAGGTCTGCACACTTTGCTCCATGATATAAGGGCAATACCTCTTTTATCTTCTTCAGAAGTAGTTCATGAGGTAGGAGTTGATTCGGTTGACTACTGTCTTGGGAATCAACAAGGTGCACATGAAGAAAGTGGGCATACTAGAGAAAACTGATTTAATAAGTGTGAGATTATCTCTAGTGGATAGCAGTGTAGAACAGCCCAACAATCTGTTTTCAATTCCTTTTAACATAGGCACAAAATCCTCCACTCTGGGTTTGGCAATACATAGTGGCAGTCCAACATAAGTGTGTAGGAGAGTACCTATTTTACATCCAAGGAGATTGGATAGTTCCATCATTTTTCTTCAGGAGTATTGATAGATATCAAGATGGACTTGGAGTAATTCACTTTGAGCCCAGTGTATTCAGCATAGTGCAACAATAGATTCTTAATGTGTTGAACCTATCTGATGTCAGCATTTGCAACCAGGATGGTGCCATCAACATATTGTATGATGGGGTACTTAGGGCAAGAGTTTTGACTCAGAGGTGTCCCCACCAAAGAGTTATGCATTGCTTCATTTAGCATAGATTGTAGGACATCTCCAGCAATGACAAAAATTAGAGGAGAGAGAGGATCTCCTTGTCTAACTCCTTTTTTACAGAAAAACTCCTTTCCTGGAACATCATTTAGAAGAACTGATGAGAAACCAGCCCCATTAATCATTTTGATCCATTGTATCCATTTTATCCATCCCTTAGCTTGAAGGATTTCAATAATGGTGTCATGGCTGAGCATGTCAAATGCTTTTTGAAGATCCAACTTTAGCAGAATGAGCTCTTTTTTACTCTGGTGGCGTTGGTGGATATACTCATAGGCCCATGCAAGACAATCCTGAATACATATATTATTAAGAACGCCATATTAATTTTTGTGAACCAACCTGAGGATGTACCTTTGAAGTATGTTTGCCAGCAATTTTGTGATGATCTTCAATATGCAGTTAAGCAAAGATATAGGTCTGAATTCAGCAGGGCTTGAGGCAGAGTCATTTTTTGGAATCAAGGTCGTAGAAGGGTAGTTAATACTCTAAATGTTGACATTGCCTGTGTGAAAATCTTCAATAAGCTTATAGAAGTCAGGTGTTATAATATCACAACAGTTCTTGAGGAATGTTGCATTAAATCCATCTGGGCCTGGTGATTTATCAGCTGGCATATGCTTAATGACACTATCAATTTCCTCCCTTGTGAAAGGGGCTTCCAGTTTAGTTAAATCTCAATTGGGCGCAACAGATGATGAAGGAGGAGAGTGTTCTGTGTTCTAGCACTTGTCCCCATTCTTTCTTTGAATGCTCTATATAGTATAATAACTTCAGCATTATGCTCTTGATGTCGTACCCCGATTCATTTCTCAACATTGCTATGCCTGAATTTGATGGTGGCTTTAGCTTGGAAAAACTTGGTGTTAGCTTCTCCCATCTTGATCTGTCTGACTGTGGCTCTCTGTTTCTAGTATTTGCTTTGATGATCAAGGATAGTTTCCAAATGTGCTTTAAGGATATCTCTTCCATTAGCCTCCTCCAGTGCTAGAGCCCTGTATTCCTCTAAAGTATCAAAGCACATGATCATGAAGTTGGTGTTTGTATTACTTTTTGCAGTAATTCATCGAGTGAAACTGCAGAACCCCCTCCCTGTAATATAAACCCGATTTAGTCTGACATAGCTTTTCATAATCTAATGAGACATCAAAGCAGGAAAAACTCAAATAACAGGATTAACATACATGTCTGGAGGAAAGGGCGGGAGAAACACTATCATATTGACGCAACACAACATACAGGCGAGGGCCTTTTATATGATGAGGATGGCTAGGAAAAAGGGTTGGAGAGAGGTGGGGGGCATTGAGAGGGAAAAATTGGCAGAAAATAGAGGGTGAGGGAAAAAAGAAAAAAAATAGGGTGTGGGCTACAACGAGAGGGGCAAAGAGAAGAAAAACAAAGAGAAGAGAAGGAAGGAAAGAAAAGAAAAGAAAAGAAAGAAAATAAAAAAAATGTTTCTTTGTATATCAGGCATGTGCCAAACATGGACAATACTAGCTAACGAGCCCATCCTTTGTCGGGTGTCGTCACACATGCACTCGACAAATGAGGCCACTGCCACTCCTCCGTCAACCGTGGCAATGAGGGGCACATATCACAGATTTTGTCGGGCGCCCGATTCTTTTCCCAATTTTTTTATCCTGGACCCGACAAAGGCAAGGCTTTGCCAAGTGTCAACTGTTTGCTGAGTGTTTTTTGTTGTACATAGTTTACGGGGGCCTTTGCTGAGTGTTTGAGATAAAACAATCAACAAAGGTATGAGCACTCGACAAACTGGACGATTCCGATAGTAAAGACAAAGGCCTTCTAACCGCAGGCACCAAATATCGGCCCCTTTGTCTAAAATAATGGAATAAAACTAAACCAATATCAACATCTACTCACTTTGACAAATGTATTTGGATCAATAGCAATTCAACTATACATTTAGTCCAAAAGCACTCCTCGGAACATGTTCAACATGTTTTTAAAATTCATTGATCCCAAAGCAGCCTTCATCTGAAGCTTCCTATCCTCGAGTTTGGTGAACTTCTTTATAGGCACTAGTTGATCCAGTTGCTATGCCTATTGAGCTTCATTCAACAATGCATCATTATTAAGGGCTCGCTCTATGCTGTTTGGTACTACACGCACGCGCTTCCGGTTTAGACAATGATGTGATCAACAAGTTGCAACACTGAGAAAATCAATGGAAGTAGCAACATGTAGAGGAACAAGAGGCAAAACTTACAGGACGCGTCTAGCGAGTGGCAGGTGGCTCACTAGCGCTCCATAGCACCTTTCTCTTTTTACTATATTCTTGTCCCATAGCAAAGAAAAGACAAAAAAACACGCAGTGTGTTTAGTAAAAGGTGGAAATGCATGGGAACCAGTGGGAATACGTTTAATTCAGATTTTGATTTTTTATGAAAAGCCATAACTTTCGAACCAAATATCGGAATTAAGATCCGCTTTCACCATTGGACTCCTCGCTATGTGCTCTTCAAAACTACATCCCACATAGGTATGTTTCAACAGAACTTTTTTGTGCAATCTAGTCCCTATTAGGTGCAACCGGCTAGTAGTCGATGTGAAACTTTTTTCCTACTCGTGGACAATGCAGTTTTCACTGATACAAATAGGTGTGAACACATTAAATTTGATTTTTCTAAAAGTGATAACTTTTGAACCTAACATCAAAATTAAGATCCACTTTCACCATTGGAATTCTCATGTCGTGCTCTTCGAAATTAGATACCGCATGAGTAGGTTTCGACGAATTTTTTATGTGCAATTTAGTCCTTGTTAGGTGCAATCGTCTAATAGCCGATGTGCAACTAACTGACAATCGATGCACAACTTTCTCCCTACCCGTCGATAGGCAGTTTTCACTGATCGCACCTTCACCCTAAACTACCCCCTAACAGTGAGATGTGCAGCTTCGTCTATTGCTCAGGCCAACCGCCTAGTAGTTGATGTGCAACTTTCCTCTGCCCATGGATGTGTAGCTTTCCTTGTTTGCTGCCTCGGCCAACTGCCTCACAGTGTGTCGTGGATTTGTCATGGCAGATGTCCTTAGTGTCAGGACTTAGTCGCGAGGCCAACGCATCTATGTGGTAGCTTGAGAGGGGATGAGCGGAATCGAGAGGCATAACACAAGACAGGATTTAGACAACTTGGCCCGGGAAACATCATCCGGTAAAAACCCTACATGCTGTTTGAGGCTAGGTCTCATTATCATCACGAGGGAGTCGCCGTAAACCGGCTCTCCTCTTTGTGTCTAACCCTAGAGATTATTGCTTGTAGCTTGTAGCTTCTAGCTTCTAACTTCTAACTTGTCCCTCTTTGGGGAGCCCTGCCCCTCCTTATATATGTTGAAGGGGCGGTTTACATGACTAGTCCTAGTTGGATTAGGATTACTCTATTACAAGTGGAGTCCTAGTCTTGCTTCCTTTATAGGAGAATAGTCCTTATGTTTTCCTCATAAACCGGCCCACCATTAAACATGAACCGGCCTTCTGGGCCTTGGGCCTCGTCATCCATCTGACCCGCCCGCCAGGATACGAATGAACCGCCAAGACCAAGCGGGTATCCGTGAACCGTCGATCCGGCCGGTTAAACTTCCGGCGGTTTACACCAAGGTATATCCTCGACATTAGCCCCAGTTTAATTTGGATTTATCCATGTTAAACTGATCCTGTAAAATAAACACAAGAACAAACTTGATAGGTTGTGCTCCGGGTTAAGAATTCTTGTAAACCAGCACCTGATCATCCTTAAGTCCTTGTCATTTCCTCCTTCTAGAAAATCCAGGTCAATAAGCCAGCGTCATACTCAATTTTCTGACATTGGTTTCTCATAGAACAATATTGTGAAGAATAATCCACTTGAGTCGGCTTTCAAAGCGCCGGTTTAAGAAATATTGGTCTTGAAATATTCATCTGATATTCAGCCGGATTGAAGATGTAGAACTTGCCGGTTTATCATTGCCAAAACTGCCGGGTTATAAAAACTGATAATTCTGGGTTATGATTGTTGCCAACACCGGGTTATGATTGTTGCAGACACCGGGTCAATCTGGTTTGCTCAAGACTGAGAATTTTGAAAATATTTCTTCTTATATGCATATTACCTGTAGCCGCCAAGTCTTGAGCAGAACAAAGTTATGGTTTAAGACTTGCTTCAATATCAATACTGCCACTTTTGAAGAAATCCATGTTGTTCATCCCAATACTAGTAAAACTGAACACTCCATATTATGTAGCCCCCAAGTGCGGGTTGTCATGCTTGCAGAACCGTGGACTTGAAATTGCCTTATACTCATAAAACTTCAACCAGTGTAGCCCCCAAGGGCCGGGTCATTTATGCAATAATGAGCAGGGACTTTGTAAATATAATCATATAGATTTGAGCAATGATGTGTAGCCCCCAAGGGTCGGCTCAGTAAGATAATATTGAGCTGGGACTTGATATATAGTTCAATGAAAATAACATCATATGATGTAACTCCCATCATGGGGCGTGAACCCACGTCCACAAGGTTGAGAGCTTTGTGCTTTACCAACTGAGCAGTGGATCCTTCAATAACAGATGAAAATTTGTGTACCTTGAATTGTTGACAGGAGCAATTGGTAGCCCCCAAGGGCCGGCTCACTATGATATGATGAGTCGGGTCTTCAATAATATGAGCAAAAAATGACTTTACATTAGCCCCCAAGTGTCATGGTGCATGCTTGCAGCGACATGAGACTTGCATATTTGATGTAATCTCAACTTCAATAATGTAGCCCCCAAGTGCCGGGTTGTAAGCCTGCAGCAACTCGAGACTATTCCTTCAATTGTAGAATAAAAGCCATATCCATTGATAACATAATATCCATTGCGCTAAAGCGACTTTGAAAACATTAATCATAATACTGGTTATTGATAACCATAATAAAAATCCAGCCATGTTGGCTATTTGAAGATTTGAATAATATAATCCAATGATTTATGAGCACATGATTTCAATGGCGCAATCCAAATATGTACCGGCGACTTATAGTTCAAAGCCAGGCCGGGTTAACAAACACCGGATAATTTCTCATCATATACTGGCGACTTATCGTCTTAAAGCCAGGCCGGTTCAATAAACACCGGATAATTTATCATCATGCTTTATTCAACCTGTCTCTGCATACAACAAGTTTAAAGTGTCCTCGCGGTTTACCGCCGGACGGGTCATATAATGCCCAACATATAACCTAGGTTTATAACCAAGGCTGCACTTAAGAATAATCAAATATGAAATATATCATACCTGTGACATTGAATCACATCATTGGTTTACCAACTTTTTATAGTAAAAGTGATAATCCCAATCTTGAGTACTGATAACTCCTTCCATATTGTGCCGGTTTATGATAAAACCGTACCGGGTTATGATAGACACCGGATTAACAATATATAATACTGGCGACTTGTAGTCGAACCAGACCGGGTTAATAATCGTCGGATTATAATTTGATCGTGTACTGACAACTTGTAGTTGAAAGCTGAGCCGGGTTGATAAACACCGGTTTACTCCATAATAGGATGGTAACAGAAAATCAAACCGGGCAGATAGTCTTCGGATTAAGAATTGACCGTGTTCCGTAAATTGACAGTCGAACCGGATTAAAACGTTGTCGGTTTAAAAAACGCAACAAAAATCGAATAACAATTATGAAAAAATATGGAAGCAAAGGCAACAACTTTTTGCAAAAGAAAAGCTTTACTGAGCTGGTCAGATGGCATTACCATGGTCAGACGCAACCAAGCTCCCCGAAGGCGTAGCGATGGTGCCAGTCGGCCAGGTCCCCAAAAGACTCGTGGCATCGCCGCCAAGTGGCATGACATTGGTTCGGGTTCGACCAAGCCCCAAATGACTCGCCCCAGAGGCCGACCAAGAGGCGTGACGGTTCAGACTTGACCGTGTCCCCAAATGATCTGGTGGCTTTCGCCTATCAAGAGGTGTTGCATTGGTTCGGACACGACCAAGCCCCAAGTGATAAAAACAAATGTCAAGGGTAAACCGGAGGCCGTTTTAAGACAGAACCTCCGTGTAACCACGCATGATGTAAAAAAGAACAGTGACCCCGCTTTATGAAGCAGAAGCCCCCATATGATCAATATGTTAGGCCAATAAAAGCAGGATACCCATGTTTGAACCGCACATCATGGCAGCAGGTCCTCTTCGGCAATTTTTAACTTTTTGCAAGAGATAAATTCTTCTTGAACCGGGATCTTGAACCGGATGTTTGAGAGCTTCAAAGCTTCGTGGGAGACATTTTCCCCTTGAGCCGGATATTGAACTGGAATCCTTCTTTTTAAGCCGGAAATTTTTCTGACGGCCTTTCAACTCGAACTTGCGAGAAGTTAATTCCTTTTTGAACCGGACATTGTTAAACCGGATTTGAGCACTTCAGAGCTTTGTGGGAGAATAGATTTCCCTTGAGCCGGATTTTAAACCGGAATCTTTTCTGATGACCCGGAACTTCTTCATTGAGCCGGATTTTGTAATTGTCATATACTTTCTAAGCCGGAAATTTTCTGACGGCCTTCAAATAACAGTAGCCTCCGGGACTGGGTTATCTTTGTTGGGGAACGTAGTAATTTCAAAAATTTTCCTACGCACACGCAAGATCATGGTGATGCATAGCAACGAGAGGGGAGAGTGTTGTCTACGTACCCTTGTAGACCGAAGCGGAAGCGATCACAATGTAGAGGAAGTACTCGTACGTTCTCCTCACGATCCAACCGATCCAGCGCCGTTACTCGGCGCCTCGAGTTCTTGACACGTACAGCTTGGTGACGCCTCGGGCTCCAATCCAGTGAGCTTGGGAGGAGAGTTCCGTCGGCCGACGGCGTGGTGGCGATCTTGATGTTCTACCGACGCAGGCTTCGCCTAAGCACCGCCACGATATGACCGAGGTGGATTATGGTGGAGGGGGCACCGCACACGCTAAGGAACGATCTCAAGGATCAACTTGTGTGTCTATGGGGTGCCCCCCTGCCCCGTATATAAAGGAGCAAGGGAGGGAGGAGGCCGGCCTAGGTTTACGCGCGCCAGGGGAGTCCTACTCCCACCGGAGTAGGATTCCCTTTCCTAGTCCAACTAGGAGTCCTTCCATGTAGGGGAGTAGGAGAGAAGGAAAGGGAAGAGAGAAGGAGAAGGAAGGAAGGCGCCCTTCCCTAGTCAATTCGGACTAGAGCAAGGGAGGCGCGCCACCTTTTGGCCCTTTCTCTCCTTTTCCCATATGGCCCAATGAGGCCCAATACGAATTCCGTAACTCTCCCAGACTCAAAAAATACCGAATGACTCGGAACCTTTCCGAACTCCGAATATAGTCGTCCAATATATCGATCTTTACGTCTCGACCATTTCGAGACTCCTCGTCATGTCCCCGATCTCATCCGGGACTCCGAACTCCTTCGGTACATCAAAACTCATAAACTCCTAATATAAGCATCGCCGAAACCTTAAGCGCAGCGGACCCTACGGGTCGAGAACAATGTAGACATGACCGAGACACGTCTCCGATCAATAACCAATAGCGGGACCTGGATGCCCATATTGGTTCCTACATATTCTACGAAGATCTTTATCGGTCGGACCGCATAACAACATACGTTGTTCCTTTGTCATCGGTATGTTACTTGCCCGAGATTCGATCGTCGGTATCCAATACCTAGTTCAATCTCGTTACGCAAGTCTCTTTACTCGTTCCGTAATACATCATCTCGCAACTAACTCATTAGTTACAATGCTTGCAAGGCTTAAGTGATGTGCATTACCGAGGGGCCCAGATACCTCTCCGACATTGAGTGACAAATCCTAATCTCGAAATCGCCAACCCAACATCGCCTTTTGGAGACACCTGTAGTACTCCTTTATAATCACCCGATTACGTTGTGACGTTTGGTAGTATCCAAAGTGTTCCTCCGCAAACGGAGTTGCATAATCTCATAGTTATAGGAACATGTATAAGTCATGAAGGAAGCAATAGCAACATACTAAGCGATCGTGTGCTAAGCTAACGGAATGGGTCATGTCAATCAGATCATTCAACTAATGATGTGACCTTGTTAATCAAATAACAACTCCTTGTTCATGGTTAGGAAACATAACCATCTTTGATTAACAAGCTAGTCAAGTAGAGACATACTAGTGACACTCTGTTTGTCTATATATTCACACATGTATTATGTTTCCGGTTAATACAATTCAAGCATGAATAATAAACATTTATCATGATATGAGGAAATATATAATAACTTTATTATTGCCTCTAGGGCATATTTCCTTCATCTCCCACTTGCACTAGAGTCAATAATCTAGATCACATCACCATGTGATTAACATCGATAGTTCACATCATCATGTGATTAACACCCATAGTTCACATCGCCATGTGACCAACACCCAAAGGGTTTACTAGATTCAGTAATCTAGTTCACATCGCTATGTGATTAACACCCAAAGAGTACTAAGGTGTGATCATGTTTTGCTTGTGAGAGAGTCTTAGTCAACGGGTCTTTCACATTCGGATCCGTTATGTATTTTGCAATTTTTCTATGTCTACAATGCTCGCACGGCTACTCTAGCTAATTGCTCCCACTTTCAATATGTATCTAGATCGAGACTTAGAGTCATCCAGATCGTGTCAAAACTTGCATCGACGTAACCCTTTACGACGAACCTTTTTCACTTCCATAATCGAGAAACATATCCTTATTCCACTAAGGATAATTTTGACCGCTGTCGATGATCTACTCCTAGATCACTATTATACTCCTTGCCAAACTCAAAGGCAGGGTATACAATAGATCTGGTACACAGACATGGCATACTTTATAGAACCTATGGCCAAGGCATAGGGAATGACTTTCATTCTCTTTCTATCTTCTGCCGTGGTCGGGTTTTGAGTCTTACTCAATTTCACACCTTGTAACACAGGCAAGAACTCTTTCTTTGACTGTTCCATTTTGAACTACTTCAAAATCTTGTCAAGGTATGTACTCATTGAAAAAACTTATCAAGCATCTTGATCTATCTCTATAGATCTTGATGCTCAATATGTAAGCAGCTTCACCGAGGTCTTTCTTTGAAAAACTTCTTTCAAACACTCCTTTATGCTTTGCAGAATAATTCTACATTATTTCCGATCTACAATATGTCATTCACATATACTTATCAGAAATGATGTAGTGCTCCCACTCACTTTCTAGTAAATACAGGCTTCACCTTAAGTCTGTACAAAACTATATGCTTTGATCAACTCATCAAAGCGTATATTCCAACTCTGAGATGCTTGCACCAGTCCATAGATGGATCGCTGGAGCTTGCACACTTTGTTAGCTTCCTTTGGATCAAAAAAAAACTTCTGGTTGCATCATATACAACTCTTCCTCCGAAAAACCATTCAGAATGCAGTTTTACATCCATTTGCCAAATTTCATAAATTGTGGCAATTGCTAACATGATTCGGACAGACTTAAGCATCGCTACTGCTTGAGAAAATCTCATTGTAGTCAACATCTTGAACTTTGTCGAAAACCTTTTTGCAACAAGTCGAGCTTTGTAGATAGTAACACTACTATCAACGTCCGTCTTCCTCTTGAAGATCCATTTGTTTTCTATGGTTTGCCGATCATCGGGCAAATCCATCAAAGTCCATACTTTGTTCTCATACATGGATCATATCTCGATTTCATGGCCTCAAACCATTTTGCGGAATCTGGGCTCATCATCGCTTCCTCACAGTTCGTAGGTTTGTCATGGTCAAGCAACACGACCTCCGAACAGGATTACCGTACCACTCACAGTGCGGATCTCACTGTTTTACCTACGAGGTTCGGTAGTAACTTGATCTGAAGTTTTATGATCATCATCATTAACTTCCTCACTAATTGGTGTAGGTGTCCAGTGCAAACGGCGGTTGATAATAATTTTCCTCCAATTTGAAAGAAAGCCGGGCTACCCAAGCTGTGACTAGCTCATACTTCAATAAACAGCTCATGCAGACAGGTGCGGCCCGGTGTGTTGATGTAAACCAGGCCATGAGAGGCGGACGAAAAAAGATGACCTCGGCATCAGAGGCGGCTCAAACAGATGAACCGGCCGCGGTACTGTAAACCGGCGCAGGCGAGTCAACCGCGTCGTTTTGATGTAGTGAACAATTGTCCTGCATCAACAATATTGCAGACCAAGGCAAAGATAAACTGCTCTTTGACAAAAAATAATATGTGCCCATAAAATATATTTAAAATGGATGTCACCTGACGTGCCAGGCCAGAAATAATCCGCCATGAAATTGATGATCGATAAGTGATGTAAACCGGCCGCGGCGTGGTAAACCGGTGCGGACGGGTGAGTCGGCCGGCGCGTTGATATAACCCGGACCGCAATGCGCGTGTCCGTGAATGGCATAAAAATTGTCCTGTGTAAAAATATTACAAGACAGAGTAATTGTTCTTTGATAAAAACAAAGTGTTTAATACATAAATTTAGAGGAATACCACCTGATGTTTGGGCGATACGAAAAAACACGCAGCATCGAAGCGGCTTCGAGTGATGAGTCGGTCGCGGCCTTGTAAACCGTGCGAACAGCGAGTTAATCGTGGGCGCGGTCCCAGTGATTTGATGTAGATCGGACCACAGGTTGTGCACGCTCGAGCGGACACGGCCGCGGTGTACCGTCATAGATCGGCACATGCGTCCTCCGGGTACAACGGCAGAGTGCGGACGAGCAAAACAGCCTCCTGCTTATAAATTAACCTGAGGATAAATTCCATTCAACAGCCAATGCAGCAGTTGAATTTCTGGCTGATTTTACGCAAAGGACTAGTGTTCCTTCACCGCATCATCACTTTTTCCTTTTCCCTTTTTAGGTGCATGTGCTCCAGATTAATCAACCTCGATTTCTATGCAACCGCTAGTGGTCCTTGGGGTTTCACGTGGAGTAGCCTTCAGCTAGTATTACGGAGTACTAGTAAACTGCTCCAGATCTGAGTTCGTATCCGGTACTAGTGAGGCGGTTTGCAGCAGCGAGACCAAGCGAACAGCTCGCCCGACGGCGACTTCGGACGAAGGGCGTGTGGAGGCGAGCGGGCGCGGGTTACGGCGAGACGGCCGCGAGACCGGCCGGCTTGAGGCGCAGCAGCGCTGGCCAGCCAATGGCGATCGAGACGCGCCCGTGACGGCGGTTTAGAGATGAAAATAGTGGCCGTGTCAAGTTCAGGTCCACTTCCGTCGATGGCCGCCGTAAATAACACGTATTGACCCAGCCTCGTAAGACGTGCAATGATAGCTTACTCTCGATGGATATTCCTTGTCCTCAAGCTTGTGAACTTTACGCAGATAATATCTTTTCCTTCCATAATTCTTGAATTATCCTCCCAATAGCTTCCTCGTATGCGTACCAATCGGTGGTTTTTGCTTGATGCATGATCTCCACCCCTTTTGTTTGCCTCAACCCTGTGCTTGTACGCAGCGGCCGCGGCTCCACCAATGAGACAAAAACCGATCGCAGCTTGATGATTTTGATGTGTATGGATGGAACTCCCCTTGCACTTGTCTTCTTGCGGTAGTGCGGCAGACATTAATCACCTTCAAATCTCTCCGTTCATAAATCTGATCCGACGAACTTGAAGCTGACACAGGCCTTTTCAAACCGGCTCTTCATCAGAAAAAATAAATATGAGTCCCTCGAACCCTAAAAGAGATCCCTTCAAGAACTCAACACCATCGTGCGCAGGCCCCACGGTGGGCGCCAACTGTCGTGGATGAAGGAAATATGCCCTAGAGGCAATAATAAAGTTATTATATATTTCCTCATTTCATGATAAATGTTTATTATTCATGCTAGAATTGTATTAACCGGAAACATAATACATGTGTGAATACATAAACAAACAGAGTGTCACTAGTATGCCTCTACTAGACTAGCTTGTTAATCAAAGATGGTTATGTTTCCTAACCATGAACAAGGAGTTGTTATTTGATTAACAAGGTCACATCATTAGTTGAATGATCTGATTGACATGACCCATTCCGTTAGCTTAGCACCCGATCGTTTAGTATGTTGCTATTGCTTTCTTCATGACTTATACATGTTCCTATGACTATGAGATTATGCAACTCCCGTTTGCCAGAGGAACACTTTGGGTACTACCAAACGTCACAACGTAACTGGGTGATTATAAAGGAGTACTACAGGTGTCTCCAAAGGCAGATGTTGGGTTGGCGTATTTCGAGATTAGGATTTGTCACTCCGATTGTCGGAGAGGTATCTCTGGGCCCTCTCGGTAATGCTCATCACTTAAGCCTTGCAAGCATTACAACTAATGAGTTAGTTGCGAGATGATGTATTACGGAACGAGTAAAGAGACTTGCGATAACGAGATTGAACTAGGTATTGGATACCGACGATCGAATCTCGGGCAAGTAACATACCGATGACAAAGGAACAACGATGTTGTTATGCGGTTTGACCGATAAAGATCTTTGTAGAATATGTAGGAGCCAATATGGGCATCCAGGTCCCGCTATTGGTTATTGACCAAGAATAGTTCTAGGTCATGTCTACATAGTTCTCGAACCCGTAGGGTCCGCACGAAGGTTTCGATGATGCTTATATTATGAGTTTATGAGTTTTGATGTACCGAAGGAGTTCGAGTCCCGGATGAGATCGGGGACATGACGAGGAGTCTCGAAATGGTCGAGACGTAAAGATCGATATATTGGACGACTATATTCGAGTTCGGAAAGGTTCCGAGTGATTCGGTATTTTTCGAGTACCGGGAGTTACGGGAATACGGGGAAGAGTATTGGGCCTTAATGGGCTTTAGTGGGAAGGAGCCGAGGGAGGCGCGCCCTCCCAAGCCCAGTCCGAATTGGACAAAGGGTTTGGGGCGCGCCCCCTCTTCCTTCCTTCTCCACTTCCCTCTTTCCCCTTGACCTAGTTGGACTAGGAAAGAAGGAATCCTACTCCCGTGGGAGTAGGACTCCTTGAGCGCCCTCCTCCTAGGGCCGGCCTCCTCCTCCCTCCCTCCTTTATATAAGGGGGCAGGGGGCACCCCCTAGACACACAAGTTGATCTACGGATCGTTCCTTAGTCGTGTGCGGTGCCCCCTTCCACCATATTCCACCTCGGTCATATCGTCGCAAAGCTTAGGCGAAGCCCTGCGCCGGTAGAACATCAAGATCGTCACCACGCCGTCGTGCTGACGGAACTCTCCCTCGACACTCGGCTGGATCGGAGTTCGAGGGACGTCATCGAGCTGAACGTGTGCTGAACTCGGAGGTGCCGTACGTTCGGTACTTGGATCGGTCGGATCGTGAAGACGTACGACTACATCAACCGCGTTGTGCTAACGCTTCCGCTTACGGTCTATGAGGGTACGTGGACAACACTCTCCCCTTTCGTTGCTATGCATCACCATGATCTTGCGTGTGCGTAGGAATTTTTTTGAAATTACTAAGTTCCCCAACAGTGGTATCAGAGCCTAGGTTTTTATGGTTTGATGTTTTGCACGAGTAGAACACAAGTAAGTTGTGGGCGATACAAGTCATACTACCTACCAGCATGTCATACTTTGGTTCAGCGGTATTGTGAGATGAAGCGCCCGACCGACATTACGCGTGACGCTTCTGAGACTGGTTTCACCGCTACGAGCACTCGTTGCTTAAAGGTGACTGGTGGGTGTCTGTCTCTCTCACTTTAGTTGAACCGAATGTGGCTACGCCCGGTCCTTGAGAAGGTTAAAACGGAGTCTATTTGACGAAGTATCGTTGTGGTTTTGATGCGTAGGTGAGATTGGTTCTTGCTTAAGCCCGTAGCAGCCACGTAAAATTTGCAACAACAAAGTAGAGGACGTCTAACTTGTTTTTGCAGGGCATGTTGTGATGTGATATGGTCAAGACGTGATGCTATTGTATGAGATGATCATGTTTTGTAACCGAAGTTATCGGCAACTGGCAGGAGCCATATGGTTGTCGCTTTATTGTATGAAATGCAATCTCCCTGTAATGCTTTACTTTATCACTAAGCGGTAGCGATAGTCGTAGAAGCATAAGATTGGCGAGACGACAACGATGCTACGATGGAGATCAAGGTGTCGCGCCGGTGACGATGGTGATCATGATGGTGCTGCGGAGATGGAGATCACGAAGCACAAGACGATGATGACCATATCATATCACTTATATTGATTTGCATGTGATGTTTATCTTTTATGCATCTTATCTTGCTTTGATTGACGGTAGCATTATAAGATGATCTCTCACTAAATTATCAAGAAGTGTTCTCCCTGAGTATGCACCGTTGCCAAAGTTCGTCGTGCCCAGACACCACGTGATGATCGGGTGTGATAAGCTCTACGTCCATCTACAACGGGTGCAAGCCAGTTTTGCACACGCAGAATACTCAGGTTATACTTGACGAGCCTAGCATATGCAGATATGGCCTCGGAACACGGAGACCGAAAGGTCGAGCGTGAATCATATAGTAGATATGATCAACATAAGATGTTCACCATTGAAAACTACTCCATCTCACGTGATGATCGGTTATGGTTTAGTTGATTTGGATCACGTGATCACTTAGATGACTAGAGAGATGTCTGTCTAAGTGGGAGTTCTTAAGTAATATGATTAATTGAACTTAAATTTATCATGAACTTAGTCCTGGTAGTATTTTGCAAATTATGTTGTAAGATCAATAGCTCGCGAAGTTGCTTTCATATGTTTGTTTTGATATGTACCTAGAGAAACTGTGTTGAAAGATGTTAGTAGCAATGATGCGGATAGGATCCGTGATCTGAGGTTTATCCTCATTGCTGCACAGAAGAATTATGTTCTTGATGCACCGCTAGGTGACAAACCTATTGCAGGAGCAGATGTAGACGTTATGAACGTTTGGCTAGCTCAATATGATGACTACTTGATAGTTTTGTGCACCATGCTTTATGGCTTAGAATCGGGACTTCAAAGATGTTTTGAACATCATGGACCATATGAGATGTTCCAGAATTGAAGTTAATATTTCAAGCAAATACCGAGTTGAGAGATATGAAGTCTCCAACAAGTTCTATAGCTAAAAGATGGAGGAGAATCGCTCAACTAGTGAGCATGTACTCAGATTGTCCAGGTACTACAATCGCTTGAATCAAGTGGGAGTTAATCTTCCGGATAAGATAGTGATTGACAGAATTCTCTAGTCACCATCACCAAGTTAGTAGAACTTCGTGATGAACTATAGTATGCAAGGGATGATGAAAATGATTCCCGAGTTTTTCATGATGAAGAAATCGATGAAGGTAGAAATCAAGAAAGAGCATCAAGTGTTGATGGTTGACAAGATCACTAGTTTCAAGAAAGGGCAAAGGAAAGCAAGGGAACTTCAAGTAGATTGACAAGCAAGTTGTCACTCCCACGAAGAAACCCAAAGCTGAACCAAAGCACGAAACTAAGTGCTTACACTGCAAAGGAAATGGTCCTTTGAAGCGGAACTGCCCTAAATATTTGGTGGATAAGAAGGATGGCAAAGTGAAAAAGGGTATATTTGATATACAGTGTTTTTATGTGTGCTTTACTAGTGTTTATAGCAACCCCTCGGTATTTGGTACTGGTTCGGTTGCTAAGAGTAGTAACTCAAACGGAGTTGCGAATAAAATGAAAACTAGTTAAGGGTGAAGTGACGATGTGTGTTGAAAGTAGTTTCAACATTGATATGATCATCATCGCACACTCCCTATACTTTCGGGATTAGTGTTGAAACTAAATAAATGTTATTTGGTGTTTACGTTGAGCATGAATATGATTTGATCGTGTTTATTGCAATACAGTTCTTCATTTAAGTAAGAGAACAAACTGTTGTTCTGTTTACATGAATAAAACCTTATATGGTTACACACCCAATGAAAATGGTTCATTGGATCTCGATCGTAGTGATACACATATTCATAATATTGAAACCAAAAATTACAAAGTTAATAATGATAGTGCAACTTATTTGTGGCACTGCCGTTTAGGTCATATTGGTGTAAAGCGCATGAAGAAACTCCATGCTGATGGGATTTTGGAATCACTTGATTATGAATCACTTGATGCTTATGAACCGTGCCTTTTGGGCAAGATGACTAAAACTCCGTTCTCCGAACAATGGAACAAGCTACCGACTTATTGGAAATAATACATACCGATGTATGCGATCCAATGAGTGTTGATGCTCGTGGCAAGTATCGTTATTTTCGACCTTCACAAGATGATTTGAGCAGATATGGGTATATCTACTTGATGAAACATAAGTCTGAAATAGTTGAAAGGTTCAAAGAATTTCAGAGTGAAGTGGAAAAATCATCGTAACAAGAAAATAAAGTTTCGTGATCGATCACGAGACGAACATTTGAGTTACGAGTTTGGTCTTCAATTAAAACAATGTGGAATAGTTTCACAGCTCACGCCACCTGGAACACCACAATGTTATGGTGTGTCCAAACATCGTAACCGCACTTTATTGGATATAGTGCAATCTATGATGTTTCTTACCGATTTACCAATATCGTTTTTGGGATCATGTATTAGAGACAGCTGCATTCACGTTAAATAGGGCACCATCTAAATCCGTTGAGACGACACTATATGAACTGTGGTTTAGCAAGAAACCAAAGTTGTCGTTTCTTAATGTTTGGGGCTGCGATGCTTATGTGAAAAAGTTTCATCCTGATAAGCTCGAACCCAAATCGGAGAAGTACGTCTTCATAGAATACCCAAAGGAAATTGTTGGGTACACCTTCTATCACAGATCCGAAGGCAAGATATTCGTTGCTTAAGATGGATCCTTTCTAGAGAAGGAGTTTCTCTCGAAAGAAGTGAGTGGGAGGAAAGTAGAACTTGATAAGGTAATTGTACCTTCTCCTTATTGAAAGTAGTTCATCACGAAATCTGTTCTGTGACTACTACACCAATTAGTGAGGAAGCTAATGATGATGATCATGTAACTTCAGATCAGTTACTACCGAATCTCGTAGGTAAACCAGAGTGAGATCCGCACCAGAGTGGTACGGTAATCCTGATCTGGAAGTCATGTAACTAGACCATGATAAACCTACGAACTATGAGGAAGCGATGATGAGCCCAGATTCCGCGAAATGGCTTGAGGTCATGAAATCTGAGATGAGATCCATGTATGAGAACAAAGTATGGACTTTGGTGGAGTTGCCCGATGATCGGCAAGCCATATTGTATAAATGGATGTTCAAGAGGAAGACGGACGTTGATAGTAGTGTTACTATCTACAAAGCTTGACTTGTCGCAAAAAGGTTTTTGACAAGTTCAAGGTGTTGACTACAATGAGATTTTCTCAACTGTAGCGATGCTTAAGTCTGTCCAAATCATGTTAGCAATTGCCACAATTTATGAAATTTGGCAAATGGATGTAAAACTGCATTCTGAATGGGTTTCGGAGGAAGAGTTGTATGTGATGCAACGAGAAGGTTTTATCGATCCAAAGGAGCTAACAAAGTGTGCAAGCTCCAATGATCCATCTATGGACTGGTGCAAGCATCTCGAGTTGGAATATACGCTTTGATAAGTTGATCAAAGCATATAGTTTATACAGACTTGCAGTGAAGCCTGTATTTACAAGAAAGTGAGTGGGAGCACTACAGCATTTCTGATAAGTATATGTGAATGACATATTGTTGATCGGAAATAATGTAGAATTATTCTGCAAAGCATAAAGGAGTGTTTAAAAGGAATTTTTCAAAGAAAGACCTCGGTGAAGCTGCTTACATATTGAGCATCAAGATCTATAGAGATAGATCAAGATGCTTGATAAGTTTTTTCAATGAGTACATACCTTGACAAGATTTTGAAGTAGTTCAAAATGAAACAGTCAAAGAAAGAGTTCTTGCCTGTGTTACAAGGTGTGAAATTGAGTAAGACTCAAAACCCGACCACGGCAGAAAATAGAAAGAGAATGAAAGTCATTCACTATGCCTTGGCCATAGTTTCTATAAAGTATGCCATGCCGTGTACCAGATCTATTGTATACCCTGCACCGAGTTTATGCAGGAGTACAATAGTGATCTAGGAGTAGATCATCGGACAGCGGTCAAAATTATCCTTAGTGGAATAAGGATATGTTTCTCGATTATGGAAGTGACAAAAGGTTAGGTCGTAAAGGGTTACGTCGATGCAAGTTTTGACACCGATCCGGATGACTCTAAGTCTCGATCTAGATACATATAGAAAGTGGGAGCAATTAGCTAGAGTAGCTTAAATGCGAGCATTGTAGACATAGAAAAATTGCAAAATACATAACGGATCTAAATGTGAAAGACCCGTTGACTAAGACTCTCTCACAAGCAAAACATGATCACACCTTAGTACTCTTTGGGTGTTAATCACATAGCGATGTGAACTAGATTATGAATCTAGTAAACCCTTTGGGTGTTGGTCACATGGCGATGTGAACTATGGGTGTTAATCACATGATGATGTGAACTATCGATGTTAATCACATGGTGATGTGATCTAGATTATTGACTCTAGTGCAAGTGGGAGACTGAAGGAAATATGCCCTAGAGGCAATAATAAAGTTATTATATATTTCCTCATTTCATGATAAATGTTTATTATTCATGCTAGAATTGTATTAACCAGAAACATAATACATGTGTGAATACATAAACAAACAGAGTGTCACTAGTATGCCTCTACTAGACTAGCTTGTTAATCAAAGATGGTTATGTTTCCTAACCATGAACAAGGAGTTGTTATTTGATTAACAAGGTCACATCATTAGTTGAATGATCTGATTGACATGACCCATTCCGTTAGCTTAGCAACCGATCGTTTAGTATGTTGCTATTGCTTTCTTCATGACTTATACATGTTCCTATGACTATGAGATTATGCAACTCCGCTTGCGGAGGAACACTTTGGGTACTACCAAACGTCATAACGTGGCGGGTGATTATAAAGGAGTACTACAGGTGTCTCCAAAGGCGTATGTTGGGTTGGCGATTTCGAGATTAGGATTTGTCACTCCGATTGCTCGGAGAGGTATCTCTGGCCCTCTCGGTAATGCACATCACTTAAGCCTTGCAAGCATTACAACTAATGAGTTAGTTGCGAGATGATGTATTACGGAACTAGTAAAGAGACTTGCGTAACGAGATTGAACTAGGTATTGGATACCGACGATCGAATCTCGGGCAAGTAACATACCGATGACAAAGGAACAACGATGTTGTTATGCGGTTTGACCGATAAAGATCTTTGTAGAATATGTAGGAGCCAATATGGGCATCCAGGTCCCGCTATTGGTTATTGACCAAGAATAGTTCTAGGTCATGTCTACATAGTTCTCGAACCCGTAGGGTCCGCACGCTTAAGGTTTCGATGATGCTTATATTATGAGTTTATGAGTTTTGATGTACCGAAGGAGTTCGAGTCCCGGATGAGATCGGGGACATGACGAGGAGTCTCGAAATGGTCGAGACGTAAAGATCGATATATTGGACGACTATATTCGGAGTTCGGAAAGGTTCCGAGTGATTCGGTATTTTTCGAGTACCGGGAGTTACGGGAATACGGGAAGAGTATTGGGCCTTAATGGGCTTTAGTGGGAAGGAGCCAGAGGAGGCGCGCCCTCCCAAGCCCAGTCCGAATTGGACAAAGGGTTTGGGGCGCGGCCCCCTCTTCCTTCCTTCTCCACTTCCCTCTTTCCCCTTGACCTAGTTGGACTAGGAAAGAAGGAATCCTACTCCCGTGGGAGTAGGACTCCTGGCGCGCCCTCCTCCTAGGGCCGGCCTCCTCCTCCCTCCCTCCTTTATATACGGGGGCAGGGGGCACCCCCTAGACACACAAATTGATCTACGGATCGTTCCTTAGTCGTGTGCGGTGCCCCCTTCCACCATATTCCACCTCGGTCATATCGTCGCAAAGCTTAGGCGAAGCCTGCGCGCGATAGAACATCAAGATCGTCACCACGCCGTCTTGTGACGAACTCTCCTCGACACTCGGCTGGATCGGAGTTCGAGGGACGTCATCGAGCTGAACGTGTGCTGAACTCGGAGGTGCCGTACGTTCGGTACTTGGATCGGTCGGATCGTGAAGACGTACGACTACATCAACCGCGTTGTGCTAACGCTTCCACTTACGGTCTATGAGGGTACGTGGACAACACTCTCCCCTCTCGTTGCTATGCATCACCATGATCTTGCGTGTGCGTAGGAAATTTTCTGAAATTACTACGTTCCCCAACAGTGGATTTGTCACGGCAGATGTCCTTAGTGTCAGGACTTAGTCGCGAGGCCAACGCATCTATGTGGTAGCTTGAGAGGGGTTGAGCGGAATCGAGAGACGCAACACAAGACAGGGATTTAGACAGCTTCGGGCCCCGGGAAACATCATCCGGTAAAAACCCTACATGCTGTTTGAGGCTAGGTCTCATTATCATCACGAGGGAATCGCCGTAAACCGGCTCTCCTCTTTGTGTCTAACCCTAGAGATTATTGCTTGTAGCTTGTAGCTTCTAGCTTCTAACTTCTAACTTGTCCCTCTTTGGGGAGCCCTGCCCCTCCTTATATATGTTGAAGGGGCGGTTTACATGACTAGTCCTAGTTGGATTAGGATTACTCTATTACAAATGGAGTCCTAGTCTTGCTTCCTTTATAGGAGAATAGTCCTTATGTTTTCCTCATAAACCGGCCCACCATTAAACATGAACCGACCTTCTGGGCCTTGGGCCTCGTCATCCATCTGACCCGCCCGCCAGGATACGAATGAACCACCAAGACCGGGCGGGTATCCCGTGAACCGTCCAGTCCGGCCGGGTTAAACTTCCGGCCGGTTTACACCGCGGGGTATATCCCCGACACAGTGGATGTGCAACTTCGGATGCTACCCGGACCAACTGCCTAATAGTGGTGTGCAACTTTTCTCCATAACTCCCATGGATTTGTAGTTTTTCATGCTAGCACCCCGTCCAAACCACCCCCACTAGTGAGATTGTGGAATTTTAGCACCCCGTCTATATGCAACTTTGCAGTCCCTTCGTGGATGTGCAATTTTCACCATCCAATTATCTCTGCCAGTGAGATGTGTAGTTTCATCGGTTTCCCCGACCAACTGTGCCTTCCAGACTATGTGCAACTCTGTCTATTGCCCCTGCCAACTGAAACTACACATCCATAAGTAGGGAGGCGAAGGAGTTGCACATCAACTAGTGGGCAGTTGACTGGAACAACAAAGTAAGTTGCACATATCGTTGGTAGAGTAGGTAGGGATGGATGTGCAGCAGTGAAAAACCAAATATCGACAAGTAGGAAGCGGGTTTGCACATCAACTACTAGGTAGTTGGCCGGGGCAGAAAGACTAGTTGCACATAAAAAAGTTGGTTATCATGGTTGTTGAGTTGCAACCTCATAGATAGAGTTTTAAAATTGGTTTAAAAAAGTTGCATCATGTAGTAATAGAGTTGCATCATGTAGTAATAGAGTTGCACAATATATAGGCATTGAAAAAATTTCATCAAAACTTTCAAAGATCTCGTCGCGAGAGTTCCAACAGTGAAAACGGATCTGAATTCCGACATGCGGTTTGAAATCTATGACTTTTAAAAAATTTAAAAACCCCGAAATGAATGCACGTGGATTTGTTCTTTCCGAAATGAAGTAACCAGTGTGAACGCATGCCACATGCACTTGAGAGATTTGCATGCATGTGAGAGACGGGCCACTCCGTTCAGCCAAATAGTGCGTACGCACTTTTTAGATTTTAGTAAACTTACGAGCTTTAAGAGTGACACATATGCTTCATGCCTTGAAACTCCACACAACAATTCATCCTCCTTCTCGAGTATGCTACCATCGTGTTTCCTTCAAAGTCTACCGTGGACGGCGTCGGTAGGGGCGGATGGTACCTGGGCGCCACGGGATCCGGGATGGAACTGTGGCTCATGCCAAGCTGGGCGAGCGGTGGAGGTTCGACAGACCTAGACGGTGCCCGAGGTGATTCGGCAGCGACGTCATTGTCCGTGGGTGCATATAAAGAGTACATGGAGAGGACGGGGAGGGGGGAGGGTTTCAGATGGGGTATTTTGGCGGGCCGAGCCGACGGTGCCGGAGTCTGACGTGGTGGACGTCCGGACTCCCCCAAACTTTTCCTAAGCTTGGTTCCGTTTTGTGGAATTTCGTACATCTAGACCAATGAAACAATTTTGATGACCATTATTGGATGACAAAATTTGTTCGAACCATTAAATCCAGATATTTGTGGGCGATTGATGATCTATGTTGGAGTTGCCCTTATTCCCTAGAGTTATGTTTCTTTTCATGGTTATATGTTGCTCTTTTAGTTGACTTCGAAATTTTGTTTATAGTATACTTAAAAAATTAAATAAATAAAAGTTACCTAAAAACAAACATCAGCGGCACACGACAACGCGTGGAACTGTCCAAGCAACTGCCGTGCCATCGTCTAACTTTCTCACCTTCGGCGGTGTATCCTGCCCCGACTCCGGCAGACCGCCAGGGCGCTTACCAGCCGCACCAGCGTCACTGGCGGTCGCCATGTCGAGCAGTATCCCCGCCTGCTCGATTAACGTCGCGAGCCCTCGGAACTCCCGCTTCGCCCGCTCCACGGACTCCGCGGGCTCCATCGCCACGGCGTCCAGGAGCTCACGCAGCTGGCGCCGGCTCATCCCCGCCAGGTACCTCGTCACGGCGGCGCTGGGCGTCCCGGACACCTGCGACGCGGCGTGCGTGGCGGCCTCCACGCCCACGGGCAGGTTCTGGTCGTCACCGTCGACGAGCCGGCGCCTTTGCTGCTGCTGCTCCGGTGCGGCGATGCCGACGCGGAGCGCGCGGCCGTGGAGGGGGTGGCCGTGCAGGTTGCGGCATGCGCTGCGGGCCGTCTCGTCGTCGAGGTACTCGCAGAAGGCGAAGCCGCGGGGCCTGCCGGTGCCCTTGTCGGTTGCCACGCGGAGGGACGCCACGGGGCCGATCTCCTCGCACGCGTCCCGGAGCTCCGTCTCGCTCGCCAGGTACGGGATGTTGCCCACGAACACCACGCTGCTGCAGCGGCACGACGTGGCGGTGATGCCCTCCATGGTGCTGATTGCGCGGCGCGACGAGACTTTCGTATGACGCAGCGGCGCGCGGCCTGATTGCTATTGGTTTTGATGGTTTGATGAAGATTGGTGGGTTTATAGAAGCGGCTCCCGCGCCGACCTACGGTCGGGGACAAAGACCGGCACATTGGCGGTAAGAAGACGTGTTCCTGTTGGAATTGAGGACTTCTTCCACGCGGCTCGTGTCTTCGAGAACGTTCTTCCCTGGCAGTTGTATTCGGGCACGGCTTTGTCGTTGGTAGCGACTATGTTAGATGGCATGCTGATGTCACACGCTTTTTTTTTTATTTTTTTATATATTTGGGACAGTACAAAATACACATGTTATAATAAATTAGTAAATCTTTGTAACAAAGTGTTGATCGTGGATTTAAAAATGTAAATACAGTGTGAAAGAAATGTTCGCTCTAGTTTTAGAAAAATGTTCCTACCATGCAAAAAAAACGTACCAACATTTCAAAAAATGTGCAGGTGACATTTAGAAAAAGCTATGCAATCTAAACAAAATGTTGGTTTTTGAGTGGTGTAACAAAATGTCCGTCTAATTCAAAAATTGTACCGCTTGAAAAACATGTACGTTACATTTAGAAAATGTTCACGCATTTTAAACAAAATGTTTGTGACATGTTGAGAAAAATATTTATCCAATGTAAACAAATATCCGCATAGTTTAAAAAAAGTTTCATATCATACAGCGAAATGTTTCGACGTGTATTTAAGAAAATGTTCAAAAAAGTAATGGGAAAAAAATAAATTATGTATTTAAAAATTTAAACATATATAAAAATTTCTTAGATGTATACATAAAATGTACAATGTGCATGAAAAAAAGTAGACATGAAAACATATATTTGCAAAAAAAGAATGGTAATCATGTATTTTAGAAATATGAAATTATTACAAAAAAAATATTCCTGCTGTATACGAAAAATGTACAACGCATATGAAAAATATAGACATTTGTTCGTGAAAAGAAGGGAAATAAATTAAAGAAAGCCTTACAAAACCAGAGAAAGAAACACAGAAAACCGAAGGGAAAAACAGAAAACTAATATGAAAATAAAAATAATAATAAAACCAAGAAAAAAAACCAAATAAAACCATGTCGAACAAACAAAACAGGACCGCTCGCCTCAAAGACACTGAAGATCCCTCCCGTCTAACTACTTGCCTCAAGGGCGGCGAGTAGTGGGCCGGCTCACGAGAGGAATTTTTATTTTCTTACTGTATTTATACACCCCTAAATAAAACTTATGTTTATACACCCATAAAAAGACTTATGTTTACATTTTAGAAAATACTCTAAAGTGTAGGTATATTTTTTTACTTTTTTAGTTATAAATAAATATTCACCGGATATTGTAAAAGTATTTGGAAATTGTAAGCCTTTTGTTCTCATGGTTTAAAACAGTATTCCTACATTTTAAAAACAAACATGCTATTCACAAAAATGTTCATGCGTTTCAAAAAATATATTCATGCATTGAAATTTTTTGTTCATGTAATTTTAAAAAAATGGTCACACAATTCCAAAAATGGTTGTGAAATTTCAAAATATTTACAGATTAAAAAAATTATGATCATGACATTCGCAAGAAATGTTCATCATGTATTGCAAAATGTTCAACGTGTATCAAAGAACTGATCGAGTTTACATGAAAAATATACAATGTGTATTCGGAAAATCTTGAAAGTGTATTAGAAAGAAATCATCAGGTATTTAAAAAATGTCCAAGGTGTATCTGAATAATGTTTCACATGTATTAAACAATATTCAATATGTATTCTAATTTTTTGACATGTATTGTACATTTCTTAACATGTATTTTAAAAATGAATATTCAAAGATGTATTTGAAAAAATATTCATCATGCATTTCAAAAAAAGTCAGCGTATATACAAAAAAAGTATGACATGTATTAAAGAAAGTTGACATGTATTTGAAAGAAAGAAAAATGAAAAGGAACAAAAATGGAAAGGAAGAAGTATAGGGAAAAGACCAAAAAACAATGAAAATCATAAACGAAAACACATACCAAAGATTAAAAAGAAGAAGAAAGAAAAGTGTGAAACCGTCCTAAAACTGATGGAAACTGACACATATCGGTGCATAGCCTTGGATAAACCGCCCATCCTACCGCACTAGTAGAAAACAGGGCATACGTCCGGACCAGATAAGCCCATTAGTCCCGGTTGGCTCAAGAACCGGTACCAATTGGCCCATTGGTCCCGGTTCATGAGGCCAGGGGCCTGCAGGGACTCGTGGGGCCATTGGTCCCGGTTGGAGGCACGAACCGGGACCAATAGGCCCCGCTCCTGGCCCAACACCACTGGTACCGGTTTGTCGCCTGAACCCGCACCAAAACATCATCTTTCGGGCCGGGTCAGGCCACAAACCGATACCAATCCTGCCAGGGGAGAGGGCAAAAAGAATTTTTATAAAACAAATAAAAAAACAAAAAAATAAAATAAATAAGTAGAAATAAAATGAAATAAATAATTAGAAACAGAAAAAACTTTAATAAATAAGTATAAACAAAATAAACTTCAATAATGTAAAGTAAATAAACTATAATAAAATATAAAACCTCTAGTATTATTGAAACTAAAATTATATCTCCAATGCTTTTTGTAACAAACGAGTTTTCATATGAAACCTTGATATCTCGAATGTTGCATTTTGAACACACAAGAAGTCCGGAGTTGTAATAAGTTATTAAAAATAAAAGAGAGGCGCAATGCTCACCTGCACGTTGCTTAGCTTCATGTCTTGAGGAAATCGTGTAGACTGCACGGAGCTATGTGTAGTTTTTGTCCGAAACCCTGATAGCTCCGTGCAGTCTACACCAGTTCCTCAAGGCTTGAAGCTAAGCAACGTGTAGGTGAGCACTGCGCCTCTCCTTCATCGTCTCTGCACTCAGGCTTATAAACCGCTGCAAGTGCCTCTCGCTTGGCGAGGTGGGACTAAAAAACAGCTGTAGAAAGAATCAACTAAAAAACTCTTTTACCGGTTCATGCCACGAACTGGTACTAAAGGTGCTCGTGGGGCCCCAGGCTTAGAACCGGTAACAAATAAAATGCCTTTGTAACAGCCTTAGAATTGGTACTAAAGGAATCAACTAAAAAACTTTTATAAACCTCTAGTATTATTGAAACTAAAATTATATAAAATGTATGCAACTAAAAAGCAAAAGGAATTTTCATAAAATAAATACAAAAAGCAAAAAAGAAAATAAAAAGGAAATATTTTGTTGAAAGTAGAAAAAAATAATAAAAATAAAATAAATACAAAAAGAAAGCATAAAATAAATATGTAGAAACAAAATAAAATAAACTATCATAAAATAAAATAAAAAACCTTAATAAAATAAATAAAAATAACAAAAGTAAATATTTTGTTGTAAGTAGAAAAAAAGTACCGAAGAAAAAAAAAGGAAAAATAAAAAAATTGCCACCTACTAGGCCACCACGGCATGAATACGACTAGAAACCAACCCATGGGCGAGATTCGTTCCCAGAGCCCAAGAGGGCCCACAGGCAAGTACACCGTGTGTAGGCCCGAAAGCCTGCATTTGAGAGGAGCTCGAGATGGTAGCGAGAGTGGGGCTTATAAAGAACTCTCGATCACCCTCAACTAGCGAAAGGGGGTGAACTTTCGTCTTGCGCGGCAAAGACAGGCCTTTGGTCCTTGGTGGCACCAACAGAGACTAAAGGGTGCATTGGTCCCGGTTTGTGCTGAATCGTCCGGTTAGTGCTACCAACCGACCAATCTGCCCTTAGTCCCGGTTGGTGCCACCAACCGGGACCAATTTCTATTGTTTTTCTTCTTCACCTCTATTCCTTTCTTCTTCTCCTCTTTTTTTTTTCTTTTTTTTCTTTATCGGGTATGTCGTTGTCGATATACCACCTCCCCGATAACTTCGACATGAGGGGGGGGGGTCGATATACCCCCTTCCCGATAACTTCGACATGAGGAGGAATAGGGGTCGAGGGTTCGAGGGTTCTAGGGTTCTAGGGTCGAGGTTTCTAGGAATATGCAAAAGTTAGAATTTTTAATGTTTATAGAATTTTTTGGTGATATTATTGTCGAATATGCAAACGTTTTTATGTTCATATGTAAAGAATATGTCAAAAAAATTGTAGTAGATGATGATGATGATATATGAAAACTTGGTCAATTTTTTCTGTTCTAATTTTGTTCGATGAATGTTTTCTCTCAGGAATTCAACATATATTCAACATGAGGGGGGAGGTGGGGTCGATACCGTCCCCCTCCCCGATAACTTCGACATGAGGGGGGTCGATATACCCCCTCCCCGATAACATTTTTTCCATGTATGTATGTCATCGTTGTCGATATAACCCCTCCTTTTACCAAGTTAAAAGAGCGTTGTCGTCGAGGCCACCCCGAACCCTTTAAGCATTGCCGAGGCCACCCCAAACCCTAGAGAAGTGTCGAGGCCATTAATTAATATAATTCCTTGTTGTGAATAGCTATAGCTAGGTCTACGTTTGCCACTAATATATCCATCTGTCATGTTTGTATAATAATTGCCATGTTGTAATATTTGCAGAAACTATGGAGCACGGTCGAGATGAGGAAGCCGAAGGGGTGTTGGGGGACATAATCGCAGCCAGAGCTAATGTCATGTCGTATCTCAACGAAAGCGATGGCCTGGAAGGAGAGGGTGAAGAAGCAGGCTACGGTCCTCGAACAACGGAGGAGACCGTGACCGGTGACCGATCATCGGTGAAAGAAGGAGGCCGTGATGATGGCTCCGGTGACCGAACAACGTCCGGCCAGGTATATATATTAATTAAGCCTGTGCTGACTATAGTTAATTGATGCATTCATTGTTTTCGTATCTACTATACACATATTAACTCTCGTCTTTCTTCTAATTTCTGGCCCTCTGGATCGAGCACAACTTCGGAAAAGAGACGAGGCCCGAAGAAAAAGTTGCAATTAGATGAAAGGTTCACGATCACAGCAATCGCGCGCGACGGCCAACCGATTGAACCCCTCTGGACCAAGAAGGCATTTACTGCTCAGTGCAGGGTTCTTGTTAGGGACATGATCCCGATCAGCATAGAGCAATGGAATCAGCCTAAGGATGAAGAGCTTCAAGTTTCTTTTGTCGAAGATAGACAGAAAGATGATCTTTGGAAAGCACTGAAGGTAAATTTCATCCTACCAGAAGAGGACGATCCGGAGAATCCAATTAAAGAGCCATTGATCAAGTTCTTTGCTCTCAAGAAGGTGGCAGATCTATTCAGGAAGTGGAAGAATGACCTCAAAGCAAAGTTTGTCAACCAAAAAAATACACCAGAATTCATTGGCTGGTACGAGAAGCTCAGAGATCAATGGGACGCATTTGTGGCGAACAAGACATCGGCGAGGAGTAAGAAGATGTCAGCCATAAACAAGATAAATGCTGCGAAGAAGGAGCTTCACTATCGCACGGTGTCAGGTGGCTACCTCAAAGCCCGACCGTTGTGGGACAAGGCTGAGAACGACCTGCTTGATAAAGGGGTCGAACCGGAGACATTGAACTGGCCAGACCGTTGCCGGACTTGGTTCTTTGGGGTTGGCGGAATCTTGGACCCTGTAAAGGGAAGTGCGTTTGGACGAGGGAGCAACTACGAATACCCCTCAAGAAGCTTTAGCACTATATTAACGCAGTGCAGGCAGGGACGTTCGTTCCAGACAAAGAGAAGGACGAGCTCAAAATGGCCCTCGGGAATCCTGAGCACCCTGGACGGACACGAGGCATGCCAGGCTCCGTGTCGTGGAAGGCTGGGTTTCCGGACGTAGGCGGTTACAAATGCCAAGAGAGGTGGAGGAAGGTGGAGCAGAGCGAACTGCAGGAGTTGCACTCAAGGGTACAGAAGCTAGAGGAACGAGATGCAGTTCAAAGCAAGCGACCTGGCGAAGCTACCCCCCATCTCAGCAGAGAAGCAGCGTGGCTTCCACTGAGTAGCTTCAGCTGGAGCTTGTCTTCACGGCTGCTGCTAGCTACCCCATGGATGTTATCACAGAGTTTCAACGTTGCCACCTTATGACGCAATGGGAGAAGTACAAAGTCAAGGTGGCTGTCGGCTCTGTTCTAGCGCTTAAACGCGGCGCAACTTATCACTGCCGTCAAGTTCCAGAACGATATGCTAGGGTGACGGTGGAAGAAATAACGGAGGGATTTGAGGAGCTCGTGCTTGACCACCCTACTGGTGAAGGGGAGACTCGGCTGGGTTTTGCTTTGAAGACTCCATGCCTATGGAGGAAGGAGCTCATCTACCTTTCGAACTGGACGCCTCCGCCTCCTCCTCCTCCTCCTCTAAGTGAGGGCACTCTCCCTCCTCCTCCGCCTCCTTCTCCGGCGAGTGATCGGGGCACTCCGCCTCCTTCTCCGGCGCGTGGCGGCACTCCGCCTCCTTCTCCGCCTCCTTCTCCGCCTGCACCAGCGCGCCCGACCAGCCATCCTCCTCCTTCTCCGCCTCATCAGCAAGGGCAAAAGAGACCCGCCGCCACTCCGGCTACTCCGGTGCATCGCATGCCTTCTCCTCCGCCTCGTAAGCAACTAAAGAAGAAAGCCGTAGCTGCTCGGCCTGCTCCGGCGTCTAGCAGTACAGTCGGGAGGCAATACAAATTCGGTCCATCTCTCAAGACTCTAGAGAAGTTACCATACGAGAGGACCGAGAAGGAAAACAATGAGATCTGTCAAGCCCAAGTGAGGGACTACTTCGCAACGCAAAGAGCTAAGAGACATCAACCTCCAGAGGAGAAGATAGATCCGGTTAAAGCGAAGCGCACTTTGGATGGCCTGCAGCGACCACCATCGTCTCCGCCAAGAACCGACTATGAGCGCATTACTGAGACATATAAGGAAGCGAAGCGGTCGGGAAGTACTTGCAGCGACAAAAGGTTACAAGAACGAAGAACTGGGAAAAAAATCCCCCAACTCGGCGAACAAGCGAACCAATCGTGCCCCCTGCTCAAGGTGTCTAGCGATATCGTCGCTAATCATCCGGGGGTCTTGCCCGGTACCAATCCTGGAGATTACGACGATGCACATTATGATATAATGGATCTGGACTTATTCAAATACGAGTACGGGAAGCCTCTCGTCAAAGATGGAACTACTCTAACAAAGATGATGCAAAGATTCCATGATTGGTACATGGAAACCTGCAGAAAGGGGCTGTCAACTGGGAATAAAATCGATACTTTGACACTAAAAGTTAAAGAGGATGTGCATGACCTCGTTGGAATTGAGGAGTTCTCTGTTCCATTTGAGGAGTTCTTCCACTTTTTCAATCTAGAGGCCCTCGGTAAATTAACGGTCACTTGCTACTGTCTGTAAGTAGTACTTCTGTCATTAAGTCTCTATATATAGCTCAGCTCTTTCATTGCACAATATATAATTATCCTCACTATATTATGCAGATTGAAGATCATCGAATGTAGACAAAATGAAATGTATGATATTGGGTTCATTAACACAAATCTCATAGATGAATTTACGGTTAAATATAATGCCAAAGAAACCGAGGACAACTTGCTATGATCTTTGTTA
This sequence comes from Aegilops speltoides, assembly GCA_021437245.1. NCBI lineage: Eukaryota > Viridiplantae > Streptophyta > Magnoliopsida > Poales > Poaceae > Aegilops > Aegilops speltoides. The sequence goes on from CM038147.1 coordinate 482,013,633, forward strand.
ATAAATCAAAACAAAGATACAATACTCTTTCCTTACAACTTCAAGTGAGTGTTACTGTCTTGTGCATAATCGGTTTCCCTAAATTATTACTGTTATAGTAATTAATGCAATTGACGAGTTATGCATGCATGCGTAGCTTCCACTATATTCTCCTAGAGATTAAGCTAGAGAAGGGACTAGTAAACGTCTTAGACTCGAGACGAAAAGATCCCAAGGAGTATGCGCCCATGTCTAAGTGCTCGAGTATTAAGTTGATTCAATCATTATCGCACCATATCAACAACATTGTTCAATTCACGATATCAAGTAATTGTTTTCTTTGTCTCGCAGGGTTTGAAAAGTATTCACCGCACAAGTTACTTCATTGCCGCGGGATCTGGTATGGAAATACCCGAAAGTAAGTACTACTAGCTAGCTAGCTAGTTCCGCACATCTCCCGTTGATTCTAACTACTATCATCAATGCCATTTATAATGCTTCATTATCAGTTTGATTGACCTCTATTTCCCGTAAAGTGCTTGTGGCAGGAACCTGGGAATAATTATTGTGGATACTACGTCTCCGAGTTCTCTACAACGCGATGGCCAAGAATAGGCGGGGCTACTCAAAAAGACAATATGAAGTGCGTAAGCAAAAATATTCACAGGTTTATTTTATTACCGTCATTTCTGTTGAGTTTCATTCATATATATGTATTGACCCCTTATTCAAATTAGATGTGGCAGATGCGGGATGAACTTCTACTAGCAGATCGCATGTGAGTAATTCAAGAGGAATTGGCTGGATTCTTTCTTGACCACGTCATCAATAAAGCCGGAGAATACCACCATGCATTTGGAAGTTGAGTTCATATGTTAGGGTATTGTAAGAGATCTTACACATTATATATATATATATATATATATATATATATATATATATATATATATATATATATATATATATATATATATAGTCAATAGCGTCGGTAAGATATACAAAAACTTGTTGTTCGACCAATCTCTCGGAAAAGGGGAGGTCGATCACTTCTGTATATGTTCATGACGATCTTCTGTATACTTAATAGTTTTCTTCATTTGCTTACTAGCTAGCTAGCGTGTGGAGTCCTCTCTATACGTAGCGTCGACCAAGCACAGAAATAAGAGAGGACACTTCTCTCTATTAGCTAGCTAATACAATATATGAAACCCCATAAATTAACCCTACAAAAACCCCCACCCCCTAAAAAAAAACAAAAACCAAGCCAATTTGAAATCTTGTGACGTGGAAGTCTTTTGGTCCCGATTGGTGCCACTTAATTATATATAATACACGCAGATGAACCAGCAATGGATGTACGGTTCAAGACACACCTCCGAGTACATTAAGGGTGTGCATGATTTTCTCGAAGTGGCTGAGGCAAACAAGCAGAATGGTTTTATGTGTTGTCCATGCCCTATATGTGGGAATACAAAGTCTTACTCTGACCGGAAAATCCTTCACACGCACCTGCTTTACAAGGGTTTCATGCCACACTATAATGTTTGGACGAGGCACGGAGAAATAGGGGTTATGATGAAAGACCTTCTGTGACTGCATCCCCGCCTGCTAGCTTAGTCAACCTTCTGTGAAGGGCCTAACAAAAATTGGGCGCACAAAGGAGCGGCTTGATTTTTTGTTACTGTTGTGCGCCGTCTTTCATCATAACCCCTATTTCTCCGTGCCTCGTCCAAACATTATAGTGTGGCATGAAACCCTTGTAAAGCAAAAGGTGCAGTGAAGGATTTTCCTACGAGTAAGACTTTGTATTCCCACATATAGGGCATGGACAACACATAAAACCATTCTGCTTGTTTGCCTCAGCCACTTCGAGAAAATCATGCACACCCTTAATGTACTCGGAGGTGTGTCTTGATTTTTTGTTACTGTTGTGGACACCACTATACCAACCGCTCCTACAACAGGAACATGAGTAAAGGAAAATCTTCCATGCACAATTTGTATGCATAAAGTTCAATCACGATGTAAATACAAGTGAAGAGCCCAACAACTCTAACCATACATGCAATATATATACTGGTCCATCTACAGCGGAACAGACCATCAAGCTGCATAAAATCATTCGCCCACATTGACAATACCGTACTTTTTGGGGTTTTGATTAAGCAAACATGTGTCAGTCCACAAATAATGAAGAGATGAAAGGAAAACTAAAAAATATGTATGAAGGATGCGAGGGAATAGTAGACACCAGGAAAGGGGTCATCATGGCTTGCAATATTCCGTGTCATTGGCTTCTCTCAACGATGTGCTAAGCATGACTGTACTCTGGATTTGCGGAAATCCGGTTTTCGGTGCTTCAAAATCTTTCTCAAGTTTGAGGGCGGGTAAACGTGTGATTTCCACCACCAGCTCTTAACTCATGGTCTACAAAAACTAAACACAAAGAAGCTAAATGAAGATTGGTACGCATTGGGTGTGAGCTACGCCGAAAATGATGTAAAGGGTGTCATGTGCTGACATTGCAACCCTTGCACCTCGCTATGGTGTACTCTTGGTGAGCATCTTACATCATGTACTCCATTTTGCCAGATACATGTAGCTTGTCATACAAAGTATTGGGTAAGTATGTACTGATTTGTTAAGAGTGCATGGCCTTTCTATGATGTTCTTCTAGGGAGAAGGGACAAACCAGTGAGAATCAGCTGCGAGCCGATGATGGCCTGCCCTCGCCATTTAGATTGATCATCTCCATCAAAACGAAGTTTTCCAATGTGAGTATTGATGATGGACATCGTCATCCTGTCAGGTGCTGGTTATCACACTAATCACAAAAATAGTCTATCTCCATGAAAGTTCACAATTTGAATTTAATTCTCTGCTACATCCCTGAACTTGTCACAGAGCGACCATGCTTAACTCAGAGTAGAAACAATTCTTGGCAGCTCTGAAACTTCATTCCGCAGATGCAAATGTTGCAAACTTTTCTCTGCCAATTATCATACAATGAAACATTCAAGATCAGCTCATGGTGAAGGTGGGAGGCATCAACCTGTTCGCAGGATCCGCCAGCGAGACCCTCAGTGCAGGGTTGCCAATTCCATTTGAGCAACAAGGAGCAGAGTTCATCAGCTGCTAGACAAAACATGCACAGGTAGCTAGGGACAACCAACCAACTGGTTAATAGTATAGTAGAAGTGGGGATTCAATCCGAGGCACCTGTGCGCTGGTGCTAGCCAGTAGAACACTGGTTGTTAATTCATTAACTAATAGTAGATGATGTCCCAAATATGTGTTCTTGTTGTATGTTTATAATATTAAGATGTTAGAAGCATGAAGAAGAAGCAGGAGAATCAATAACTATCTAGAGACGAAAAGCAGCAACTAAATGATAGTCATATAATTCTTCACATTTCATAATGGCCAAATTATGATCCTGGATTCAGTGAGAGATGATGAACAATCAATAAATTGACGGCCAGGTTAATTAATTAGACTCCTTCCAGTTTTGTCACACTAGTAAGATTCCCGTGTGTTGCACGGAACAATGAAATACATTGATCCAAGAGTTGTTTATTTGACAAAGTATGTGGGGGTCATCTCATGTTTAACAAGTACGTATAGGTTTCTTCATATATTCATTCTTCTCTAGAGCTCACAAGCATCTGGGTGAAGAGTAAATGTAGGCAAAATAGATAAAAATAAATATCTCAAACAAAAGCGTTCAAGTGTTCAATCTACATCCAGAACTTCATGAAGAAATAACACTTATTGTACTTTGTATAAAATGATCTTTAAGAATTATTTTGAGTATCGATTTGTTTAATTTTTTTCTAGACCACCGTGAATGTAACTCATGATGACTTGGAAGGTGGCGGAGGAGATGGCGAGGAGGAGAGGGTCGTCGTGGTGGTCGGCAATGCGGCCTGAGAGACGGCATGAGAGGCGTTGGGGGGTAGACGACGCCAAGAGCAGCGACCTCTCCAGACCCATCTTGGTTTTTCCTGAGATGGCTAGATGAGGTGAGAGGAAGAGACGACTGAACGTGAGAGGCAGAGGGTTATCTACAAATGAGGAGTGGAGTGGAGTAGTATTTTTGCAAAATTGACCTAGTTTGTCTCAGATACGTTGGATGTAAATCGAAAGGTTATGAACGAAGGATGGAAGACACACCATCATCACCAACTCAACTTTTTATAGGAGTAGAGATTATGTGGTTGGTCTTAACTATCCCTACAGGTTGATTTGGTTTGAAGGGAAAGGAAGGAGACGTGGAGCAGATCTATCTGAAGGCTGGCGTCTTGCTGGAGTTGGAAGGCGACGAAGGGTGTGGGAGGAGGACCAAGGAGGCGGCGAAGACGAAAAGGGGATGATGGGTTTCACTTACTCTGTCTGAAATAGATAAGGTTCACCATTGATGTGCCTCACTTGCACGTGGGTGATAGGGTACCGAATGGTTGCTGCTACTGATGTCTCAAGGACAAACAACTTCAGGATTGGTGCAAAGATCTGACGGTGGCTGAGACGTTCGCTTAAAATCCCTATAAATCTCACGTCAGATTTATAGTGATTTTGTAATTAAAAAAATCTATTTACTCTTTGCCTGTGAAGGGACTAATTAATAAATTAGACCACAGAAAAGACTGCTTTTGGGGCTAATGTTGTGGGCACCACTATACCAACAACCGCTCATACAACATGAACCCAAGTGAAGGAAAATCTTCCGTGCATGATTTTGTATGCACAAAGTTCCCCATATGATGTGTAAATACAAGTGAAGAGCCCAACAACTTTAACCGTACGTGCAAGTGCAATTTATATAATGATGCATCTACACCCAAACAGACCATCATGCTGCATAAAAATCATTCGCCTACACGTACGCAACACCATACTTTTTGGAGTATTGGTTAAGCAAACATGTGTTAGACCACAAGTAATGAAGAGATGAAAGGAAAACTAAAAATATATGTTTCAAGGACACAAGGGAATGGTAGACACCGGGAAAGAGGTCATCATTGCTTGAGGTAGCTTGCAACATTCAGTGTCATTGGATTCTCTCATCGATGTGCTAAGCATGATTGTTCTCTAGTTTTACGGAAATCTGATTTTCGGTGCTTCAGAATCTTTCTGAAGTTTGAGGGCGGGTAGATGTGTGATGGCCACATATAGCCCTTAACACAACGACCACAAAACCCAAACACAAAGAAGCTAATGGGATATTGGTACTGCTGTTGTGTATGCTGCGTCGAAAACGCATGTAAGGGATGTCATGTGTTGACATTGTAGCGCTTGCAGCTAGGTTTGGTGTAATCTTTGTGTGTATCTTACATCTTGTACTACATTTTGCAAGATACTTGCAGCTTGTCATACAAAGTATTGGGTAAGTATGTACTTATTTTTTCAGAGTGGAGGGCCTTTCTGTGATGTTCTTCTAGGGGGAGAAGGGACATACTGATGGCAAATCAGTCGCGAGCTGACGATGGCCTGCCCTCGCCGTTTAAACTGATCAACTCCATCATAAAGAAGTTTGCTGATGTCAGTTTTGATGATGGACACCGTCACCCTATCAGGTGCAGGTTGTCACACTAATCACAAAAATAGTCTATCTCCACAAAAGTTCACAATTAGAATTAAATTCTCTGCTACATCCCTTACTTGTCACAGAGCGGTCATGCTTAAGGGAAACCCTAACCGATCCCTAAAAGGCCACAAGGGAATAAAATTTCTGGTTTACTCCTTTGCGGCACACCTAGCCGGTCCCTTAAAAAACTAAAAAGTAAAACTTTTGCTCCACCTCTCTATTTTCTCTAAAATTTCCTGAAATTTACTCCATCCCGCTGCAACCGAGTAAAACTGGTGCCTCTCTCCCACATTGCACTGTCTCCCGGTGACTCAGTCACCACGCCCCACTACCGCCACCGATGACCGCTGGGCCGGTCGAAACGGATAGCCCGACCCCTTCCCTCACCCCGCCGACCACCAGAAATAGCCCACGCGCCGCCACCACCGAAGAAGAAGAGCTTGGGGTATGAAGAAGACCCACCCATGCGTCCAAGCTCCTTCTCCATCGCTCCAATGGTGTCCGGGGTGGCCACCATCGCCCTCCTGCCACACCGACCGGAGGCAAACGGGCTCGAAAGCCGACGGCGGCAGCGCTCGCGGAGGCGGTCGCAAATAAGAAGATAAAGAAGGCCAAAGCAGCACCTTGTCCTAGGTCGACACCTCGTGGTGCACCTATGGCTCCCCCTACAGCGACGGCAACAACGCGAGCTGCGGCCTCTGCCGGCAACAAGAATCACGACCGCCAAGTGCTCGATGAAATGCCAACAAGGCAAAAATAAAAACCTCACATTGTGTCGGTATCCGATAGTGATTGTTGGTGATCAATAAATGATTGTTACTTTGATATTGCAGTGCGGAGATGAACACTACCGAATTCCTCGCATCGTCAGAGTCCTCGGCCATAATTGGCCTTGATAAGCTCAATTACGACTCGTATTGGGATCATTCGGCCACCCAAAACATGGAGGCCGAGGAGCAAGCGGCTGAGATTTGATTCGAATGTGTTTTAAGATATGTATTGTGTAGTGTTTGAATTTTGTGTGGCTATGACACAAAATCGAGACAATTTTATTTTTACTCCACTAACTTTTAGGTGATTGGCTAGGAGCGGCCACCGTTAGTGGAGTAAATTTTTACTGCACTAAATTTGCTCCGCCATTTACTCTCTTGAGTTTTAGGCGATCGGTTAGAGTTGCCCTAACTCATAGTAGAAACAATTCTTGGTAGCTCTGAAACTTCATTCCTCACATGCAAATGTTGCAAAAATTTCTTTGCCAGTTATCATACAATGAAACATTTACGATCAGCTCATGGTGAAGGTGGGAGGCATCAGCCTGTCCACAGGATCTGCAGTGAGACCCTCAGTGCAGGGTTTCCAATTCCAGTTGAGAAACGATGAGCAAAGTTCATCAACTACTAGATAAAACATGCGCGGGTAGCTAGGGAGAACCAACCAACTGGTTAATAGTACAGCCGAAGTGGAGATTCAATCCAAGGCACCTGTGCGTTGGTGCTTGCTAGTACAACACTCAATATTAATTCACCAACTGCTAGATGGTGTTGCAAATATGTATTGTTTTTTTCGAAAAGGGGATCTCCCCGGCCTCTGCATCAGAAAGATGCATACGGCCATCTCAATAAATAAAATGGTTCAACAAAGTCGTATAGTCGTGAACAACACAAAGGCGAGCTCACCAAGAGCATCAAAGATAAACCAAAATAAACCATAATGGCCACAACCGGCTGGTGAATAAAATAGGAGCACTAAGAGCCTATCCTATTACATGACCGCCAACCAAACCGGTTGAAGATATTCCGCGCTACCATCTCCCACCGGACAGATCCGAGAACCAAACGCTCCACGGCCTCCATCGAGTGAGTAAGGACCGCATCTTGATCGATCGTTGTAGCACGGAACAAAACCTGCAAAAATGAATAGTAGTTATTCATTAAAGACCAAATCATTTCTGCAGTTCCAAATTGCCCATAACAATGCATATACTCCTACACGAATATGTCTAGCTGTTTCGGACTCTATCCCATCCAGCCACGTTCCAAATAACGACCCGACCGTACTCGGAGGAGTAATGTTAAAAGCAATTTACACAATGCGCCACAAAATTTTCGCCATCCGACCGTACTCGGAGGAGTAATGTTAAAAGCAAATATGTATTGTTGTATGTTTATAATATTAAGATCTTAGAAGCTCGAAGAAGAAGCAGAAGAATCAATAACGATCCAGAGACAAAAAGCTTCAACTAAATGTTGGTCATATAATTCTTCACATTTCATACTAAGAGATGATGAACAATCAACAATTTTTTGGCCAAGTTGACTGATTTTACCCTTTTAAATTTTGTCACTTGATGTGGTTGGTCTTAACAGTCCCTATAGTTTGATTTGGTTTGAAGAAAAATGAAGGATAAATGGCACAGATCGGTTCAGAATTGGAAGGCGAGGGGGGTGTGGGAGGAGGACCAGGGAGGCGGTGGAGATGAAATGGAGACGACGGGTTTCACTTTCTCTCTCTGAAACAGATAAGGTTCACCGATGATGTGCCTTATTTATGCGAGGGTGATAGGGGAGCGAACGCTTGTTGTACTGATGTGTCAAGGACAACCAGCTTCATGATTGGTGCAAAGATCTAACGGTGGCTGAGACACATTCACTTAAAAATCATATAAATCTGAAGTCAGATTTATAGTGATCCCGTAATTTTTGCTATTTACTCGCCGCCTATGAAGAGCCTAATTAATAAATTGGGCCACAGAAAAGGCAGCTTTGTTTTGGGCACTATTGTGGGTACCACTATACCAACTGCTCAGACAATAGGAACATGCTGAATTAACCTAGATTCAATCGTGACTCTCTAAACGAGGCTGTACTTCGTCTTCTCCTCTGGACCTCGGAAATGGAAAAAAGTTACCGGTGAAGTGGAAAATCTTCCGTGCATGATTTGTTGCAAAAAGTTAAATATACGATGTAAATACAAGGGAAGAGCCCAACAACTTTAACCATATGTGCAAATATATATACTGGTCCATCTACATCCGAAGAGACCATCAAGTGGCATCAAAATCATTCGGCTACACATTGGCAATACCATAGTTTCAGAGTTTTGGTATGCAAACAGGCGTCAGCCCACAAACAATGAATATATAAAAGGAAAACTGAAAATATATGTATCAAGGACACGGGGGAATAGTAGACATCGGGAAAGGGGTCATTATTGCTTGAGGTAGCTCGCAACATTCTGCGTCCTTGGACTCTCTCGTTGATGTACTAAGCATGCCTACGCGCAAGATTCATGGAAATCCGCTGTCCGGTGCTTCAGAAGCTTTCTCAAGTTTGAGGGTGGGTAGACGTGTGATGGCCACCAGCAACTCTTAACACAGCGACCACAAAAACCGAACACAAAGAACCAACGCGTGATTGGTACAACCGTTGTGTGCGCAACACCAAAAACACGTGTAAAGGTTGTCATGTGCTGACATTGCAGTTGGCTACGCTCTATTCTTCGTGAGCATCTTACATCTTGTACTCCATTTTCCCAGATACATGTAGCTTGTCGTACAAAGTATTGGGTAAGCACGTGCTGATTTGTTCAGAGTAGAGGGCCTTTCTACGATGTTCTTCTAGGGAGAAGGGATGGACTGGTGGAAAATCAGTCGCATGCTAATGATGGCCTGCCCCCGCCGCTTAGACCGATCAGCTTCATCGTAAAGAAGTTTGCTGATGTCAGTCTTGATGATGGACGTCGTCATCCTGTCAGGTGCAGGTTGTCACACTAATCACAAATATAGTATATCTCCACGAAAGTTCACAAGTAGCATTAAATTATGTGCTACATCCCTGAACTTGTCACAGAGCGACCATGCTTAACTCAGAGTAGAAACAATTCTTGGCGGCTCTGAAACTTCATTCTAAGATGCAAAATGTTGCAAAATATTCTTTGGCAATTATCATACAAAGAAACATTTAAGATCAGTTCATGCTGAAGGTGGGGGGCATCAACCTGTTCACAGGATCCGCCAGCAAAATCCGTAGTGCAGGGTTGCCAATTCTAGTTGAGCAACGGTGAGCAGAGTTCCTGAGCTGCTAGATAAAACATTCATGGGTAGCTAGGGAGAACCCGCAAACTGGCTAATAGTATAGCGGAAGTGGGAATTCAATCAGAGGCACCCATGCCACCGTGCGCTGGTGCTAGCGAGTATAACAGTGGGTGTTAATTTATCAACTTCTAGATGATGTCGCAAATATGTGTTGTTGTATGTTTATATTATTACGATGTTAGAAGCCCGAAGAAGAAACAGAAGAATCAATGACGATCCCGAGATGAAAAGCTGCAACTAAATGATGGTCATATAATTCTTCGCATTTCATAATGACCTAATGATGATCCTGGTTTCAGTGAGAGATGATGAACAATCAACAAAATATGATTGCCAGGTTGATTGATCTGACTCCTTTCAATTTTGTCACATTATGTGGTTGGTATTAACTGTCTCTACGGTTTGAAGGAAAAGGAAGAAGACATGGCGTAGATTCTTGCGGAGGTTGCTGTCTCGCCGGGATTATGGATGGGCTTAGGCCCATATAAGACAATAATCCTTGGTTAATCTCTAAGGCCCATGCATGTGTACGACAAGTGGTGGGAAGTGTGGGAAGTTTAGTACCATACTGCTACAGTAAGAAGAGTGAGACCTCTTTATAAGGGTTGCTCTACCACTTGCTATTGAGAGCTTGGGAATAGGAGTTGTACACGCGTGCTCCTCCTCCACCACTGCCCACCTCGCCACGCCTCGCCTCACCACGCCACGGGTTGCGGGAATGAGCCGAGCCGAAGCTTATTTTTGCCAGTGGAGTGAACCTTAACTCAGTTAACTCACTCCCTCTCGCCTGGCCAATCGGGGTTATGACTCGTTCATCCCCTTTCTGCTCGTACATGTGCTGGCCCTATATATGCTATTCATAGATGTTTTGGTTCTATGTACTATACGTGCTCACATACTTAGGTATCGGTTTAAGATGTGTACTGTATTTGCCATGTTTACTGTTTACTCGTGGATTAGATTAGTCGAAAAAGTGCTAATATTTCCAACAAGTTGGAAGACGACGAAGAGTGTGGGAGGAGGACCAGGGAGGCAGCGGAGACGAAATGGAGACGACGAGTTTCACTTTCTCTCTCTGAAACATATAAGGTTCGCCGCTGATGTGCCTCGTTTGCGCCGGGGAGATAGGGGAGTGAACAGTTGCCGCTACTTACGTGTCTAGGACAACTAGCTTCAGGATTGCTACAAGGATCTTACAGTGGCTGAGACGTTCGCTCAAAAATCCTATAAATCTGATGTCAGATTTATAGTGATTCCATATTTTTTGCTATAAACTTGACGCCTGTGAAGGGCCTAATTTAATAAATTAGGCCACAGAAAATGCATTTTTTGGGTACTGTTGGGGGTGCTACTATGTCAACCACTCATACAACAGGAACACGAGTAAAGGACAGAAAGTTCAATATAAGATGTAAATAAAAGTGAAGATCCCAACAACTTTAATCGTACGTCCAATATATATACTGTTCAATCTACAGCTGAACAGACCATCAAGCTTCATAGAAATCATTTGCCTACAGATTGGCAATACCATACCTTTTGGAGTTTTGATTAAGCAAAAAGGTGTCAGTCCACAAACAATGAAGAGATGAAAGGAAAACTGAATCAAGTACGCGGGGGAATAGTAGACACCGGTAAAGGGGTCATTATTGCTTGAGGTAGCTCGCAACATTCTCCGTTGTTGGGCTCTCTCGTCGAAGCGCTAAGTATGCCTACGCTCAAAGTTCGTGGAAATTCATTGTTCGGTGCTTCAGAAGCTTTCTGAAGTTTGAGGGCGAGTAGACGTGCGATGGCCATCAGCATCTCTTAACACAACGACCACAAAAGCTGAACAAGAAGAAGCTAATAGGAGATTAGTACGACTTGGCTGTGTGATGCACCGAAAACACTTGTAAATGTTGTCATGTGCTGACATTGCAGTTGGCTATGCTTTATTCTTTGTGAGCATCTTATCTTGTATTCCATTTTCCCAGACACATGCAGCTTGACATACAAAGTATTGGTTAAGTGCGCACTAATTTGTTCAGAGTGGGGGGGGGCCTTTTTATGATGTTCTTCTAGGGAGAAGGAACAAACTGGTGGCAAATCAGGCGCGAGCCGACGATGGCCTGACCTCGCTGTTCAGACCGATCAACTCCATCATAAAGAAGTTTGGCCATGTCAGTCTTGACATGATCATGATGGACGCCGCCATCCTGTCAGGTGCCCCGGTTGTCACACTGATCACAAAAATAATCCATCTCCATGAAAGTTCACAATTAGAACTAAATTATATGCTACATCAGTGAATTTTCCACATAGCAGCCATGAACTAACCCGTAAAAAAAAGAGCAGCCAGGAACTCAGAGTAGAAACTGTTCTTGGCATTTCTAAAACTTCATTCCTCACATGCAAATTGTGGAGCTCCGTGTAGAAGACTAGGTTTAGGCTATTGATCGAGTGCACGAGACACGTATATATGATGTACAAGGTGGGGCAACAAACTCAACTATACAGAGAACTAGGAGGTAGGCCTATGACACAGTTATACATGCACAAGTATATTCAACAACCCCCAGTCGAAGCGTTGCCAGAGACACAGAGACTAGAATGAAACTCCTCTAAGGTGGAAGTGGACAGTCCCTTAGTCATCACATCGGCGAACTGTTGTGCGGTCCGAACATGAAGAACCGAATGCATCCAAGGGCAACCTTTTCACACACAAAGTGGATGTCAAGCTCGACGTGCTTTGTCCGGCGATGATGAACGGGGTTGACAGAGAGGTACACAGCAGAGATGTTGTCACAGTAGACAACCATGGCCTGTGAGATGTCATGATGCAACTCCTGAAGCGGTTGTTGAAGCCAGGTGCAGTCGGCGACTGCATTAGCCACAACTCGGTACTTGGCCTTCGCGCTTGAGCGCCTGATAACCCACAAGTATAGGGGATCGCAACAGTTTTTGAGGGTAGAGTATTTAACCCAAATTTATAGATTCGACACAAGGGGAGCCAAAGAATATTTGCAAGTATTAGCAGCTGAGTTGTCAATTCAACCACACCTGGAGATTAATTATCTGCAACAAAGTGATCAGTAGCACAGTAAAATGATAGTTTTGATAGTGGTAGCAACAACAACAATAGTAATTCAACCACACCACGGAGGCGCCATCTTGGGAGGTTCTACTGTTCGGCGAAGAGATGCTGTGGGTGATGGACTTCGCGTAGCTTCAGCACCGGCGATGGTGTGGAGATTGCCAAGAGGTGCGGCGTTGTTTCTACCGCGTCGATGACGACGAGTATTGGCGGCATGGTGCAGCTGGATATCGACGACAGATGCTGCTGGATGGACGAGCGCAGGGCGGTGGCGCTGTCTGGCATCATGGTGGTGTCGACAGCTAACCTGGCAATGTCTTTGCGTCGATACCTGCTCTGAAGATGGTTAGGTGGATGACGGCTGCGGTAGCCTCGGTGAGTGCGCCGGACCGGTGTGTGACCCATTCCCGATAAGTGGTTGGGATGGGGCAACCGTCATTAGATGTTAGGTTTTGATGCGATGTCTGTTTGGTATTAATCTCGAACATTCGGCACCCCTGCATCAAGGGGATATGAGTAGCGATAGGTGTCGCCAAGATGGTGGCTTTAGGCTTACTGATGTAATGATTTGCAAGATTTCCGAGAATAATTAATAAAATGGTTGCATGCATCGCTCAGATGCAGAGGCCGGGAGTAACCCTCCATTTCTAAAAAAAGTTATATTTTTTTTTGCGGGAAATGTTAAGTTATGGTTGACGTGTGATACGCACACACAGTCGAGATCAGGCGCTGTCGTGCTGTATCACGGTCCTAAATTAGTGGTACTAGTACATACTTTGTGATTAGTAGAACATCTTGCTTTTATCCGAGTCAATATACACATCATAAGTTTGCTGAATTACAAAGCGCATTGGTAAGGGCATCTACAACGCAGGCGCCAAGGAGGGGCGCATCTACAACGCAGGCGCCAAGGAGGGGCGCATCTGAATCCCAGCCGTTTTCAGCTATTCCCGTGCCATCCTGGAAAAATTTATTGCGTCGATGCTAGATAAGTCACCGAGCGCTCCATCTTTTCCGCTCTCACAAACTGGCCTGGATTGAAGGTAGCGCTTGCGTATAGGCATTGGAGACCCAGACTCCAAGCAGGCGCTTACCCATAAATCATTTATTTATTTATTTATTGCTCAAGCCCCTGTTTAGGCACTTCGCATTGGAGGTGCCCTAAGGAGTTTTGAAATGAGTGTCCTGTTAGGCGAGCGGTCACGCGACTGCAGGGGCGATGAGGCGTGGGCGACGCGTCCCTCGTCGGCGGCAGATTGGACCACTAGTAGAAAAGGGGGCAATGGTCCAGGCCAGGTCAGCCCATTAGTCCCGGTTCAATCCAGAACCGGGACCAATGGGGGCATTGGACCCGGTTCGTGAGCCACGGGGGCCGGCCGGGCCACATGGGCCATTGGTCCCGGTTCGACTGGACCTATTGGTCCCGGTTGGTGGGACGAACTGGGACCAATGGGCCTCGCTCCTGGCCCACCATCATTGGTCCCGGTTGGTGGCTTGAACCGGGACCAAAGGCTGCCCTTTAGTCCCGGTTCTGGCCACGAACCAGGACCAATTAGTTGCCTATATATACCCCTTGCCCGCGAGCAGAGCACTCCCACTGCTCTGTTTTTCGTGGCCGGCGAGGGGAGAGCTTTGTGGTGCTCTAGCTCACCTCCTATGCACACGAGGTGTTCGATGAAATGCCCGAGCCACACTACTTAAGCTTTCTCCTCTCCCAGCTCGACCTCCAAGCTCCATTTTCCTCAATATTTTTCTAGGTTTAGCGGTCCATCACGTCCCGTCCCCGTCTTCACCACCGTCGATCGCCCGCGCCGATCTCGTCGCCGACACCACCATGGTGAGCCTCTTGTTCTTATCTTCTTTCTGAAAGGAAAAAAAATTCTTACTTGTATGTTTATATAGATACTTGTATAATTTTCTTACTTTTATTATTGCATCTTATATAGTGCGATGGTTTTGGTATCCACCCCCGTCGGCCCTCGTCCTGTCTATGATTCGGATGTGGTATATATTATCTTTTCATAACTATTGGTTCATTTATTGTTTGTGACAATTATGCCGACCAACGTGACATAGATTTTATTTATCTAGGAGGTTGTTGAACCGGAAATTCCAACCGACCCTATTGTCGAGAGGTTAAATTAGTTGAAGAAGAAAACAATTTGTTGAAGGGAAAAATTAGAAAAACTGAGGAGGAGAAGATGATATTGGAGTTGCATGTTGCGGATGTCGTCGATTATCACAAGATCAAGATGGATGCAATGCGCTTGAAGATTAGAAAGATTAGAAAATATGCCATTCATACCGAGGCTTGGTATCATTATGCCGTTGGATCAGTTGTTACATTGGTTGCGATTATGATCGCATTTGTTTTTGCATTGAAATGTTTTACATAGTTTCAGTGTATGGTTTAATTAATTTAGATGCTCTGCAGACCTTTATGTTGTTAGATGAGAACTATGTATGTACTTTGGATTTAATGTGATGATGAACTTCTATTAATTTGGTCACTTAATTATCTATTCATGATGTTCTGTAATGATTTTTGACACACTTAATTATATATAATGCACGCAGATGAACCGGCAATGGATGTACGGTTCAAGACACACCTCCGAGTACATTAAGGGTGTGCATGATTTTCTCGAAGTGGCTGAGGCAAACAAGCAGAATGGTTTTATGTGTTGTCCATGCCCTATATGTGGGAATACAAAGTCTTACTCTGACCGGAAAATCCTTCACACGCACCTGCTTTACAAGGGTTTCATGCCACACTATAATGTTTGGACGAGGCACGGAGAAATAGGGGTTATGATGAAAGACGGCGAAGAAGAAGAGTACGATGACAACTTTGTGCCCCCTGAATACGGTGATGCTCTTGAACATCAAGAGGAACCAGCGATGTGCACGATGATGCTGCAATGGGCGAAGCTGCTGAAGATCAAGAGGAATTAGACGATGCGCCCGATGATGATGATCTCCGCCGGGTCATTGTCGATGCAAGGACGCAATGCGAAAGTCAAAAGGAGAAGGTGAAGTTCGATCGCATGTTAGAGGACCACAAAAAAGGGTTGTACCCCAATTGCGAAGATGGCAACACAAAGCTCATACCGTACTGGAATTGCTGCAGTGGAATTGGCGGGATTCTTTCTTGACCACGTCATCAATAAAGCCGGAGAATACCATGTATGTGGCCAGTAGCGTCGGATACATGATACGAAAACTTGTTGTTCGACCAATCTCTCGGAGAAGGAGAGGTCGATCGATCACTTCTCTCGGTATGCATGACGAACTTCTGTACTCAATGGTTCTCTCGATCACTTATGTATATAGTACGTAGCGTCGACCAAGCACGGACATAAGAGAGGACACTTCTCTCTATTAATTAGCTAGCTAACACAATATATGAAACACCTAAATTAACCCCCCAAAACCCCCAACCCCCCTCCCTTTCAAAAGAAAAACAAAAACCCCAGCCACTGGAATGCTGACGCGTGGATGCCTTTTGGTCCCGGTTGGTGCCTCCAACCGGGAACAAAGGCCCCCTGCCTGGGCTTGGCGCACCGGCCACGTGGAGAACCATCTGTCCCGGCTCGTGTTTGAACCGGGACTAATGGGGTGAGGTATTAGTAACGACCCATTAGTCCCGGTTCATGAACCGGGACTAAAGGCCCTTACGAACCGGGACAAATGCCCTATTTTCTACCAATGGACGTTGGTCCGTCGGGGAGCGGGGAGCTCGCCGGCGTGGGATCGCCAGCACCAAGCTCGGGGACTGGGGAGGCGCCCGTCGGCAACCGTTTTTTGGGCGCTCGCGGACGATGATTCAGAGGATGACGAAGAGGAGGTCGAGAGGGCGTTGAGGGCGGTTCCGGCGGGGCCGTCGGTCTATGACTTCATCGCGTTTGTTGAATCGGCAAGGAGTGACACAGCTGGTCGGAGCCGCCGTTTGGCACCCGGCGGAAGAGGCTCGAGGGCCATGGCTTCCCGCATCTGGCGGCCCTAAAAAGACTTATGCTTATATTTAAAAAAATAGTCTAAATTATTGCTATATTTTTAAATTTACTTTGTTTAGTTAGAAATAAATATTCACCATATATTATAAAAGTATTCGGAGATTGTAAGTCTTTTGTTCTCGTGGTTTAAAACAATATTCGTACATTTGAAAATAATCATGCTATTCACAAAATTGTTCGTGAAAGTTTTAAAAAATGTTCACACAATTTCAAAAATGTTTGTGACATTTAAAAATATTTACAGATTTAAAGAAATATGATAGTGACATTCTGAAGAAATGTTCATCATGTATTTCAAAATGTTCAACGTGTATCCAAAAACTGACTGAGTTTACGCGAAAATATACAATGTGTACTAGGAAAATATTTAACATGCATTAGAAAGAAATCATCATGTATTTAAAAATGTCCAAGGTGTATCTGAATAATGTTTCACATGTATTAAAAATATATTCAATATGTATGCTAAATATGTTGAACATGTATTTGATATTTTTTAAACTTGTATTTCAAAAATATATATTCAAACATGGATTTGAAAAGATGTTAGTGTATGCACGAAAAATGTACAAGATGTATTAAAGAAAGTCGACATGTATTCGAAACAAAGAAAAAAAAAGAACAAAAGTGAAAAGGAAAAAGCATAGAACCCCCCCCCCCCCCAAAAAAAACAATGAAAATAATAAACGAAAACACATAACAAAGATTAAAAAGAAGAAGGAAAAAAGTGTAAAACCGTCCCAAAACTGATGGAAAGTTACACAAATCAATGCATAACCTTCGAGAAACTGCCCATCTATTCCTACCGATAACTGCTCGAGGGAACTCCGTCTCCCGACTGCATGCCCGCCTGCTAGCTTAGTCAACCTTCTGTGAAGGGCCTAACAAAAATTGGGCGCACAAAGGAGCAGCTTGATTTTTTGTTACTGTTGTGGACACCACTATACCAACCGCTCCTACAACAGGAACACGAGTAAAGGAAAATCTTCCATGCACAATTTGTACGCAGAAAGTTCAATCACGATGTAAATACAAGTGAAGAGCCCAACAACTCTATTATATGTGCAATATATATACTGGTCCATCTACGGCTGAACAGACCATCAAGCTGCACAAAATTCATTCGCCTACACATTGACAATACCATACTTTTTGGAGTTTTGGTTAAGCAGCTGAAGAGCCGGGGGAATAGTAGACACCGGGAAAGGGGTCATCATTGCTTGAGGCAGCTCGCAACATTCTGCGTTGTTGGGCTCTCTCATCGATGTGCTAAGCATGCCTAGGCGCAAGATTCACGGAAATCCGTTGTTCGGTGCTTCAGAAGCTTTCTCAAGTTTGAGGGCGGGTAGACGTGTGATGGCCACTAGCAGCTCTTAACACAGCGACCACAAAAACTGAACACGAAGAAGCCCACGCATGATTGGTACAACTGCTGTGTATCCTGCGCCGAAAACGCGTGTAAAGGTTGTCATGTGCTGACATTGCAGCTGGCTATGATCTATTCTTTGTGAGCATCTTACATCTTGTACTCCGTTGTCCCAGAGACATGCAGCTTGTCATACAAAAGTATTGGGTCAGCATCGTACTGATTTGTTCAGAGTGGAGGTCCTTTCTATGATCCCACAAAAAAAGAGGGCCTTTCTATGATGTTTTTCTAGGGAGAAGGGACACGACTGGTGGCAAATCAGTCGAGAGAGAACGATACCTTGCCCTCACGGTTTAGACCTATCAGATCCATCACAAACAAGTTTGGTGATGTCAGTCTTGACATGAATATGATTATGATAGACGTCGTCATCCTATCAGGTGCCCCGGTTGTCACACTAATCACAAAAATAATCCATCTCCACGAAAGTTCACAATTAGAATTATATTCTATGCTACATCCCTGAATTTGCCACTGAGCAGCCATGAACTCAGAGTAGAAACAGTTCTTGGCAGTTCTGAAACTTCATTCCTCACATGCAAATTGCCACAATATTTTCTTTACCCAATTATCGTACTCCCTCCGTAAATTAATAATAGAGTGTTTAGATCACTATTTTAGTGATTTTTTTAGAGAAAAGGCGCTGGCCGAGCCCGAGAAGAGCTCGAACCTAGCCCAACTTTGAATTAACAAAGCCATCAACCGGCCAGTATACAAGGGCACCACATTACAAAGGGAATGAATGCAAAGCAAAGCGGAAACAAGATACAAAGTGGTAGGCATAACAACACAATGGCAACAACCGGAGCCAAGCACGCAACACCGTTGCCGCCGACCAGCACTAAGCCTACATTAACTAGCCAACTGGGAGCACGAGAGGAGGGACACCCAGTGCATGCAATGAGCGCCGGCTGCATCCACGGCCAAACTTGGGCAACACTTGATATGTCTCCACCATCGCAAAGGGCCGCTACCCTTTCACTCGGCTCGATGGGTGCCGCACCGGCGACCGGAAGAGTGGCTACCACATAACCCATCTCAAGGTGACCGAGCTGCCATAGGAGAAGCAGACAACGCTAACCCACGAGCAAAGGAAGCCCATCTAGACGAGAACCAAAGCCGGTAGAGGCAGCACGAAGCACATGACGCGAGCTGTCGGACGAAGACGCGCCACCATGAAGAAGACCGAAGAAGGTTCACCATGCAAGGGCGAGCCCGAGCAGGATGAAGCAGGAATATCAGGCCGCCGTGCTTCGGAACTTGGACACCGGCCACTCCACCACTAAGAGCCAATCCCGACCGCCGCCTTCAAGAAGGAGCATGCCACCGAGGTGTCATTGATGCCCAGACCAGGGGAGAACCGGCTTTCGCAGGAGCTCAAGGGGTAGGCGGGAGGGGAAGGGTCCACCCCAAAGCCTCCAGGGAGGGGATCAGCGCCAAAGACGTCGACTTTGGGGGGGGGGCGCCGCACCGGCCATGGGTTTCCCCCGGAACCACACCCAAACGCCAGATCCGGCCGCCGGGCAGCAGAAGACAACGGACTCCGCCTGTAGGGACCACCACCGGCGCAGATCAGAGCAGATCAGGCCTGGACCGAAGCTTCTTCAAGGGACACGACGGACTGCGAGGAACCGTCGCTGCGCCGTCAACCACGACATCCACGCTGCCCGCACAGCCGTGGGAGGCCACCCACCAGCACGCGCACGGCACCGGCCGGAGCCGCCGCCCCGGGAGCCACAACCCTCCATCCGAGGAGCCGCTAGATCCCCGCCGCCACTGTCACCGGGGCCACGCGCCGGTGCCGAGTGCCCCTCTTGTAGCGGCGGAGAGGAGGAAGGGGGAGGGGGAGAGGGTGCCGGCTCTAGGGTTGCCCCCGAGTCGCCTCAGAGGAGAAGACGCGGGGGCGGGGGGGGGGGGGATCCTCTGCAATTTTGCATCTATTTTAGTGATCTAAATGCTCTTATATTAGTTACAGAAGGAGTACAATGCAACATTTAAGATCAGTTCATGGTGAAGGTGAGTGGCATCATCTCGTTCACAGGATCTGCCGGCAAAATTTACAGTGCAGGGCTGCCAATTCCAGTTGAGCAACGACGAGCAGAGTTCATGAGCTGCTACATAGAACATGCATGGGTAGCTAGGGAGAACCAACCAACTCGTTAAAACAGAAAAAGTGAGGATTCAACTCCGTCACCTGTACGCTGCTGCTAGCCAGTAGAAACACCGTGTGTTACTTCAGCAACTGCTAGATGATGTCGCAAATATGTCTAAATGATTGTCATATAATTCTTCACATTTCATAATGATCTAATTATGATCCTGGTCTCGGTGAGAGCTGATGAACAATCAACTAATTGATGCCCATGTTGATTGATTTGACTCCTTTCAATTCTGTCACATCATGCGGTTGCTCTTAACTATCCCTACAGTTTGGCTAGGTTTGCATCCTGCTGGTCATGGCCATGTGGAGAAGAGAATTAATAATATCAAGTAGGGTCTAATATTATTGATAATTTTGGAGCTGGGAGAAGACTGATGTCTTGCATAACCACCTTTCGACGGTGCATCAAACAACAACTGCTATTCCTGAAGTTCGAAAGTATACATGCTTTTAGCAAAGGCTAATTAGGAAGAGAGAAACCAAATTAGCAGGGTAAAAGTTTATAACTTGCAGGTGAGCATAAGGGTATGTACACTCACTCGTACACACATATACCCATATATATGAACGTAAACATGCAGACCCTATCCCTATGAACATATCAAGGGACAGAACCAGCAAATTCTAACATTGACGAAATCACCATATAGACGCCTTATAGTCATCAAAATCGTCGAGCTGGAGTGGTGTTTGGCGTGCCTCGATCGTTTTGTTTAGGGATAAGTATATTTTTCGTCCCTCAATTCTTTTGGAAGTATAGAAATAGTCCCTCAACTCCAAAACCAGCAAAACCTAGTCCCTCAACTTCTCAAACCGGATAAGTTTAGTCCCTTGTACTAGTTCAAGTGGTTTTAGATATAGTTTTGACCAAAACTTGACATGTCATCCGGTTTTGACCGCCATGCCACCATCCAAGTCACAAAAGTGACTCCTAATTCCCACCTCACTTCCTCTCTCCCGCACTCTCTCGTTCCCCCTTCTCACAGCAATCATAGAGAGAAGAGCACGGAGAGTACCCAACACACCATACACTTGGGCATTTACACAAATACCTGTCGGGCACAGCAAGGAAAGTGTGGTGTCGACAACTCTTCCGAGTTCCAGCTTCTAGCTCACCGGAGAGCAGAGAAGCGGCACTTCGGCCTCATGATTCCATAACCTCCATCCTCGTTCGTGCAGCCGACGCCCCAGGCATGCACATGGCGGCCGTACGCACGAACACAGCAAGCACGCCGGCAACACATCTAGCTAGGTGCACAAACAAGAAAGCATGTTGCCAGCCTAGCTAGTCAGCCACACGCACATGCTCGGCGCCTCGGCAAACCTCAGCTAGCCGGCGCCCTGGCCCGAGCGAGCGCTCATGCAGCACCAGGCTGGCAACGCCCCGTGCGCCCTGGTCGGTGTCGCCGCCGCTTTGGCCTTCCCGCGCCCTGGAGGCGGTCATAGCGCCATGCAGCACAGGCCCGACGCAGCTCACGCTGGGCGCCATGGTGGGCTCTCACTCAGTCAATGATTTGTGCCATCGCGCATGATTTGTGCGGCCGCACCGGGTCACGCCGGGTGCCCTCGGTTTGACCGCCGTCATGTACGATATGAGCCACTGCTCCAGCTCAGGGGAAGGCAGCCGTTGGGTAGGGCGAGGACGCACCAGTCAGCGTCGGCATCCATGGGCGTGCTGACCGCTCCCTCGCCTCGCAGGCATCAGCGAGGTTGAGTTCGAGTGGGATAGCTCCATGGCCACGGACCACGGGAGCTTCTCGGCCTGGCCTACTGTGGGAGTTGAGGGTGGAAGAGAGAGAGAGAGGAGAGAGGAAGAAGATGAACTTGAGACAGACGATGATGTGGCAGGTCAACAGTCAAAACCATGCCATGTCAGCCCAAAACAACCCAAAGCAACTCCAGGGACTAAAAATATCCGGTTTCAATAATTTAGGGACTAAGTTTTCCTGGTTTTAAAGTCGAGGGATCATTTTTATACTTTCGAAATAATTGAGGGACGAAAAATATACTTTTCCCTTTTGTTTATGAACAATGTGTTCATGTGCTAGAGTAGTGCATGGTTCGTCAAGATTTTTTTCTTCATATTCATGAGTGCAGTACATATATCACCAGACTTAATAGTCAGATATATACAACAATCCACAATTTCGCGTATGCAGCCATTTCTTTGTAAGGAAGAGCAGGATAACCACGTGGTAGCTTATCTGGTTAATATCTTGTGATGTCGTGCACCGGGCACACGCAGCCAAGTTGCATGATAGGGACCGGCGAAAAAGCTGCATCTGTAAAGGGATACATACATATTAGTTGTTGCCAACTGAGAGCGATCTATTAAAACTAATTAAAGATGATGAACTGTGAGGAGCGTTGCCGTGCACCAAGCTACACGCATGTTGTCGTACATCCGCGTGAAGGAGTGCTCGTCCCGTGCTGGTCCAAGGGGTTCAAGCAGAACGACCATGGATTTGGGCAGTAGGCCGTAAGTCTGGTCCAAGGAGCGATGACATGGTGGGAGCCGCGTTGCCCGTGAGTCCGTGTCCGAGTTGAGGCAAGTTGTATGGGTGCCAGGTGGCATTAGTTTCCCTAATCACATTAGGGCATCTCCAATAGTTGTAAGATAGGTGTTGGTAAATTTGCCACCTAGGACATAGTGATGATGTGGCATGTATTAAATACGGAGAGAGAGCAAAGTTGTATGTAGATTAACCAACAACCTTTGCACAAGCTCCGAGGTGAAATAGAGAGCAATCACATTTATTATCTCACCATCTATTGGATAGCTTACATACAATCCATTGGAGTAGTTGTATGATAGCTTGTTGGTCGATGACATGGACATTTTACCAACAAGACTAACATACAACCTGTTGGAGATGCCCTTAGCACACCTCCGGTTGCTTCCGATTTAGCGAGAACGGAAATACATGGGTTGAACGTTGGTTCCATGGTTTTTGAGCACGATAAGTTACACCCGTATGATCGGCCACGAGGCTGTAATCATAGCATGTTCACGGTGCATCATATTTAAGTTATTGTTTTTTCTTTGCGGGAAATGTTAAGTTATGGTTGACGTGTGAGACGCCCACACAGTCGAGATCAGGCGCCATCGCGCTGTATAACGGTCCTAAATTAGTGGTACTATAGTGCATACTTTGTGATGAGTAGAAAAGTGGACGCAGTATATCTTGCTTTTATCCAAGTTCATATACTCTTTCCGTCCCAAAATAAGTGTCTCAACTTTGTACTAGCTCTAGTATAAATTTGTACTAAGCTCAAGACACTTATTTTAAGACTGAGGGAGTTCATATCATAAGTTTGCTGAATTACAAATCGCATCCGTGTCCGCGGTTCATGAGTCTCTCTCACCCCTGATTAATAGTTGGGAAATGAATGCGTAGATATAGGCGTAGTGGTTGTTGAGAGGGTTGAGGTGGGACACAATTGTTATGTGCCTTCTCTCGGTGTTCCTTCTCGGCACCTGAGTTGTGGACCGAGGCCATGGCGCTGCTCGAAGCGTCTCTCCGCGACATCGCCACATCCATCGACCTCACGCCTTGGCTTGTTCCAGGAACTTTGTCGAGATCCAGCTCGATCTGGCCAATGTTGACACCCAGCTCCTCTCGAATGAAATCGATCCTGGCGGTGGTACCATTTGTCTAGCATCTTGCGCACGGCCTTGACCCGTGCCCTCTTGGTGATCCTTGTTTGTGCGCTCCATGTTGTCTCAGAAATCGCCCTTTGGGAGATCTCAGATAGCCTTTGCCTCTGGTGTGAGCTCGTCCATCGTCTGCTCATGCCAGCGACATCTGAATCGGGTGCTGTGACAATGCGTTGATTGGGTCTAGGAATGACATCACAGATTGATTATCAATGACACTATAATGTAGCTGCAACTATCCACGCAACCACCCTCGCAGCCAGTTTGTTCATACACAGACAAATAATTTTGAATTTGCTTTTAACCAGCTGCCTAGCCTCCGTTCCGAGCAACTTCCGTAGGATACAAACTGCAACCGTTTTATAAAGCACTGATTCTTTTTCTTATGAACCGAGGTAACTAGTGGCTCACTAGTTTTGGTACCGACCCTGCACCGACAATACTTTCCTATTTTCTAGCGACATGACCGACGACCAAACTAGCCGGCCAGCTGGTAGTACGATTCTACTCGGATGACTACAGTTTCATGTGACGCCGTGAACCATAAATAATTGCCTTTTGAGTTGCTTGTCCGCACCCCGTGGTGTACAAAGCAGCCTCGAATCATTGATGTTGGACGAATCGGCAAGGGAGATGATGAGGTTGATTGATCATGTACGTGCCAACGATGCCAGCTAATTTTAATGTTACGGTTGCAACTCCGCTTCACTATAGCGGTACTATGAGGGCACTCCAACTGTCCCGGGCATGCTTCACTATAGCAGTTTAATTTAATCATTCATACGCTGGTCCCTAAACCCTTAATTAGCATGTGTCATCTAGTCATACGACAACATTGTAACTGTACCTCACGTACAAAGTGTCATGTGCTTATACGTGCTCCCTTCATTTTTATTTACTTCGCATATATTATATTTGACCTAAGCCAAATTTTGTAGACTTTATAGGAACCAATATAAATCTTCATAATGACAAGTATATATGATACGGAAATATATTCAATGATCATTCTAATGGTATTGCTTTGGTATTGTGAATATCAATACTTCTCTATATAAACATGGTTGAAGCTTACAAAGGTTGACTTGAGACAAAACAAATACGTAGAGTAAATAAAACGAAGAAAGTACTCCCTCCGTTCCTAAATGTAAGTCTTTTTAGGGATTTCACTAACGGACTACATACGGAGTAAAATGAGTGAATCTACACTCTAAAATATGTCCATATACATCTGTACTGCATAGCCTTGCACTTTTGTTTGCTAAGTTTCACTGCTATGCATGTCTCGTACGAGACCATGTATTTCTGAACGAAAATGTAGTGCTGAAAGTTCCTAAAATTAGTTGTAATCATATGTTAGTATAACATGGACGTTGCATGCATGGAAGACAGCCGTCGTCATCGGATGGAGAAGACAGGAAGTTTCGTCCATACAGCTCACGCTGATGTCTTGACAGAAGGTTCTGATTGGTTTTGTACTACTCCTATCCACTAGTATATGTGAATGTTAAGCCGTCACATTCCGTCGAGAATGGCAGTCTCAATCAGTCAGTTAGTTGATGGGATATTAATTGCAGGGAAGAGGAGGAAGAGGAAAAATCTGATAGACCTCTCTGGCTCTGGTTGTTTATAAGTTTTTTTTTTTCTTGCAGAAAGGAGGTTAAGCGGTAGCCTCTACATCATTGGATGCACACAATTGTCTATCTTAGAGTATGGACTATAGCAACCAAAAAAAAATACAAAGCGAAAACAAGGCCCGGGAACCGACCTATGGTTGGATGGTTAGAAAGACAGTGGTATCCCTAGCCCACCAGAGTTCAAGTCCTAGACTTGACATTGGTGCTCGAATTATTTCTATATTTATTTCAGGCTTTCGGCGATGTTCGTTCAATGGGAGGAGATATTTCCGTCGACAGCGAGGAGTTTGTGGTGACTTCGTAAAATCTCAGGATGCTATAATAGCTCAATCTCTCGGAGGTGCTTATAGGGGTAGGATATGCGTGTATGTGTTCATAGGGTGAGTGTATGCTCGTACATGTGAACGACTTCAATTGTATTGTGTAAAAAAAGGTGAAAACAAGGCCCCACAACAACCGACCAGTGGGAGGAGATATTTCCGTCGACTATGAGGCGTTTGTGGTGACTTTGTCAAATCTCATGATGCTATGACACCTCAATCTCTCGGAGGTGCTCATAGGATAGAATGTGCGTGCATGTGTTCATGAAGTTGAGTGTATGTGAGCAACTTCAATTGTATTGTATTAAGAAAACGAAAACAAGGCCCCACAACAACCGACCATAATAAAATTAGCCTTATATTATATTTTATCTTACGGGTGAAAATTAAGATTATATATATATATATATATATATGACTCAAACAAACAATTTATTGAACCGCCGTCAAAATCAATTAAACGCGTATCACATGCCACCGTCTCTCATGTCTCACGGACTGCAACCAAAGGTCATATAGGCACTTGATCCTTCACAGGTTGCAGAAAGAACCACCTACAGATCCATCCCGTATTATGATCCATGTGCTATACTGCTCCAAAATCCAAGCTAGCTAACATATATTACCCAGAATCATGGCTGTGATTTGATATATATAGAAATCCAAAAACAATGTTTCATCTCGCCAATACTTGAACACGATACACCACCAAACACATGATTGAACCAGAGACATGCCACACATAGGTTTGCCAGCATGCATGTGGGAGTAGTTATAGCTAGAGACATTGTTAAGTACGTCACACTCACTCATTGAATCGGATATTACATGAAAGAAAGCATCGAGACAGAGTTTGAAAAGTAGTCCACGGAGCTTCACTGATTGCTCCCTCTCTTGCAAGCTGTTGATCGGAGCACATCCGTCTTCCACCCATAAAAAAATCCATCATATACGCAGAACAACCTTGAGAATGCATGCATGTTAAAACCATGCATCGAGTTAGAACTTGGCCTATAAATGCAGCTCCCCTTTCCTCCCAGTTCTCATCAGCCCCTTGCCAAACAACATGTCTTCTTCTTCTTCTTCGACCCGGGTCTCCCAGCTGGGCGCCGCCGGCTTGGCCGCGCTGCTCGCGGCCGTCTGCCTCCTGCACGCCGGCGGGGCGGCGGTGGCGGAGCTGTGCGTGGACTACTACGACTGCACGTGCCCGGACGCGTACAAGATCGTGCAGGGGGTGCTGGTGGAGGCGCACCAGTCGGACCCTCGCATCTTCGCCAGCCTCATCCGCCTCCACTTCCACGACTGCTTCGTGCAGGGCTGCGACGGCTCGCTGCTGCTGGACACCTTCGACGGGATGGAGTCGGAGAAGGACGCGCGGCCCAACAACGGGTCGGCGCGCGGCTTTGAGGTCGTCGACGCAGCCAAGGCCGCCCTCGAGGACGCCTGCCCCGGCGTCGTCTCCTGCGCCGACATCCTCGCCATCGCCGCCGAGATCTCCGTCGAGCTGGTACGTACTACGTGTGCTACTGCTACCTAGTTACGTGGTACAGTGATCGAACTGAACAATCGGGTGCATGAGCATGATTGGTAGGTAGGTTCGACGTAGCTTTCGGGGTGCATTGCATGAATTGACGCCTCCTGTGTCATCTGTCGGTGCATCCAAGTACAAGGACACATCGATCACACATGCATGCATGCAAACCGTACGAGCAAGCAAGTCGATGATAAGAATGGATTATAATTAAGTTGGCACGCATGAATGTACCATATGCAGTCAGGAGGACCCGGGTGGAGCGTGTTGCTGGGGAGGCTGGACAGCTTCACGTCCAGCAAAGCCGACGCCGAGAACCTACCGGGCCCCTTCGACGGCCTCGACGTGCTCAGAGCCAAGTTCCGGAACGCCACGCTCGACGATACTACCGACCTCGTCGCCCTCTCAGGTAACCAAACTCGCGCACATATACATATCAGTGTTGCCAAATCTTCAGTCGACTAAAACTAGATTATCTCTCAGTCGATGCTAAATACTTCCTCCGTTTCAAAATTCTTGTCTTAAATTTGTCTGGATACAAATGTATCTAATATTAAAATGTGACTTGATACATCCATATTTAGACAAATTTAAGACAAAATTTTAGGACTGGTGAAGTACCTGGTATCTTGCGTGTACAGCGTCCAATAAGAGAATATATATTAACCTTCTTGACCCTGTTGATCAAATGTCTGTAGGTGGCCACACTTTTGGCCGCGTGCAATGCCAGTTCGTTACGGGACGGCTGTACAACTTCAGCGGGACGAACCAGCCCGACCCGACCCTCGACGCGACATACCGAGCCTTCCTGTCGCAGAGGTGCCCGAGGAACGGCGACGGAACGTCCCTGAACGACCTCGACCCGACCACGCCCGACAACTTCGACAAGAACTACTTCACGAACCTCGAGGTGAACCGTGGCTTCCTTCAGTCTGACCAGGAGCTCAAGTCGGACCCCGACGCGGCGGGGACGACGGCGCCGATCGTCGATCGGTTCGCGGGCAGCCAGGAGGCCTTCTTCAGTAGCTTCGTCACTTCTATGATCAAGATGGGGAACATTAGGCCCATAACCGACCCCTCCCAGGGAGAAGTCCGGAACCGCTGCGCGTTTGTCAATTCAAATTAGCGGGCAGGGGGAGACCGCGTGTGGGTATATGCAAATGTGGCATGGTCACGGATGCAAGGATGAATTCATCTCTTGTCATCTGGTGTAATAATTGGTTTATGTGTCAACCAATGTAAACATTTCATGCATGCTTGTTCTCTGACGTGGTATAAAGTGAAAATTTTATTCCCGGGTTTCTGTTGCTTTTTTTATCACCATTACTTAAGGACAACGCTAACGCCCACACGTGTGGTGGAAGTCAAACCCGTCCACACGCCCTATAACACACTGCGCCACATCACCGCAGGCATGTATGTGGGAATCTTTTTGGATTTTCAGTTTTTAGATGTTTTATCTCTTAAATGAAAAATCCGATTAAGATCCGTTTTCACCATTAAATCTCTCGCAACGAGATCTTCAAAACTAGATCTCATATCAATATATTTCGGCGAATTTTTTTTAGCTTAAAAGTTGTCATGTCTATTGCATATGAATTGCCATGATGTTAACACTGAAGTTGTCATAATATGTTTCAGCTATTTTCTTCTACATTTAAAAGTAATTTTGACATATTATAAAACATGGATATTAAGAAACTAGACTTATCATAAACCATAACTAAAATTGCCACGATACATGCACTTAAAATTGCCATGGTTCATATAAAAATTAATTTTCATAGTCAAAGTACTGGAATTGCAATCATCAAAAAACTAACATGCTATACAAACTAAAATTGCCACATGGCAACTTTAGTTTAAGCACTATGGCAATTACGGTGTAAACATCATGTCAACTTTTAGGCAAAAAAAATTTCGGGTCTAGTTTTGAAGATCTCGTCGAGGCGGATTTAATGGTGAAAAGGATTTTTAATTCGATTTTTTAATTAGGAGATAAAACATTTTTAAGCCGAAACCAAAAAAAAATCTGCTGATGTCATCTGTTCATACGTGGTAAAATGAGTGGTGATGGAGGCGTGTGGGCGATGTACAAGATGTCACACGTGTGGGCGTTAGTTTTTTCGTTACTTTGAGAGATTTGCCAAGTTAGTTTTTTTGAGACAAAGTTAGTTAGTAGAACTGGGTGAAAAATTGACACACCATGGGCCAAGCCCACTCTTGTCGAGGGTGACATAGCGAACAACACAACAAACATCAACCATACATACAGAGACTTGTTTTTTAACACAGTACAGACGCAAGCGCTCATATACACACGCATACACTCACCCTTATGAATGCGCGCACACACACCCTACCCCTATGAGCACCTCCAAGAGTGAGCTGAATGCGCATCGCCGGAAATCCTAAAATAAATCAAGGAATAAATGCGAGCACCAGGATTTGAACTCTGGTGGGCTGGGGATACCGCAGTCCCTCTAACCATCCAACCACGGGTTGGTTCGCCATACAGAGACTTGTACTACTAGTAAATGTGCACGTCTTAAGATTTGTTTTTGTTCAGTATAATATGATCATGAACACGGGTGACCAATCAAGCAATGCAAATGACATTAATAGTGAAGCTTAACTGCTGAATGTATGCATTGAAATCACCGATCAAAGAGTTTTCTAAACTCTGTTAAGAATCTTGATTTGGCTTTAGCTTTATCAAGTGTATACGTGGCTGCTTTTTGATTTTATCCTGTATAGAAACCGTGGCAAACTGAGATAAGTGAAACAGTTTATCAGCCACCGCAAAAATGTCCCTATATCACACTCATTGGATGCACACTAATGAATATATATCATATACGCCAAAACATGTAGCACATTTAATGAATCTATCAAATCTGAAGCAGCATGTCACTAAAGAAATAAGGTGAACGAAAGGAAGCAAAGATGAGAGACCGACGTGCCAGCGGCTACATGTGGCGTATACCCTGACAGTGCGAGATGACGGGGAGATGTGAACTCATGGTGGTTTAGGAGGCATCCTCGTCGACTGGCCAGGAGGCTTAGGCGGCATCCCTAATGGCCAGATAGTGTAGGAGGCAGCATCCCCGACAGCCGACCAGGCGGTGTCGTCGGCCGAGGCCAAGCGAGGCAATGGGTTGGATGGCACGGAGATGTGAGGGTAGGCATCCTTGAAGATGCGGTGAGTGGAGGAGATGGAGGTGGCGGCGTCAGCTGAGGCCAGGCCAGGCGATGGGTGGGGACGTCATCGAGATGTGAGGGGCATCGTCCTTGAAGGTGCGGCGGGTGGCGGCGATGGGGGCCGCATCCTGAAGGTGCTGCGGCTCGGTCAATGAGGGCGGTGTACTAAAGGTGCGGCGGCTCGAGGTGATTGGGGCGACACGAGGCAGAGTTGACGGTTCCCTGCTA
This sequence comes from Aegilops speltoides, assembly GCA_021437245.1. Classification (NCBI taxonomy): domain Eukaryota; kingdom Viridiplantae; phylum Streptophyta; class Magnoliopsida; order Poales; family Poaceae; genus Aegilops; species Aegilops speltoides. Next base: position 482,044,540 of record CM038147.1, read on the forward strand.
GTTTCCTTTTGTGCAGAAGGGAGGGGTCATGGGAAAGGAAAGGGATCAGCGAAGGGTCGTGCAAAAGGAAGGGGTCATGGCCTCGTGGGGAAGGAATGGGATTGGTTAGCGTTGGATGTGTTTAGTCACTCACCATTAGGACAATAATGACTGTTGGATTAACGTGAATGGATGGCCGAGATTTGTTGCATCTGCCTCTTTGTGTCTTTTTATATTGGGATAGATGAGCCTATGATTGATGGGATAAACGATAAAGAGTAGGTGGAGAAACTTCTAGGTTGAAAATATCCCTTATATATGCATAGAAGTTGAAGATGAACAAAAATTTCATTAGGAATTGCAAACCTGAATGTGCCGGACCAGGATTGTTGGTAAGTTGACTGTGGGGAGAACACATATAGTGTCATCCATTTAGATATGACTTCTGGTTGCGGGAGATGGGACATGGCAGGCTTGCCTGGCAGCCATGCAATAAGTGCAATTTTCAAAGCAAAGCAGCAACTAGAGGACTATATGGTGATTTATTCCAAAAAAATTGTATTTGGAATCCTATGAGCCTAGCATTTTTTTTTCTTTTTAGGCTCCAGTTGCTTGGGAAAAACACGCACACATTGATCGGACATGGAGTTTGTGAGTATGAGCTCACATGCACCCGACGGAAAAGTAAAATCCAAAAAAAATAAAAAATTCATAACATTCTGAATTATTTAGCCACAAACATTGATGTGTGTTTCATATGCCCGCAAAATTAGTGATAGAATGAAATTCATGGAGGTCTGGGTAGAAAACAAAATCGATGCTTCAAAAAGATTGGTATTGGAAATATTTCAGGGCATCAATTTTGTTTCTTTTATTGCCCCAGATCTCCATGAATGTCATTCCATCATGAAATTTTGCATGCATATGAAACACACATCGATGTTTGTTGCCAAATTTTTTATTGTTTGGATTTTACTATTCCAATAGATGCATGTGAGCTCGAGCTCGTAAGAGCACTTTCACACTTTGATCCCCCTATTTTTCAAAGAAGGAGAAAATGAGGGGAAAATAAATGTTAATTTTCAAGTCCGCAAATCAATAGATACCTCTAGGGTGGCTACAATTACTTGAAGCAATGACAAGTTTCAAGCTCACAAGTACACAAGCTATCAAGTGTCTTTGAGGCTTGGTTTGCAAGTGAGAAAAAGCAAACACGTTGTAAAATTTACGTAGTAAGAATTCTTTTCAATACTTCACTTTGTTGATTATGATGTCTAACTCTCTTGGCAGGAAAACAGAAAAATACCTTCCATTCAGCTGCTCCAAGCCCTACTTCTGTTGATCCAACCAGTTCTTCTAGCGCTCGATGGTCATGGTAATTTTGCTAAAATTACCAATGTGAGGATACCAAACGAAGCAGAGATTCGGATGGTGCACACGAGGAGAGATTTACACACATCAAGCCTTCATATTGAGGTAACACCTTGCTTCCTACTTATCTTGTTGATGATCTAGCCTCGTATGAAAACTAGGGTTTTGTGTTTACAAGGGGGTCGATCATGAGATCGTCTAGGGGCTGAAGGCTTAGATGTATTTCTAGAATAAGATGTCGGTCGAGAGGTCCCTGCCGGGCCTTATATAGGTGGCCAAGGCACAATTACAAGTCCCGAGTAGGTTGGGGAGTTGTCCTATGCTAAGTTTGGTAGCTTACCGGGGCCAGCCCATACATGCCATACACATACGATTCCTACCATGATACGGAGAGGAGTGCTTCGCCTTGTCCCCTGAGGTGGTGACATGCTCCAGATTTTCTGGATATCAAGTCATGGGCTTGGGACGCCCTACTGACGTTGGGCTTCTTTTGTGTTTTGTAGCTACACCCGGGGGATGGCACCGTCACCAAGGCCTTTTGTTGATTTTGCTACAAGGATTGCATTCACTACGTACCCCAAGAACTTGTTCTATTCAAGTTCAAATACAATAGTTCAATCCCAAGGGACAAGATCTACAAAGTATTCAGCAATTAGAGTCACATGAAGAGAGGATCGCATGGAGAGAGGGAGAAAGGGAACAACTAGCAACTCATGATTGATGGGGTATTTAATAGCTAGTAGCAATTACTGAAAACACATGAGATGTTTGTGTGATGCTTTTGTGGTGGCAAAATCTTATTATGTCATGTGATGCTTTTGTGGAACTTGGTTGGAAACTATGTGTTGGTTGAAAACTAATGAACTATATGTTGGTTGGACTTGATGACCTATCTGCTAAGTATGTAAACTAGTTGAGTAGAAATAATGTTTGAACTATGTGTGTTTGTTATTTGTAAATATGTGCCACACATTTGCTTAACATTTGATCAGATATGTTGTTGAATTATATGTGCTTGTTCTATGTGATTTTGTGCCACATAATAGACATGGTTTTAATAGAAATGCTGCTAGGATTTTGAGATTTGAAATTGAGCACAAATGCTTCTGGAATTTTATGCCAAATATTTATTCAGGAATTGATCGGAAAGTATGTTGGAAATTGTGCATAGTAATTGTGCAGAATTTGATCATAATGATGATGGAATTGCGCATAATAGTTGGCAATATTTAAGAAAAAAATGATAAATGACAAGGCTAACATAACTTAAACATCAAAAATTACCTTGAGTGTCACTAGAAGTTCACATAACAATCATTAGCAGTTCACGTGATTATCACTGGTAGTTTATAGAAGATTCAATCCAAGGTTACTTTATCATTGCAGAAAGGACATTCAAATTTTTCAACATAAGTCCAGAAATTCAATACTACATCATCAAACTACTACCATGATATCACTACTCGTCACAAATCCCCATGATATTTCCTAACTTTTCCTTAATCACCTATTTTCTTTCAATAAATCTGCAGTCATATTGTATAGCTTCTTTTTTCCTCCTTCTAATCATCCCTTTCTTTCTTTGTCATAATGCTCACCAATTTATGTATATTTGTGGTGGATACTTCAGCCAATCACTTATCGTCTAACTCCGCCATTAGTTCAATCAAAGTTTTCTCTACTAGGGCATTCAGACCTACTATTTGCTCCTTAGCTACAACTTTGTCCGGTTTTCCATGTAAATGATCTCTCTCAAACATATCTACAATTTTTGTTGTTCATGCTACTTTTATGCCATTATTATATAGTTTTGTCACATTTTTATGCAATTTTGTTGACCTAACATATTAATCTGATGCCGAATGTAAGTTATTTTTTAGCATTTTTTAGACTTTATAGAAAAATTCTTTTTAGGGGACCAAAAAAGTAGAAGAAAATATGTCGTGGAGATTGAAGACCAGACAGAGCTACGGGGGCAGAGAGCCACTAGAGGGAGTCCTGGGGCCTACATGTGGTGGGCCCACGCGATCCAATGTGTGGTCGCACGATGGGGCCGCATGACCTCCTAGATCCTGCATCTACTATCTTTTGGTTCTCGTGTCTGCTTTATATTCTCCTAAAACAACCAAAAAGAATTATCAAGGAATTTTCCGCTGTTGTCACCTTGCGTTCTGGGCTATCCAATCTGGAGGCCTTTTCCGGTAATCTACCTGAGGGGTAATTCACCGTCGAAGCTATCTTCATCAATCCCACTTCCACGACGTGCATGTGTCAGTAGTCATCCTTGGACTATGGGTCCATAATAGTAGCTAGATAGTATATCCCTTGATTCTCAATACAAAAGATCACATGAGTCGCCTGCCTAAGTGATTGTGATGCATCTGATGCAATTCTCAGTGTTTTAGTTGTGGTATGATGAATTGTCATTTTATGACTACATTATTTATGAATTTCTTTTTGGATTCTTTTGAGTTCCTTGCTTCATGATTAATAGACATATATGCTCTTTGATCTATTAGTATTTTACTAACCATGATTAGGTGAACAATATCCAAGAGGGAAATGTGTATGTTAGTTGGGTTTAACGTTGCAAGTAATCTATCTGGGATAGAAAGAGAAAAAAGTTTGCCTTATGTTATTGCCAATAAGGATAAAAAGGTAGTTAACTAGTTATCTCGGTGTGAACTGGAGGTAAAGAGAAGATAGTATATCCACATTATGTCACTTTGCATAATGAGTACTCTCCTTTTACTTAATACTTAGATCTTGGGTGGCGTATTAGCTATAGATGTAGTTGATAATAGTCTATCTATAATCATACGTAACGCCTATATGCAATCATGGCATGTGTGATCACATCATAAACATTGCAATTTCATCGATACACATTTGTAATCTGTTCACCACACATATGCTACCTAGAGAGATTCTACTAGTAAAATTATGGACCACAGTCCTCTATTCCTCATAATCACCCTACATCACTTTATTTTCTATTATTTTACAAACTGAATATTTACTTCCGTTCGCTTACTTTCATTCATTCCTACCACACTATACATTAATCGTTGTAACTAACTAAGGCAGGGAAACTAACAATCTCACTCTCTTAGATAGGGACCGAGGAGAAGTATTATAGTTTGTGTCGGTATTTCGTACTAGCAGTGCCATCAAGAGATGACCTATTTGTTCGGCGGGAGTGAGTGTGCGGAGGGTCGAGATGGTGAGGCAAAGACGGGGGATTTACCTAGGTTTAGGCCCATGTTAGACCCTACTCCCTGTTGGGGAACGTAGTAATTTCAAAAAAAATTCCTACGCACACGCAAGATCATGGTGATGGCATAGTAACGAGAGGGGAGAGTATTGTCCACGTACCCTCGTAGACCATAAGCGGAAGCGTTATGACAACGCGGTTGATGTAGTCGTACGTTTTCACGATCCGACCGATCCAAGCACCGAACGTACGGCACCTCCGTGTTCAGCACACGTTCAGCTCGATGACGTTCCCCGGGCTCCGATCCAGCAAAGCGTCGGGGATGAGTTCCGTCAGCACGACGGCGTGGTGACGATGATGATGTTCTATCGGCGCAGGCTTCGCCTAAACTCATGACGATATGATCGAGGTGGAATATGGTGGAGGGGCACCGCACACGGCTAAGGAACGATCCGTAGATCAACTTGTGTGTTCTAGGGTACCCCTGCCCCCGTATATAAAGGAGCAAGGGGGGTGCGGCCGGCCCTAGGAGGAGGCGCGCCGGAGGAGTCCTACTCCCACCGGAGTAGGACTCCCCTTCCTAGTTGGATTAGGACTTGGGGGAGGGAAGAGGAAGGGGCCGCCCCTTCCTTGTCCTATTCGGACTAGGGGAGGGGCGCGCCTGCCCCGGCCGCCCTCCTCTTCTCCCTCATGGCCCACTAAGGCCCATTAACCCCCGGGAGGGTTCCGGTAACCCGGTGTTCCGGTAAAATCGATTTCACCCGGAACTATTACGATGTCCAAACATAGGCTTCCAATATATCAATCTTTATGTCTCGACCATTTCGAGACTCCTCGTCATGTCCGTGATCACATCCGGGACTCCGAACAAACTTCGGTACATCAAAACTTATAAACTCATAATAAAACTGTCATCGTAACGTTTAGGGCTGGAATTCGAGCCGAGTCGAGCCAGCTCGGCTCGACTCGCTAGAGCTTGTTTCGTTAACGAGCTAGCTCGACTCGACTCGTTACTATAACGAGCTCAAACCCAAGATTGGCTCGACTCATATAACTCGCGAGCTGACTCGTTTAGCTTGTTAAGCTCGTTAAAGATATAAACATAAAAGCCCTCAAATTTGATAAAAATGATTATGTATATATTAAACATATATATCACTAAACAATTATAATTTCCTTGTAACACATGAGTCTCCTAGGAGGCTAGGCCTTCAACGGTTGGGCCTTGTGTTGTGCGTCTGGGACGTAGGTTGTTTAGTGACTAGTCTTTCTTTGTATTGGGAGTGGCTGATCTATTGTATCGAGTCTAACGAGTTACACGAGTACTCGTGAGATTGGCTCGTTTAACTTGGTCTATAAACGATCTTAAACTAAAGCTCGGCTCGACTCGTTATTCTTCGAGTTCGAGTCGATTCGAGCCGAGTCGCGAGCTACTTGTTTAGCTCGCGAGCTACGAGCTTTTTTTCCAGCCCTAGTAACGTTAAGCGTGCGGACCCTACGGGTTCGAGAACTATGTAGACATGACCTAGAACTATTCTCGATCAATAACCAATAGCGGAACCTGGATGCCCATATTGGTTCCTACATATTCTACGAAGATCTTTATCGGTCAAACCGCATAACAACATACGTTGTCCCCTTTGTCGTCGGTATGTTACTTGCCCGAGATTCGATTGTCGGTATGCAATACCTAGTTCAATCTCGTTACCGGCAAGTCTCTTTACTCGTTATGTAATGCATCATTCCGTAACTAACTCATTAGCTACATTGCTTGCAAGGCTTAGGGTGATGTGCATTACCGAGAGGGCCTAGAGATACCTCTCCGACAATCGGAGTGACAAAAGCTAATATCGAAATACGCCAACTCAACATGTACCTTTGGAGACACCTGTAGTACTCCTTTATAATCACCCGATTCGTTGTGACGTTTGGTAGTACCAAAGTGTTCCTCCGTAAACGTGAGTTGCATAATCTCATAGTTACAGGAACATGTATAAGTCATGAAGAAAGCAATAGCAATATACTAAACGATCAAGTGCTAGGCTAACGGAATGGGTCATTTCAATCACATCATTCTCCTAATGATGTGATCCCATTAATCAAATGACAACACATGTCTATGCTTAGGAAACATAACCATCTTTGATTGATAAGCTAGTCAAGTAGAGGCATACTAGTGACGTTGTGTTTGTCTATGTATTCACACATGTATTATGTTTCCGTTTAATACAATTCTAGCATGAATAATAAAATTTTATCATGATATGAGGAAATAAATAATAACTTTATTATTGCCTCTAGGGCATATTTCCTTCAGTCTCCCACTTGCACTAGAGTCAATAATCTAGATTACATAGTAATGATTCTAACACCCATGGAGTCTTGGTGCAGATCATGTTTTGCTTGTGAGAGAGGCTTAGTCAACGGGCCTGCAACATTCAGATCCGTATGTATCTTGCAAATCTCTATGTCTCCCACTTGGACTTGGTCCCGAATGGAATTGAAGCGTCTCTTGATGTGCTTGGTCCTCTTGTGAAATCTGGATTCCTTTGCCAAGGCAATTGCACCAGTACTGTCACAAAAGATCTTCATTGGTCCCGATGCACTAGGTATGGCACCTAGATCGGAAATGAACTCCTTCATCCAGACTCCTTCATTTGCTGCTTCCGAAGCAGCTATGTACTCCGCTTCACATGTAGATCCCACCACGACGCTTTGTTAGAACTGCACCAACTCACAGCTCCACCGTTTAATAAAAATACGTATCCGGTTTGCGATTTAGAATCGTCCGGATCAGTGTCAAAGCTTGCATCGACGTAACCATTTACGACTAGCTCTTTGTCACCTCCATATACGAGAAACATATCCTTAGTCCTTTTCAGATATTTCAGGATGTTCTTGACCGCTGTCCAGTGATCCACTCCTGGATTACTTTGGTACCTTCCTGCCAAGCTTATTGCTAAGCATACGTTAGGTCTGGTACATAGCATTGCATACATGATAGAGCCTATGGCTGAAGCATAGAGAACATCTTTCATTTTCTCTCTATCTTCTGCTGTGGTCGGGCATTGAGTCTAACTCAACTTCACACCTTGTAGCACGGGCAAGAACCCTTTCTTTGCCTGATCCATTTTGAACTTTTTCAAAATTTTATCAAGGTATGTGCTTTGTGAAAGTCCTATTAAGCGTCTTGATCTATCTCTATAAATCTTGATGCCCAATATGTAAGCAGCTTCACCAAGGTCTTTCATTGAAAAACTTTTATTCAAGTATCCCTTTATGCTATCCAGAAATTCTATATCATTTCCAATTAATAATATGTCATCTACATATAATATCAGAAATGCTACAGAGCTCCCACTCACTTTCTTCTAGATACAGGCTTCTCCAAAAGTCTGTATAAAACCATATGCTTTGATCACACTGTCAAAGCATTTATTCCAACTCCAAGATGTTTGCACCAGTCCATAAATGGATCGCTGGAGCTTGCACACTTTGTTAGCACCTTTTGGATCAACAAAACCTTCTGGCTGCATCATATACAACTCTTCTTCCAGATATCCATTCAAGAATGCAGTTTTGACATCCATTTGCCAAATTTTATAATCATAAAATGCAGCAATAGCTAACATGATTCGGACAGACTTAAGCATCGCTACGGGTGAGAAAGTCTCATCGTAGTCAACCCCTTGAACTTGTCGAAAACCTTTCGCAACAAGTCGAGCTTTATAGACAGTTACATTACCATCAGCGTCAGTCTTCTTCTTAAAGATCCATTTATTCTCAATGGCTTGCCGATCATCGGGCAAGTCAACCAAAGTCCATACTTTGTTCTCATACATGGATCCCATCTCAGATTTCATCGCTTCTAGCCATTTTGCGGAATCTGGGCTCATCATCGGTTCCTCATAGTTCGTAGGTTCATCATGGTCAAGTAACATGACTTCCAGGATAGGATTACCGTACCACTCGCGGATCTTACTCGGTAGACCTCGAGGTTCAAGAGAAACTTCATCCAAGTTTCATGATCAATATCATTAGCTTCCTCACTAATTGGTGTAGGTGTCACAGGAACCGATTTCTGTGATGAACTACTTTCCAATAAGGGAGCTGGTATAATTACCTCATCAAGTTCTACTTTTCTCCCACTCACTTCTTTCGAGAGAAACTCTTTCCCTAGAAAGGATCCATTCTTAGCAACGAATGTCTTGCCTTCGGATCTGTGATAGAAGGTGTACCCAACTGTCTCCTTTGGGTATCCTATGAAGACACATTTCTCCGATTTAGGTTCGAGCTTATCTGGTTGAAGTTTCTTCACATAAGCATCGCAGCCCCAAACTTTAAGAAACGACAACTTTGGTTTCTTGCCAAACCACAGTTCATAAGGCGTCGTCTCAACGGATTTTGATGGTGCCCTATTCAATGTGAATGCGGCCGTCTCTAAAGCATAACCCCAGAACGATAGCGGTAAATCAGTAAGAGACATCATAGATCGCACCATATCTAGTAAAGTACGATTACGACGTTCGGACACACCATTTCGTTGTGGTGTTCCGGGTGGCATGAGTTGCGAAACTATTCCGCATTGTTTCAAATGTAAACCAAACTCGTAACTCAAATATTCTCCTCCACGATCAGATCGTAGAAACTTTATTTTCTTGTTACGATGATTTTCCACTTCACTCTGAAATTCTTTGAACTTTTCAAATGTTTCAGACTTGTGTTTCATTAAGTAGATATACCCATATCTGCTCAAATCATCTGTGAAGGTGAGAAAATAACGATATCCGCCACGAGCTTCAACATTCATCAAACCACATACATCTGTATGTATGATTTCCAAGAAATCTGTTGCTCTCTCCATAGTACTGGAGAACGGTGTTTTAGTCATCTTGCCCATGAGGCACGGTTCGCAAGTACCAAGTGATTCATAATCAAGTGATTCCAAAAGTCCATCAGTATGGAGTTTCTTCATGCGCTTTACACCGATATGACCTAAATGGCAGTGCCACAAATAAGTTGCACTATCATTATCAACTCTGCATCTTTTGGCTTCGACATTATGAATATGTGTATCACTACTATTGAGATTCAATAAAAATAGACCACTCTTCAAGGGTGCATGACCATAAAAGATATTACTCATATAAATAGAACAACCATTATTCTCTGATTTAAATGAATAACCGTCCCGCATCAAACAAGATCCAGATATAATGTTCATGCTCAATGCGGCACCAAATAACAATTATTCAGGTCTAAAACTAATCCCGAAGGTAGATGTAGAGGTAGCGTGCCGACCGCGATCACATCGACTTTGGAACCGCTTCCCACGCGCATCGTCACCTCGTCCTTGGCGATGCTCGCTTATTCCGTAGTCCCCTTTTCGAGTTGCAAATATTAGCAATGTAACCAAGATCAAATACCAGTGCTCTGCGAGCTCTAGTAAGGTACACATCAATAACATGTATATCACATATACCTTTGTTCACCTTGCCTTCCTTCTTATCCGCCAAATACTTGGGGCGTTCGCTTCCGAGGACCAGTTTGCTTGCGAGAAGCACTCAGTTTTAGGCTTAGGTCCAGACTTGGGTTTCTTCTCTTGGCGCAACTTGCTTGCTGTTCTTCTTGAAGTTCCCTTCTTCTTCCCTTTGCCCTTTTCTTGAAACTAGTGGTCTTGTTGACCATCAACACTTGATGCTCCTTCTTGATTTCTACCTCCGCAGCTTTTAGCATTGCGAAGAGCTCGACAATTGTCTTGTTCATTGCATATTATAGTTCATCCCGAAGCTCTTGTAGCTTGGTGGCAGTGATTGGAGAATTCTGTCAATGACACTATCATCAAGAAGATTAACTCCCAGTTGAATCAAGTGATTATTATACCCAGAAATTTTGAGTATGTGTTCACTTACAGAACTATTCTCCTCCATCTTGCAGCTATAGAACTTATTGGAGACTTCATATCTCTCAATCCGGGCATTTGCTTGAAATATTAACTTCAACTCCTGGAACATCTCATATGCTCCATGACGTTCAAAACGTCGTTCAAGACCCGGTTCTAAGCCGTAAAGCATGGCACACTGAACTATCGAGTAGTCATCAGCTTTGCTCTGCTAGACGTTCTTAACGTCGTCAATTGCATTAGTAGCAGGCCTGGCACCCAGCGGTGCTTCCAGGACGTAATTCTTCTGTGCAGCAATGAGGATAATCCTCAGGTTACAGACCCAGTCCATGTAATTGCTACCATCATCTTTCAACTTTGCTTTCTCAAGGAACGCATTAAAATTCAACGGAACAACAGCACGAGCCATCTATCTACAACAAACATAGACAAGCAAAATACTATGAGGTACTAAGTTCATGATAAATTTAAGTTCAATTAATCATATTACTTTAAGAACTCCCACTTAGATAGACATCTCTCTAGTCATCTAAGTGATCACGTGATCCAAATCAACTAAACCATAACCGATCATCACGTGAGATGGAGTAGTTTTCAATGGTGAACATCACTATGTTGATCATATCTACTATATGATTCACGCCGACCTTCGGTCTCCGTGTTCGAGGCCATATCTGCATATGCTAGGCTCGTCAAGTTTAACTTGAGTATTCTGCATGTGCAAAACTGGCTTGCACCCGTTGTAGATGGACGTAGAGCTTATCACACCCGATCATCATGTGGTGTCTGGGCACGACGAACTTTGGCAACGGTGCATACTCAGGGAGAACACTTCTTGATAATTTTTAGTGAGAGATCATCTTAAAATGCTACCGTTAATCAAAGCAAGATAAGATGCATAAAGGATAAACATCACATGCAATCAATATAAGTGATATGATATGGCCACCATCATCTTGTGCTTGTGATCTCCATCTCTGAAGCACCGTCGTGATCACCATCGTCACCGGCGCGACACCTTGATCTCCATCGTAGCATCGTTGTCGTTTACGCCATCTATTGCTTCTCGACTATCGCTACCGCTTAGTGATAAAGTAAAGTAATTACAGTATGCGTTGCATTTCATACGATAAAGCGACAACCATATGGCTCCTGCCGATTGCCGATAACCGGTTACAAAACATGATCATCTCATACAATAAGATATAGCATCACGTCTTGACCATATCACATCACAACATGCCCTGCAAAAACAAGTTAGACGTCCTCTACTTTGTTGTTGCAAGTTTTACATGGCTGCTACGGGCTTAGCAAGAACCGTTCTTACCTACGCATCAAAACCACAACGATAGTTCGTCAAGTTAGTGTTGTTTTAACCTTTGCAAGGACCGGGCATAGCCACACTCGATTCAATTAAAGTGAGAGAGACAGACACCCGCCAGCCACCTTTAAGCACGAGTGCTCGTAACGGTGAGACCAGTCTCGCGTAAGCGTACGCGTAATGTCGGTCCGGGCCGCTTCATCTCACAATACCGCCGAACCAAAGTATGACATGCTGGTAAGCAGTATGACTTGTATCGCCCACAACTCACTTGTGTTCTACTCGTGCATATGACATCTACGCATAAAACCTGGCTCGGATGCCACTGTTGGGGAACATAGGAATTTTAAAAAAATTCCTACGCACACGCAAGATCATGGTGATGGCATAGCAACAAGAAGGGAGAGTATTGTCCACATACCCTCGTAGACTGTAAGCGGAAGCGTTATGACAATGCGGTTGATGTAGTCGTACGTCTTCACGATCCGACCGATCCAAGCACCGAACGTACGGCACCTCCGTGTTCAGCACACGTTCAGCTCGATGACGTTCCCCGGACTCTGATCCAGCAAAGCGTCGGGGATGAGTTCCGTCAGCACGGCGGCGTGGTGACGATGATGATGTTCTACCGGCGCAGGGCTTCGCCTAAACTCCGCGACGATATGACCAAGGTGGAATATGGTGGAGGGGGCACCGCACACGGCTAAGGAACGATCCGTAGATCAACTTGTGTGTTCTAGGGTGCCCCTGCCTCAGATATAAAGGAGCAAGGGGTGCAGCCGGCCCTAGGAGGAGGCGGCGGAGGAGTCCTACTCCCACCGGAGTAGGACTCCCCTTTCCTAGTTGGATTAGGACTTGGGGGAGGGAAGAGGAAAGGGCGCGCCCCTTCCTTGTCCTATTCGGACTAGGGGAGGGCGCGGCCTGCCCTGGCCGGCCCTCCTCTTCTCCCTCATGGCCCACTAAGGCCCATTAACCCCCGGGAGGGTTCCGGTAACCCCCCCGGTGTTCCGGTAAAATCCCGATTTCACCCGGAACTATTCCGATGTCCAAACATAGGCTTCCAATATATCAATCTTTATGTCTCGACCATTTCGAGACTGCTCATCATGTTCGTGATCACATCCGGGACTCCGAAAAACTTCGGTACATCAAAACTTATAAACTCATAATAAAACTGTCATCGTAACGTTAAGGGTGCGGACCCTACGGGTTCAAGAACTATGTAGACATGACCTAGAACTATTCTCGGTCAATAACCAATAGCGGAACCTGGATGCCCATATTGGGTCCTACATATTCTACGACGATCTTTATCGGTCAAACCGCATAACAACATACGTTGTTCCCTTTGTCATCGGTATGTTACTTGCCCGAGATTCGATCGTCGGTATCCAATACCTAGTTCAATCTCGTTACCGGCATGTCTCTTTACTCGTTATGTAATGCATCATTCCGTAACTAACTCATTAGCTACATTGCTTGCAAGGCTTATAGTGATGTGCATTACCGAGAGGGCCCAGAGATACCTCTCCGACAATCGGAGTGACAAAACCTAATCTCGAAATACGCCAACTCAACATGTACCTTTGGAGACACCTGTACTACTCCTTTATAATCACCCAGTTACGTTGTGACGTTTGGTAGTACCCAAAGTGTTCCTCCGGTAAACGTGAGTTGCATAATCTCATAGTTACGGGAACATGTATAAGTCATGAAGAAAGCAATAGCAATATACTAAACGATCAAGTGCTAGGCTAACTGAATGGGTCATGCCAATCACATCATTCTCCTAATGATGTGATCCCATTAATCAAATGACAACACATGTCTATGGTTAGGAAACATAACCATCTTTGATTAATAAGCTAGTCAAGTAGAGACATACTAGTGACGTTGTGTTTGTCTATGTATTCACACATGTATTATGTTTCCAGTTAATACAATTCTAGCATGAATAATAAATTTTATCATGATATGAGGGAACAAATAATAACTTTATTATTGCCTCTAGGGCATATTTCCTTCACTCCCAACTTTAGTCTTTGTGTTTCTAGTCTTCCCCGAAGATCAAGATCACCGGAGAGATGTGCTACTTGGGTTGATCTATGAGAGATCTCTAAATTTTTTTTTGTTTACTTGTCCATGGAACATTTTCTTGTCGTCTCGTAGAGCAGTCTTTGAGAAGCTGATTTAGAAGTTCCATGGTGTTTCCTATATCCATTCTTCCTACATGTATTTGTACTGTAGTTCAAGCCTAATGTCAAAATGGATATACTTTTGTGATTATATGATAACATGTAATGTTACTTTACATATCTACAATAGTGCATGTATATGGAAGTGGTTTTCCTTCTTGATTGCATGTCTGCTACGAAATGATCTGTTTTCAAAGCAAACTTGAAGTAATCGGGACCACCTTGTACATGTGAAGTACATGTAACACCATTTACAACTCATACTTATTTTTGTTCAATGCAATGATGTCCCACAATTTTCTTTATAATCCTTATGACCCGTAGAGGACCGAGGAATGGCATACTCAATATTGGACAACTATAATGAGGAAATAAAAACCAATAGAACAACTAATTTTAAGTGGCATCACATAATCCTGAATCACATATTGCTTGTGTGACTGTTGTAGATACTAGCCTCTCATACAACAAGAACACAAGCACATGCAAATATTCAGTGTGCGATTACATACCCGAGAACATTTCATAAGATTTAAATGCAAGTGAATAGCCCCACAACTTCCACAATGCAAAATATATACTACCGCCTTCATACATCCAAGCAGACCACCCTCCAAGCGCATAATACCATTCACCCACACAATGACATTACCATATATTGTGGAGTTTTGGTACAACAAGTATGTGGCAGTCCATAAAAGATGTAAGACGTGAAAGGAAAAATAATAATAAGAGTACTAGGGAATGGTAGACACTTGGAAAGGAATCGTCGTTTCTTGACTTAGCTCATGACAACCTGCATCTTTGGTTCTCGCAATGATCTACTAACTGTCCATCTTGATATCCAAGTCAACACCTACAAGAAATAGATATGCAGTTTTTGACAAGTTAGAATCTTTCTAATGGCAGAAATTGAGTAGCAGGAACATGACTCACTGCAACACTGAATCGACGATCACAAACAAGAAACATGAAGATGTTGATGCCATAGAGGCATGAAGTCTGCTGGCCAATCTGCCCATGGGATTTTAGTTTTGATGCTTGGGTAGTGCTCCCATTGGAAGTAGGAAAATGGCATTGCCACATGAGCTTTCGGGTGAGGAAAAGAAGTATCAGCACTCAATAGGATCAAAGTTTAGTTTATGTTCAATATATCACATACGGATGGTACTACGTTGGACTATATGAATTAGGTTTGACACTTCCAAAAGTCGTGCTAATTTCAGAGTTTTAGTATAAAATAGTGAAAATTCGAATTGGTGCTAATTTTAGAGTTTTAGTGCAAAAAACAATGAAAACTCAAATTGGTGCTAATTCTAGAGTTTTAGTACAAAAATAGTGAAAACTAGAATTGATAAACTAAAGATCATCTTTCGAGACTGTACATGAAACTTCGAACAACAAAACGATAAAGTCTGGAGTTGCTCAAATGTAGTTAGAGGTGAAGTGATCATGTTTATCTGATTATTCCACGAACCTATCTTGTTGATACGTGTAATTGATATCAACAAAAAGGTATACCTCTATTTTGTACCACAAAATAGAATTGCTAATTATTTAGATAACTACCTAAGAATAATATATAGTACCACCGTTCATAAATACACATTGTTCCATAAAGAGCACAATCAAGCATATGTAACTTTCAATGTTTAAAACAATTCACAATGGCAAGGTGAAAGTAACGATTTTAAGATTTGTTATGGAAACAACTTTCTTAAATATTTTTGAATATTTTCTACAATGAAAAATATAAAAAGCAAGGTAAAAAAACTATAAGTTAAAGATAACGTCAATATATACAATGACATGTATAAACAATCAGAGTTAGTATTTCAGATGACTGAAAGGAAGAGAAACTCACTGGCCCCACTTTTTGTCACGGGCGACCACTAGACAGCAATAACTTCTCATTTAATTGTCAACTTTCACCGAAACAACCCCATTAGTGACAATCCTCCGCGCAGGTTTATTTGGGCCCCCTTGAAACTTTGATCATAGATTTAACTAATAAATATGAACCATTCTCCCTCTGTTCCATTTTACTCCCATATAAGATTTGTGTCGAGTCAAACTTTATAAATTTTGACCACATTTTTATAAAAGAAGTACCAAGATCTACAATACCAAATATACATAATATGAAACGAATCTAAACATATTCCTTTGGCCTTGTAAATGTTCATACTTTTTTTTCTATAAGTTTGGTCAAAACAGAGATACTTTGACTTCAGACAAAAGTTATTTTTTTAATGGAAGAGATACTTTGACTTCGGACAAAAGTTATATGCAAACTAAAAAGAAACGGAGGGACTATATCATAAAAATTATACCATGAGAAATCTATTTTCTAATCATTTTTTTCTAACATATACTTTTTATGTTGTTAGTCATATAGATGATTAAATTTTGATCCAAAATACAAAAGGGCCTAATAAACCCAGACAAAGAAAGTATATATAACCAAGTGGCTGCATTTGTTAAGACAAGCCTGTCTATCAGTACACTCTTAAGCTCCAAAAAATAGGACACGTCCCGGAAGGAATTACTACATAGAAGCACGGGGGTGCGCCCCCCTCTGTACCTAGAACCCACCTCGTGATGAGGAGCAGCAGCATACATGATCTTGTATTGCAGTATGTATATGTTTAGCCGTTGTTGTGTATGCCAGTGTATTCAGATAGCACTGCATACATAGCTCTGTCCTTTCGCACACCTTGCTTCTGCCCCTGCCCAATCACGAGTTGTCCAACCACTTATGAATTAAGTGTTGTTGTACATGATTCTCCTATCTCCAACGAACAGATTTCTCCTATCTCCACCCATTGCTGCCTCCTTGAAACAAAGCTCCACCGCATCTTAGATTTGCTCTCGGGCCAGTTCGTCATTGTTCTCGAAACAGACACGTGTGTTCCATTCCACTGCAATATCTCAAGCTAGTACATCATTGTCGAGCACAAACCACGTCATGTAAACTGTTATTAAAGAGGGTACGGGGGAGGAGCTCGAGCACACAGAGACGGATTCATCTACGTTGCCGGCGGCTGCGGTTGACGTGGTTACGGCTCTGGCAGCGGTGATAGTACCGGCAACATCTGGAGCTTTAAATCTCAAAGAGGGTACTACTGACAAAGGGCCGGAGAAAGTGGAGGGAGAGAAACTCTCCAAGTGGGCAATTAAGAAAAAGAAGTTGCCTTGCTTTAGATGTGGCGAACCGGGTCACTTTATGGCAGAGTGCACTAATGAGCTTTGTGATTATTGCCTAAAATCTCAGCACCTTACTGGAGATTGCCCACTTCTATCTGGTCCTAAACCTGGCATTAGCATTTTCGGTATGTGTTGCAAGGAGCTGATGTTTTTTGAGACGCCGAAGTGGACTCGCTACCTCAGATGGCTGAGAGTTCCTTTCCCGCAGTTGTCCGGGTGACTAATGGTCAGTTGTCTGAGGCTCAGATTGTGAGACAGTTGCGTGACTTGGTACCAGGTAACCATCCATGGCATCTGGAACAGCTAGAGGGACAGTCCTATAAGGTGGATTTTCCCACTAAAGAGGATCAGATGCATTTTCTAAAGTGGGGCATGTGTAGAGTCCCAAGCACCAACACTATTATTGCTTTTGATGAATGGAAGCAGGAGGAACCGGAGGGTATACCTTTAGAGAGGGTGTGGGTTCGTTTCTTTGGTGCTCCACCAAAATTGATGAAGCATTTTCTGATTGCTTGGAGCTTGGGTGGGATGATTGGCAAGACCGAAAAAGTGGACATGCCCTTTACTCGTGCACAAGGGGCTGCGCGGTTACTAGTCAGTGTCGCGAGTGTTGAGCACATTCCGGATTTGGTTATATGGACATATGCTGGAGTCACGTATATCTTAGAGCTTGAGATTGAGGATACTCCGATCTCCCAAGATGGGGATGAGCCTCAGGATATGGACACAACTGAGGGGGGCGGAGCGCCTAGGAATCAGGATAAGGGTGCTGACAATTCTCAACGGGAGTCGGAGAAGGGGCCCGATACGCAACCAGATAAGGTAGATAGTTCTGCCCAACAGGCGCCACCATCTACTACTCCGATGACCACTCTTCGTTTTGGTTCGTTTGGGTCGAGTTCAGCTCCTAGTCGGCTTTGGAGTTCCAGAGTTGAGACTGACGACCCGGCGGAGCTTGAGTTGCCTCCGATCTTGAGTTTGTCCTGCGAGACGACGACTGCACTTGAGAGGCACGTTGACTGTGGCGATGTCATGATGGCTTCCCCTCCGGCTGGGCTGGTTGTTACTCACGAGGTAGCTGCGAGTGGCGAGCCCGACCGGTCTTCTTCGGGAGGGGCACCTGGATAGCTGGTCTGTGCCTCTCCTCCCACCGTGACGGCAGGCCAGTTTTCTTTGGGCGGGTCGCCTGGACAGGAGGTCCGGGGCTCCCCTCCCATCTCGGCGACGGCTATTCCTGACGAGAGGGGGGTGAGGTGTGGGAAAGACACCCATGCTGTAACCCCCTTGCAGGGTCTCGCCATGCAGAGTGAGGAGTTGGGGGTGAGGTGCGGGAAGGAGTCCCCCCCCCCCCCCCACAGGACGGTGTCGTTCAAGGCGTCCAAGAGCTGCGTGGCTCCGGTGGGGAGAGAGGGAGAGGGACTAGTGAGCAGGTGGCTAACCGGTCTTCTTCCCCCTATCCCCCTTCGGCTGAGATCCTATCCTCCATGCCCTTCCCTTCTTCACCGACGATAGGGGAGGGGTGTGGGAGTCGGGATTCTACTTCTTAGGAGAGGACCACAGAGGAGCTTATCGCTTTTGGTGGGATTGCGGATCCGGTGTCGGCTGGTAGGCGTGTCAGCAATCGGATCCAGGGGCAGTCGGATGCGGATGACCTGCAGCTAGCGCGGGCCAAGAGGGCCGCCATGCTTCGTGATGTCGAGGCTTCTACAGGTGCGTCTTTTGATAAAAGTTGTTCACTTTTGCACTTCTCAGAAAATGAAATAGTACATAAGGCTAACGATCTAGGAATTTCTTTGGGGTCAAATGAAACCGAGGTCGTCAAATCCATTAATGATATTCTAGACTTAGAAGCGGAGAGGGCTTTCGAGATTATCCGAAATCTTGCATCTATTAAACCAATGAGTGACAATGATATGAGAAATTTAGGAATAGCTGATCTCGCAAAGGTTTGTAATAATCTTTTGCCTACCATGGAGGAGGAGGAGGAGGAAGAGTTGGAGATTACAGACACGATTGAGCCTCTCCTGATGGAGGGGGACGATTCTGTGGTCACCGATCTTTCTCTCCCACAGGGAGTTGAGGAGAAGCCCAAACGACCCTGGAAGAGAAAAATTTACCCTACATCGGCGGTACGCAGAAGTGCCAGAGTTAAACATAAAAAAAATTCATGATGACTTATGAAAGGAATTTTTTGGAATAGCAGAGGTCTAGCAGACTTGGCTAAACAACGATTCTTAGCAGAAACAACGATAGAACAACAATTAGACTTTATTGCTCTTTTGGAGACTGGACGAGATAATTTCACATCACAATATCTTCAAACTCTCTCCAGTGGTATAGATTTTGATTGGCACATCTTACCTCCTAGAGGTCGATCCGGTGGGATTTTACTAGGTGTACGATGTGAGACTTTAGAGGTGCTTAGTGCAGTTCATGGAGATTTTTCGGTCAAATTCAGGGTGCGATCAAAACTAGACGGGTTTCGATGGTCCCTAGTAGCAGTCTATGGGGCAGCACAACCTGAACTCAAGCCTGATTTTTTGGCCGATTTGGTGCGGATTTGTGGAGATGAAGACCTGCCTATACTAGTTGGGGGGGATTTTAATATAATTAGGAGCAGGGATGAAAAGAACAATGACAATTTTGACGGACGATGGTCCATGATGTTTAACATGATTATCGAGAGTCTCAATTTGAGAGAAATTGAGCTCACCGGTGAGACAGTTTACATGGGCCAATTCGTTACCCATTCCGACTTATGAAAAGTTGGATAGGGTTCTTGCCGATGTGGAATGGGAACAAAATATCCGTTGGTGTCGGTCCATGCGATGCAGAGAGCGATCTCGGATCACACACCACTTCTTCTTGACTCGGGGGAAGCGACACATGTGGCAAATAAAAATTTCTTTTCCTTAGAGCTCAGTTGGTTTGAGCGAGAAGGCTTTTTGGAGATGATTGCACGAGAATGGGCTAAGACGGTTAGTGGAAGGACTCATGTTGAGCGATGGCAAAACAAAATTAGACATCTCCGACAATTTTTGCGCGGTTGGTCCAGAAATGAGAGTGGGATTTATAAACAAGAAAAAGAGCGTCTGACTCAATTGATTGAGGCTTTAGACTTAAAGGCAGAGGTCACTCTGCTCTCTGTGCTTGAGCAACAAACGAAGTCCCAGGCTGAGCAAGGTCAACGGACCCTCTTGAGAGAAGAGGAGCTGAAGTGGGCATTGCGTGCGAAAACAATGAAGGTCATCCAAGGGGATGACAATACACAATTTTTCATATGGTTGCAAATGGCAAGCATAGGAAGAAAAAAATTATACAGCTTGAGCAGGACGAGGGGACAATAGTGGGACACGAAAATCTAAAGGCTTACATCTCTAACTTTTATAAAAAAACTATTTGGTCCCCCTAATTCTTCGAAGGTGTCCCTGGACGAATCTGTGATTGATGATATTCCTCAACTCCAAGCAGCAGAGAATGATGTTCTCTCTGCGCCGTTTACTGAAAAAGAGGTTTATCAGGCAATTTCCCAAATGAAATCGAATAAAGCATCGGGGCCAGATGGGTTTCCCGCTGAATTCTATAAGAAATGTTGGCAGATTATTAAAGATGATCTTATGCCTTTGTTTCATGATTTCTTTGACGGTCATTTGGAGTTGTTTCATCTTAACTTTGGGACGATCACGTTGTTACCTAAGAGAGATGAGGCTGTTCGGATCGAACAATTCCGCCCCATTTGCCTACTGAATGTGAGTTTCAAAATATTCACAAAGGTAGGAACTAATAGATTGACACAAATTGCTCATTCGGTAATCCAACCGAGCCAGACAGCGTTCATGCCGGGACAACACATACTGGAAGGGGTGGTCGTTCTACATGAAACGCTTCATGAGATCCACTCGAAGAAACTAGATGGGGTTATTTTAAAAGTGGACTTTGAGAAGGCGTATGATAAAGTAAAATGGCCTTTTCTTCAACAGGCAATGCGCATGAAGGGTTTTACTGAAACTTGGAGGAAGCAAGTAGATACCCAAGTCCAGAAAGGTAGTGTCGGAATCAAGGTGAATGATGACATCGGTCACTATTTCCAGACACATAAGGGGTTACAACAAGGTGATTCCATGTCTCCTCTTACATTCAATATTGTGGCGGATATCTTGGCCGTCATTATTAGGCAGGGCCAAGCAGCATGGCCACGTAGAGGGTCTCATTCCTCATCTTGTCGATGGAGGGGTTTCCATTCTACAATATGCTGATGACACTATCCTCTTCATGGAACATGATATGGCTAAGGCTCGTAATATGAAACTTATCTTATGTCTCTTCGAACAATTGTCTGGCCTAAAAATAAATTTTCATAAGAGCGAGGTGTTCTGCTTTGGGAAGGCTAAAGACGAGGAACACAAATACAGACAACTGTTTGGGTGCGAGTTAGGTGCCTTACCATTCAATTACTTGGGTATACCGATCCATCACCGTAAACTCTCCAATAAAGATTGGAAATGTATTGAAGAACGAATTGAAAAAAAACTAAGCTGCTGGAAGGGTAAGCTTTTGTCATATGGAGGCCGGCTAGTCCTGATTAACTCAGTACTGACTAGTATGCCGATGTTCCTTCTGTCGTTCTTCGAAGTTCCGAAAGGAGTTCGCAAGCGTCTTGATTTCTTTCGATCTCGTTTCTTTTGGCAGTCCGATGAGGCCAAGCGGAAATATCGTCTCGCACGATGGGATATCATTTGCCGACCTAAAGACCAAGGGGGTCTCGGCATTGAAAACTTAGAAATCAAGAACAAATGTCTTATGAGCAAATGGCTCTACAGACTGGAGACTGAGCCGGAGGGTATGTGGTCTCAAATCTTGCGTAATAAGTATCTCGCATTCAAAACGCCGCCCGAGTTACCATGAGACCGACTGATTCGCCGTTCTGGAAGGGACTTATGCGCACGAAGGACATATTCTTTCGTAGAGTAAAATTCTGAGTTGGCAATGGCATGTCAACAAGATTTTGGGAAGACACATGGCTAGGAGAGACGCCCTTGGCCATCCAATATCCCACACTCTATAATATTGTACAACGTAAGGAGGATTACGTGGGTACCGTACTTCAAACAATTCCATTGAAAAACAAATTCAGAAGAGTGTTAGTTGGTGAGAGATGGACTGCCTGGATGCACCTTGTTCGGAGATTGATAGAAGTTCAACTCTCCGATCAACTGGATTCAATTTTATGGAAATTAACTTCGAATGGGAGATTTACGGTGAAATCTTTTTATATGGATCTCATTAACTCCGGCCCCCTATCTCGGTCAGTACACATTTGGAAATTTAAGATCCCTTTGCGTATTAAAATTTTCATATGGTTTGTTCATAAGCAAGTGATACTCACTAAGGACAATCTAATTAAGAGGCGATGGGTAGGCTTTCGCGGTGCTGTTTTTGTGATCATGACGAAACAATACAACACTTATTTATTGAATGCCCACTTGCCAAATTACTATGAAGAACGATTCATATAGCTTTTAATATTAATCCACCAGTCGATATTGCGTCTTTGTTTGGGACGTGGTTAGCTGGGGTGGAGAAAATTACTGCGGCGCGTATTCGGATTGGAATATGTGCGCTATTATGGGCTATATGGAACTGCAGGAATGATATGATTTTTAACAGACAACAAACTTTAACTTTTTTGCAGGTTATCTTCAGGGCTACGGCTTGGATCTGTACGTGGTCCTTACTCACTCCTATGGACTCCAGGGAGTCTTTGGTTACTAGGTGCAACCAATGGGAGATGGTAGCTCGGGTTATCTTCAACCGGTTCGGATGACGCTCGCATAACAGGATAGGAGTCTAGAGAGCTTATCCTATTTATCTTCATTGTGCCGGTTGACTTGGTTCGCATGTAATTTTCCTTTTTTGGATTTTCTTAGCTGCTCTGTTTTGTGAGCTGTAAGACTTGTTCAACGATTTTGGTTTGTTAATAAGATGGCCGCATGCATCATCATGATGCAGAGGCCGGGGGTACGCCTCCATTTCCAAAAAAAAAACAGTTATTAAATACTCCCTCTGTAAAGAAATATAAGAGCGTTTAGATCACTACTTTAGTGATCTAAACGCTCTTATATTTATTTACAGAGGGTGTATATAGGAACAGAGATGTGTGTTCCATTCTTTTTCCTTATTTTTTGAGTTGGAGATGTGTGTTCCAGTCGACTACAATATCTTGAGCCAGTTCACGGTTGTTGCGCACAAGCCACGTCATCTATACTGCTATTAAGGCTAGACAGGTACCTTGTCGTCTTGAAAATCTTTGGTGTGTCAAGATTCCATCAAAATTCAAAGTTTTTGTGGCTTGTGAGCAAGAAAAGTGTTTTGACAAAAGATGTACTATTGAATGAGGGTTGGGCCTTGGACTCAAAGCGATGGAACATTACACAATAAAAGGGAGCGTGTTGAGGGAGCTCAGTTGATATAGAAATACAGTTATTTTTCAGTGGAGAGAGTTCCAAATCGGGAAGCCGATCTCACGCTCCCGTCGGTTCATCTCAGTGTGTGTTGTGTGTCACCGATGGGGCCCGCGCAACCGCTCTGCTCCTACCTTATCCTTTCCCTGTGGATGGGTATACAATATTCTCATGGTCTAAGGACATAGGTAAAAGTTAATACTTTATGAAAAAATACCGACAACAATTGACGATGTCATCCTGTAGTATTTCATAAGTTGGGCCTATTCAACACCATTGTTACCCTAACAATGTGCTATTATTGTTAGACATCCTTGTTACAATAACAATGCATATGGTTAGGAAATAAGAACCATCAACAATACATAAGCTAGTCTAACGCATGAAAGGAATCGTCGCTCGGCGCCCCACACAATCGACAAACTTTTTGGAAGCGGACATGCCCAAGTTCAGTTCAGTTACAGGACTTGATGAGGCAAGTCTGGCCGCTTCCAAACAGAGATGAACTTGTCCATATTGGTGATGAGTGGTTATTCAAAGAAGTTAAAGCAATGATCATCATGTTACTATGTAATATATGGAGTCTGAGGAATGATGTGTTACATGGTAAATCAATCCCTCACACAGAAATATCTAAAACATTGTTGTGCAGCTATCTGTCTTCTTATAACCAGGTGCAAAAGTACTCGATCAAAGAGATAATTAAAGGGAAAATGCCAGTGGTGGACACCCCTATCAAAACAACTATCATCAATAAGAAAAATTGGTCGTGCCCCAAACCACCAGCTGGGTGGGTTGCTCTTGTTAGACGATAGGCTTATTGTGTCGTGTCAAGTTGTAAACATTGTGTTGGGTGCGTAACGTGTTGTACATGGCAGGTGGTTAGGCTAGATAGATCTTTATCTCCTTATCTTGTGTTTAGCTTGGAGTAGAGGTCAAGTCTAGAAACGACCGGCCGGACCCTGTATCTTGTGAAGCCTATTTAACATGAACGCGTCCCTGCCAGAGAGGTATACGCTTCCACCAATTCTTTCATGGTAATCAGAGCAGGCCTCGACATCATCCATGGCAAGCTCTTCCACTTCCTTCCCATCCTCTCCATTTGTGCACGCGGCAACAGAGAAGCTTACGAGAGGGAACAAATCCCTATGGCGCGCCACCTTCCTCTCGGCGATCAAGGGGGCTCAGATGGCGGAGTTCCTCGATGTCGAGCAGCAGGTGCCGCCCCCAGACCATTGAGGTCACCGGCGCCAACCGCAAAACCAAGTCCAAGGCCCCCAACCCGGAGTTCTCCACGTGGTACGCGAGGGATCAGCAGGTGTTCTCTTACCTGCCGACCCCTCTACCGCGTGAGATGGCAATTCAGGTGGCTACGTTCCACACCGCAGCAGAGCTGTGGAACACGGTGCAAGGCATGCTTGCCTCACACTCGCTTGCCAGGACGTTCAACGTCCGGATCGCGCTGGCGAATCTTTAGAAGGGCAACAACAACATCACTGATTACGTTGGTAAGATTAGAGATTTGTGTGATGAACTAATGGCTTCAGGAAGAAGGTCGACGAAGAATATATTGTTTCTCACATCCTCGCTGGACTCAATGAGGAGTTCGACCCGGTGGTCTCGGCTATGTGCTCCCGAGTCGAACCGATCACGGTCCCGGAGCTATACTCACAGCTGCTGAGCTTTGAGACTCACATGAGTCTACACGGCGGATCCTCCTAGTCATCTGTAAACGCCACGACTCGCGGCCGCTTCAACAAGAACAACGGCGGCGACGGTGGTGACCGCGGCCGTAACTTCCCCAACAAACAGGCTGGAGGTGGTGATCGCGCCTGCGGCAACTTCCCCAAGTCGCCCAACCCACCAAACCGTGGGAACGGCGGCAACAGCGGCAACGGTGGTGGCGGTGGGAACTACTCCAACAATCCCTCCGCCAAGCCAACCAGCCAGATCTGCGACAAGATAGGGCACCCGGCGTGGAAGTGTTGGAAGCGCTATGACTCCTCATTCAAGGAGGAGAGGAGCGCTCGGCAAACATGGCGGCTCCCCAGTACGGAGTCAACACCAACTGGTACCTGGATAGTGGTGCAACAAACCACATCATAGGTGATCTAGAGAAGCTCACAGTTCGAGATCGCCCACTTGAGATGATTAGATTCATACGGTGAGTGGATCAGGTATGACTATAGCACATATTGGTCAATCTCATATTTGCACCCCTGAGCGTGATCTTCTCCTTAATGATGTTCTACATGTACCCGAGGTAGACAAGAGTCTAATCTCTTCTAGCCGACTTGCCATTGATAACAATACATTCGTTTAAATTCACCCTTATTCTTTCTTTGTAAAAGATCGGGGATCAAAGAGGGTTCTGCTGCAAGGAGGGGTAGGCGAGGCTTATACCCTATCAAACACATGGAAGTGTCACTCCTTCCTCAGATAGGTGGCACCGGCGCCTAGGGCATCCTTCATCTACTATCGTTAGCAAAATAATTAGCCAGAAAAAGCTTCCATGTGTTAAGTTAGTCAATGAATTTGTTTGTGGTTCTTGTCAACGAGGCAAAAGCCATTAGTTGCCTTATCCAAAATCAATAAGTGAATCAAAGTTTCCTTTGGAACTTGTTTTTTCTGATGTGTGGGGACCAGCCGTTGAATCCGTAGGTAGAAAGAAATACTATGTGATCTTTATCGATGATTTCAGCAAGTTCACATGGATCTACCTAATCAAACATAAGTCTGAAGTTTTTCAAAAATTTCATGACTTCCAAAGCCTTGTCGAAAGACAATTTAATTGTAAAATTCTTGCTCTTCAAACCGACTGGGGAGGAGAATATATAAAGTTAAATTCCTTTTTCACTAAGATCGGTATATCTCATCATGTTTCGTATCCCCACGCACATCAGCAAAACGGGTCAGCAGAGCGTAAACATCGACATATTGTCGAAGTTGGGCTCTCTCTTCTAGCCCAAGCATGCATGCCTCTCACATTTTGGGACGAGGCCTTCATTGCGGCCACCTATCTCATCAACAGACTACCAAGTAAAGTCATCAATTTTGACACACCTCTTGAAAAAATATGCCATGAGAAACCCAACTACTCATCTCTTCGAGTTTTTGGATGTGCTTGCTGGCTGAATTTACGGCCCTACAATACTCACAAACTTCAATTTCGCTCAAAACAGTGTGCCTTTTTAGGTTACAGTAATCTTCACAAGGGGTTTAACTATCATGACATCTCCACCGGGCAAGTTTACATCTCCAGAGATGTGGTTTTTGACGAGGCAGTGTTTCCCTTCTCCACTTTGCATCCAAATGCCGGTGCTCGCCTTCGGGCCGAAATCCTCCTCTTGTCTCCGGAGCTTTTAAATCCAACTGATCACAGGGGAGAAAAATATGTAGATGATCATTTGGCTAATAGTCATCCTGATGCTACTAATGGGAACAGTGAAAAAATTGATGTTCTGCCTCATGATTTTATGCAGCACCAGCAATACAGACGCGCCAGACACGAGGAGGATCTGCCTAGCGGCGCTGATCCCGAGCGATTCGGCACAAGCAGGAGTTCAGGCGGGCCCGGCGAGGATCCCGGGGTTGATTGCCTGACGCCATCAGGTGCCAGCCCACCCGTGTGCGACATGCAACCAGGTGCAGCGGAGCGGTTGGGCGGGGCCGACCCGTCCTTGTCGCCACGTGACAATTGGTGCGAGACGGCTGGCTGCGGGACACTCCACACGCGATGTGATGATGGCTCCGACAGTGCGGTACGGAACCGCGGCCACGTGTCGCCGCTCCATACGTCACCCGCCGCTGCCCCACGCGCTGCGGATCCAAGGTGGGACGACAAAGACAAAGAATCAAGGAGATTCGCTGCAGCGATGCGAGGAGGATCTGGATCTCCGTGACTGCTGCTTTGGATCTCTCTGACTACTCACTCTGGTTCTAATTCTACCACAACTACAAGGGTGACTCGGTCACAACGAGGTATTATAAAACCTTTGGCGCTTAAAGATGGGACGGTCAGGTACAACAAAAATTTTAAGTTTGCAAATTTTTCTGCTATTGGTGAACCAGAAAATGTGCTAGAAGCCTTAAATGATGAAAATTGGAAAAATGCTATGAATAGTGAATATGATGCACTAATGAAGAATCAGACTTGGCATCTAGTTCCATATAAGCCAGGGAGGAATATTATAGTTGTAAGTGGGTGTACAAAAATAAAAAGAAAGTTGTGGTACAATAGATAGATACAAGGCTAGGTTAGTAGCTAAAGGTTTCAAATAACGCTACGACATTGATTATGAGGACACATTTAGTCCACTAGTTAAAGTTGCTACCATTAGGCTTGTTCTGTCTATTCCTGTTTCCAGGGGATGGAGTCTTCACCAACTGGATATACACAATGTGTTTTTACATGGTGTTCTCGAGGAAGAGGTTTATATGCGGCAGACACCTGGTTTTGAGGATGGCTCCAAACCACGTCATCTGTGCAAATTGGACAAGGCTTTATATGGTCTGAAACAAGCACCCAAAGCGTGGCACTCAAGGCTAAGTTTGAAATTGCAATAGCTTGGCTTTCGTCCATCAAAGGGAGATACATCCTTGTTCTTCTTTAGGAAAGAAAAGGTGACCATGTTTATGTTAATTTATGTTGATGACATAATTGTAGCTAGCTCTTCACAAGAAGCTACTGCAGCGCTGTTAAGAAACTTAAAAAGTGATTTTGCACTTAAAGACTTGGGAGAGCTGCATTATTTCTTAGGCATTGAAGTAAAGAGGATGCAAGATGGCATTCTGCTCACCCAAGAAAAATATGCTTCAGATATACTAAAGCGTGTAGGGATGAAGGATTGTAAACCTTCTAGTACACCTATGCCAACCACGGAAAAATTGTCACTATATGAAGGAAAACTGCTAAGTCCAGAAGAGGGTACCAGATACCGAAGCCTAGTTGGGGCACTTCAGTATCTAACGTTGACACGACCTGATATATCTTTTTCAGTTAACAAGGTCTATCAGTTTTTGCATGCACCTACCTCTTCTCACTGGACAACTGTAAAAAGAATATTGAGATATATTCAGGGAAGTACTGGAACTGGTCTAACAATATGTAAGTCTCCTTCAACGCCAGTAAGTGCCTTTTCTGATGCAGACTAGGCAGGGTGTCCAGATGATAGGAGGTCAACCGACGGCTTTGCTGTTTTTTGGCTCTAATCTTATATCATGGAATGCCAAGAAATAAGCAACTGTCTCACGTTCCAGTACTGAAGCAGAATAGAAATCTTTGGCAAATGCAACTGCTGAGGTAATGTGGGTTGAAACACTACTGGATGAGTTGGGTGTTCACAGACCACATGTGTCATACATACTTATGGTGTGATAACCTTGGAGCAACATATCTCTCTGCAAATCATGTGTTTCATGCAAGGACCAAACACATAGAGATCGTTTTTCATTTTGTTCGTGAAAGAGTTGATCAGAAGTTGCTGGAGATAAAGTTTATTCCAACTGGAGATCAAGTTGCTGATGACTTCACTAAACCACTTCAAGTATGACAACTTCAAGCCTTCAAGAACAATCTAAACCTTGACATGTTGAGATTGAGGTAGGATGTTAGACGATAGCCTTATTGTGTCGTGTCAAGTTGTAAACATTGTGTTGGGTGCGTAATGTGTTGTACATGGCAGGTGGTTAGGCTAGATAGATCTTTATCTCCTTATCTTGTGTTTAGCTTGGACTAGAGGTCAAGTCTAGCAACCACCGGCCGAACCCTGTATCTTGTGAAGCCTATTTAAGATGAACGCGTCCCTGCCAGAGAGATATACGCTTCCACCAATTCTTTCAGCTCTCTCCATTAATGGGTCTTATGTTCAAGAGCGGTAATTTTCTCGGCGTATAGGAACCTTTTTCACTGCAAAGATGCATTAGAATCTGAAATCAGTGTTGTACTGGAAGGTCTAACACTCATGTCCGCTTCCTCTAAAATAGTGTTGCTCATTGTCTAGCTAATATAGGTCGTTTTGGAGGTAGCACCGCCTATTGGCTGTACCGTGTTTCAGACAATGTTTCAAACTTTATATTAGCAGGCTGTAATACTATTCTAGAGAAATAAAACACCCTTTACCCCGCAAAAAAAACCATAAGCAAGTTTAGAGGCCAGACTAGGGATCCTTTTAATGTTTATCTTTTCACACATGCAAATAGATTTTTCCTCTAAATCTCACGTTCAAGTACCAATACAGTTGTAGCACAGAATATAAACTTAATTATAATAATATAATATAATAATAATAACTTTATTATTGCGTCTATGGTATATTTTCAACATGTCTGTGATGTCCTTGACGCCCGTCTAGGTCACCAACAACCTCCTTGCTCCATTATGTTGACGCGAAGCGCGCAAACTTGTAGGGCGGCAATGCAGGTTGTGGAGGGCCCGAACACGAGGGATGTATCATGTGTGGTGTTCTTGGCGCCCATGGAAAGGTTCAGGTCATCATCGACATGTCGGCCCCTCCATTCGTCCACGATGTCGACGTAGAGCGTGTGACCTTGGTGGGGGTGGCCATTCATGTTTATAGACATGGCTGGGTTGTCTCGTCATCAAGGTACTCGGAGAAAACGAAGACATGGGGCCTACTAGTGTCCCAGTCGACGGGGTCAATCTATATATCGCTTATAGCGAGAGTCTCGCTCGCCTCGCCTACCACGATAGCATGTTCAGCAGGCTCATGACGTGATTACTACGTGGACTATCACATTGGTGATAGCTTAACACAATGGTAAATCCTATTTCACGCTCATACCATGAGATACAATATAATCCATACAAAAACGCTATTCCGTTCGCCAGTGTTATTTGATATTTGCGCTGCACATATAGGCACACAGTTTCCTGATTTGACACAGGTTTTGGGTGGGTATTTCATTCTTTCTTTATCTTTCTTCCAATTTTACTTGGTTTTCTGTGTTTTGATTTTTGTTTAGTTCTCTTTTTTTAATTATTTGAATTCTATTAATATTGTTTTTGAACATATTTTAAATTTCAAGAGTATTTTCAAATTCATGAATATTTTTACAAATACGTGAACATTTTTCTAGTTCAGGAATATTACTTAAATGGCCATTTTTAACTCATAATTTTTTTTCTGAAACTATGTAAAAAATTATTTTTTAAAAATTCAAGATTTTTTCTAATTCATGTGTTTTTATAATTCATAAGTATTTATTGAATTCATGAATATTTTTCAAATCTAATGAGCTTTTATATATATCCGTGATCATTTTTCCCAAAATTTCTGAAAACTAGTTTTACATTTCAGAATAACCTTTTTATTTCACTATTTTTCAAAACAACAAAAACATATGGCCATTTTTTCTTGGCCGGACAGAAAAACCACTAGCGAGCCGACCTGAGCTAGCAAACAGAAAGCTGACAAACCCTATATGACGACGGGGTACATTCTTATTTTTTTTAGAATAGCCAAGCTTTATTAAGCAAATAAGTTCACAACGCTAGGGATACAAACGGGATCATGCGACTGTCCCAACTAAACATGATGACTACAATCTAAAGAGTGACTAAACTTGACTTACAAATGGGCCTCATTATTTGATGCCCGACGCTCAAACTGAAAAGCACAGTTAAACTCCTTCGCCCTCAGCTTAATGTGGCGTATAATCTGGCCATGGATACGGATACATCCACTATTGATATCATTTGCCACCTACTTGGAATCAGTAGCGACGACGATGTTGAGTAGAAGGAGATCATCAGCCAATGATGGAGCTTCTATGCAAGCAACAGTTTCAAGTGTTGCAACATCTCGCACTCCTTGGATCACTACTACCGACGATCCCAGATAGTTTCCTTGTCTGTCCCTACATACAACCGCCACTGAGTCTCCTATACCTGCTCTCGTTAGGCCTGCATCAACATGGATCTTAGCGAACCCCATAGGGGAGAAATCATTCACACCGTCTCCCTTCGTCGCACTAGTGCAGGGGTAGGTGCAGTAGCAGGTTTTGGTCCTTCTCCAAGCTCTGTAATGACTTTTTGACGAAAACATTCATTGTTAGTGGACTTGAAACACCCCCTCATGTATTTATTTTCATCTAGCTCACCACGTAGCCCAAAGGGTGAGTGCCATCCTTACAGATGCTTCGTGAGACAACGACTCCATCATCGTAACATCCACTATTTAGCGTTCGGTTCCATCGTTGATATCATATGCTCTACAAGATCTTCGTCCACCAAAGCCCAAATACATTGGGACATTGAATACTCAAGTAATTAATGTCCCCAAGAATCTACCGCTCCACAAAGGCTACACGAGCTTTATTGCGCCATATTTTGGTGACAACGAACATTGTTTGTAGGTAACAACTGCTTGTCTAAGCGCCATAGAAACTTGTTTTTTTTTGCCAAGTCTTCCACATTGATTTCCATGATGCTTCGTCCTGCCATATGTTAGAAGATTCCGCAGTTTCCTCCATCCAAGCTTCTTTCCTAAACTTCATTGCTATCATCATGTTGTGTGTTGATCGAACCAAGAATACTCCACTCTTCTCAAAACTCCGTGCCCAACAATCCCAAATATTTCTTGCGCACAAAGGTACAACCATGATCACATGGGTGTCAAGTGGGATAAAACCTCCTCCAGTTTCTCTCTATTCCATCTCGCCGAAGTGTGGACGGTTAGTTCTGACACCAACTGCGGA
Source organism: Aegilops speltoides (assembly GCA_021437245.1). NCBI lineage: Eukaryota > Viridiplantae > Streptophyta > Magnoliopsida > Poales > Poaceae > Aegilops > Aegilops speltoides. Next base: position 482,076,908 of record CM038147.1, read on the forward strand.
GTATTTGCCACAATGCAACTATAAGGTCTCATCATCTCACGCCTTGGTAACCAATCATAGTTCTAAATCTAGGTCGCCACACCATTTCCAATTTTCGTAATAAGGCCTTGTTTCATAATATCCTGATCTCCAAATTTGAGACGGATGGCTTCCCAATGTGGCTTCAAGAACTATTGAAGTAGGATAATAAACAACTTTCAAAATTCTTGCACTCAATGCTTCAGGATTCTCTAAGCCTGCTTAGGTAGCAAAGCAATATGAAAAAGTTCAAAATCATCAAAACACAGGATGCCCATTCCTTTTGGTTGTGTCATCACCTCCCATGAGACCCAACTCGCCTTTCTTTGTCCATCTTTGCCCCCCCCCCCCCCAACCAAAATTGTCTGATGAGCCTGTTGAGATGTTGACACAGTGTTCGTGATAATTTAAAGCATGACATAGAAAAAACAGGTACCGCCTGTGCCACTGCTTTCACCAAGACTTCCTTACCCGCCATGGACCTTGTTTTTTCGATCCATCCCTCGACTTTTACCAATAGGCAATCTATGAGGTACTTGAAAACATGGTTCTTTGAAAATCCCAGTTAAGATGGCATGACAAGGTATTTTGCATTCAGTGGTCCCTTTGGCACTTGAAGAATACCTTTGATTTTCGGACGAATATTCTCTGGGCAGCCCTTACTATAATATATGGAAGACTTATCATTGTTAATGTGTTGTCCTGAAGCTTGGCAATAAATATTCAGCACCAGGTGCATCTCTCTCGCCCCATTACCATTTTCCTTGAAAAATAACAGGTTGTCATCTACAAACAGAAGATGATTAACATGCAGTGCCTGGAGCACCACCTGCAAACAACACAAATTTGATGACTGTTATCTTGATTTTAAAAGGCATGAAAGGTCATTTGCTGCTAATAAGAATAGGTATGGAGAGATTGGACCCCCCTGTCAAATCCTTCTTGACGGCTTGAACTCGTGTAACTTCTTTCCACTGAATAATACTGACAAACCTACCGAAAAAATCATGCTCATGACAATATCGACCCACCTTACCGAAAACAAAAGTTTCAGCATGATGGCCTTCAAATAGCTCCACTCCACCCTATCATAAGCTTGCGTCATATCCAACTTTAGAGCACAATTTTGGATTTTCTTGGCTTTGTTCCTCTTTATAAAATGTAAACACTCATAAGCATCTAGATGTTGTCATTTATCAGATAACCCCGAATAAAAGCTGATTGTCGTTCAGAAATTATCTCCAACAATATTTGTTTCAGATGGTTTGCTATCACTTTGGAGGCAATCTTGTATAAGACATTATACGTAAGCTGATAGGCTGAAACTGTCATAAAATGTTTGAATTTTACACCTTAGCAACTAATACCAGAATAGTGTCGTTGATGCATTCTACTGACTCCGTGCCATCAATTGTCATAAGAACTGCCTTTGTTACCCCGTCCCCACAGACACCCCAATGATAAAAGTGAGCTGGGAACCCATCTGGTCCTGGTGCCTTTGTTGGGAACATCTAGAACAACACTCGTTTTTACTTTGTCGGCTAAGTAAGGTGCCTCCAAGATTCCATTCATAGCCTATGCTATTTTCCTTGAAACAGTACCAAGCACTTGCTCCATATGTGCACCCCTTCAGCAGTGTACAAAGTAGTATAAAAATATGTTGCCGCTTCTTCCTCCTCGGCCATCTCCTCCGTCAACCATCCATCCGGTAACTACAATGCTCTAATCATAATTATGTGCCACCGTCTGCTTGCTCTAAAATGAAAAAGTATGTGTTCTTATCACAATATGCAAGCCATTCCACCCTCGCCCTTTGCCGCCACAAGATTTCTTCGCAGTGGTATAGTTCTACGAGTCTATCTACCACCTTAATTTCTTCACGAGACAGGACCACCCGACCAAGCACATTCCTTGATATGTTCATTCCTCTATTTGGCTTTCTTATTTCTGCCTTGACAATGCCAAAGGTTTGCTTGTCCCACGCTGAAAGATCAAACGATAATGCCTTCAACTTCTCTCAAACAGCTTCGAGGCCGACAAATTCATCTTTAATCCAACCTAATTCTACAAATTGCATCAATTCTGGGTGTGTCTCCCACACAACCTCGTATTTAAATGCCCGTGGCACCTTCCTGCATGCATGCACGTCGGCTAACTCTAGCAGCAAAGCGCATGATCGGATGTCACGGCTACCTAGTGTGTCAACTTGGCCAGAGGAAACGCAGAAGCCCAGGCTGGCGACGCCACCGCCCGGTCTAACCTGACCCTTGCATATGATAAAATTTTACAATTACGCCTGCATATCACACATAAATTCGTTGCTATTACTATGCACTTGTTTCAAATAAATGGGGGGAAGCGAGGACTCGGAAGAACCAATATGACTGCACATGAATAACATAAGAACCAAATACAGCGCACATGCCTCGGATCCTTGAGCTTTAAAGATGGATGGTTGACTCCTATGTAGCTGTGTTATTGATCCACAGAGCTACAGCTCCGCATCGCTACAAAGATGCAATCATTGTGCACCGCTGCTAGACCTCATGATCTGGCTACTGGGCATTGATGTTCCAATGCCGACGACCGGAGAGGGGCAGGGAGATGGACAGTAGAGGGACATGGAGTTCTTGAGGAAGAGGTGAGGGAGATCGAGCATTCATAGGCGAGTCGCCCAATTTTTCTATGAACCCTAGCTCAACCTCGCACCCTGAACTATTCAGTGGTACAGGTACACCAACGAACAAAGGAAAGAAAGGAGACGATAGGATTTCAGAGGGACTCTATGCATCATTAAATGGTTTTACAAGGTCCATCATGTAAGATGTACCGGCGTAACATCCCCTCCATCAATTTTGCATCCAGTGGTGCAGAATCGCTTGGAGCACCTGGTGCACGAGTTCGCTCGTTTCACCAGATACATCCTCGGCTGGCGACGCCACTGCCATGATCTAACCAGACCTTGCATATGACCCGCCCGTGATTCTTCTCTCAAAAGTCCACGGAGTGCCTTCGCCGAAGGCGTCCCACCCGCCGCCCTAGTTTGGGCCAGGCCACGGCCGGCTTTGATGTTTCTTCCATTTTTCTGCTTCTATTTCTATTTTCTCTTTTATTGCACTCTTTTTTTACTTTTTCCTGTACTTTCTCTTTTTTGTGTATTATACAAAAGTTCCCTGTGTATTAGAAAAATGTTCATCGTATATTAAGAAAATTTTCATGGTATGTTGCAAAAACATTCACCGAGCATTAAAAAATGTTCATCACATATTAAGAAATGCTCAACGAATACTAAAAATGTTCATTGTGCATCTGAAATTTGTTTAGCGTATATTACACGATTGTCCAATGTGTTTTCGAAAATTGTTCATCATGTTTTAAAAAATCAATGTGTATTCAAAAAATATTCAGCATAGATATTCATATTTAAAAATAAATAAATAGCAAGCAAAAAAAGGGATGCTACGGTGAACCAGATGTTTCAGATCTTATTTCCCCCACCTAGGCGCCAAACAGTCTAGCCTTCGCTGGATGGCAGGCACGAATGAGCCGGTCCAAGTGTCCTTCCTTCACTATGCATTTTCGTTTTTTTTGTTTTTCTTCTGTTTCCCTTTTTCTTTATCTTTATCACTTTTTTATTATTTTTTAATATTTTTGTTTTTATTTTACTTGTTTTTTTTCTTTTTTTCTTTTGCACTATTTTCTTTTTTCTTAACTTTTGCACAATATGGTGAACATTTTTTATAATATATGGTGAATTGTTTTAAACTACAAAGAACATTTTTAGTATAAGTGGTAAATTTTACATATATACGACGAACATTACTCTTGTATACATCTAGCAATTTTTAATGCACATTGAGTAGTTTTTAGTACGTGGTGAACATTTTCGAATATACACTAAACTTCCTTTATTATACACGTTGAACATTTGTGTTGTATACATCAAATATATTTTTAATAGGATGATCATTTTTGCTGTATACATCAAACATTTTTTAATGCACATCGAATATTTTTAAGGTGAACTATTTTAATATGATTTTTTTATAAATACACACTGAGCAATTTTATAAAATATATGTTTCTATTTTCAATAGGTTTTAAGTATGCTCTAAAAAACAACAGTTTTTTAATAAAAAATGAGTAAAAAAACAAAGAAAAAAAAAGGAAAACCAGCTCTCTGGAAGAATAGGCCAGCCATGCGTACCTGCCTTCAGCAAAGGCTTAACTATTTGCCGCCCGCGGGCAGCAAATTGGAGCTCTGCATGTCGGTACTCTACATTATGTTTTTTTAGTAGGACTGCAAATTGGAGCCCAATTGCATCGCTCCTGGTGTGAAGCCACTGTTCCTTGACGCACATGGGCATAGGAGCTCTCCAGAGAGCTAGCGAGGGAGCTCCTTCTTTTTAGAAAATCTAGCAAAAGAGCTAACTACACAATGTGGGCCAGTGGGCCGACCTAGTGTGGGTTTGAGGGGCATTTAGACGTTTCAAGCGTTAAACAGGAGCACCCTATAGAATGACCGTTTTAGCTAAAAGAACTGAAGTACCTGGTATGATTCAGACTACATGCAATAATAGGCAACATCACTGGATCCCGACTGCTGCAGGAAAAATAAAAATTAATGTTGATGTGGGATTATCAGTGAAGCAAAACGTAGGCACAGCAGCAGCAATTTGTCGAGACCGAGATGGTTCCTATATTGGGTCTTCAGTGCTAGTGATTCATGGCATCACTGATCCTGCTACTCTAGAAGCTTTAGCCTGCCGAGAGGCTTTATCGTTGGCGCAAGACTTGGGCATGCAACATCTTCAAATCGCATCAGATTGCAAACAGGTCGTCAATCATATTCGCGAAGGAGTTGGAGAAAACTATGGGAGTGTTATCAAAGAGATTTTGCAAACTGTTAGAATGTTTAATTATTGTATTTTTTTGTTTGAATCTCGAGCTTCTAATTTTGAAACTCATATGCTAGCTAGGTCAGGTGTCTCTCTTCCCAGGGGCGGCATCTTTGGTTGGGCACGTCAAGTGACCCAATAGCTTCCTGTAAACATCTTTACCAATTAATAAAAGCCTAGCTACCTTTGCTAAAAAAAGCTAAAAGAACTGATAAATCTCAGAAGAAAAATAAAAAGCCAAAAGAACAGATCGCTCAAAAATAAAAAAAAGAAGCTGGAACGATAGCATGATCACCAATTCGGTGGAGCACTTTCTCCAGCGCACATAAATGGTTTGGTTAATCACTAAATTTAGATGGGCTCATAATAGGAATGTGAAATTTTGGTGTAAGAAAGCAATCACTAGTTTTACATGTCTAACTTACAGACATAGAGGCAAAACACGAAAAAGTTACGGAATATTTTATATAGTATCCATGAATTTCAAAAATATGGTTCATCTAATATGATATTTGTTCTTTGTACTTTATAAAATGTGCATGTAATTTTAGAAAGTTTTACACATTAAAAAAAATATAATGGATGTCTCAAAATACATGATGATTATTTTTCAAATACGTGATGAACACTTATCATATATATGTTGAACAATGTTAATAAATATTGAGTTTTTATATCATGGTTAATGTTTTTAATACATGATGCACTTTTTTAGGTACATGATGAAAACATGTAAATACATAAGAAAAACATTTTTTGAAATACCTAATGAACATTTTTAATACACTATAACTATTTTAAATACATGGTGATTATTTTTGAATACTTGATGGGGAATTTTTTAAATGCGCGACGATGATTTGTTTGATACATGGGAAACATTTTAAAACACATGTCTTTTTAAAAATAAACAATTAAAATATATTAAGAAATGGGAGAATAACATAGTTCGGAAAAATAGAAAATGTAAAAGAAAAGCTAGAACAACAAGATTTAAAAACCAGAAAGAAAAAATAAAAGAAATTGAATAAAATGAATAATAAGCAAAACTAGAAAACAAAAAATCTATCAATATTCAAACTGCAAGACCCTAAAAAATCCGTATAAACCGTCTCCCAGAAAAAACAACAACACAAGAACCAGAAAACTATTGCTACTGGCTGTCTCGGGCGGAGCCGCAAAGCACACGAGCGCATACTACATCTCACAATGGGCGAGATATAGTTGTTGCACGTGTTAGTAGGGCACACGGAGGGGCAGCATTAGGCGAAATTCCTTGTACGCGTTGTGAAGTCCCTTCTTGCCGAGGGTGGAACCCAATGGACAAACCCTGTGGCATCAACATCAGGGTCAAAACATATTTTAATAATAACTATCACCTAAAAGGCCATAGGTTAGGGGACCTCTTATTTGAGAGTGTTTCCCATGGGTCGACCCATCTAGTATTTCGTGGTTGCTCCCTTCCGGGTGGTTTTCTTTCACTCCTTTTCCTTTTTCTTTGGTTTACTTACAAACCAGCAGCCAACTGAGCCAAGTTTGGTTGACATGTTCGGGTGCATTATTAAATTTCTAGAATTTGTGGAAAAAGATGACATGGATAGAATAAACAAAGAGCAAGGAATGGTCTTCTAGCATATTCCCAATCTTCTGACTTTGTCTTCTCCTTGCATCTCTTATTCACAATACTCACAACTACAAACACTTTTTCATTAGAATTATAACGGAAGGATCAAGACATAGTAAATGCATGAATTCACTAGAATTGCCACATAAACTTAGAGAAGATTGTTGTGAATTTATGGTAGGTGACGTTCATGTGTTTCATGAGAAACATGATATTGCAGAAATGGACATGAAGAAGCATATGTTAATCCAAAAAAGAGAAGGCAAGTAACAGAAATTACCAGCAAACATCATTATCAAGTTCATTGCTACAGTAGCTAATTTTTTGTTCGGTAGTCAAAGAGCTTGACAATCGGTCTCAGTTCACTAAGGCGTCCTCGAATTCATTTGTTTGGTCAGCGAGTTTGAGTATAGGAGGCTCATCTCATGATTTTCATTTGGAAAATCTCAAAAATTAGGCTAAATTATACAATCAAGATTATTCTAGAGAAGTGAGGAATCTTGACAAGGAATTACTACTCTATTGCTATGTGCACCAACTTATCAACAATCCTCGAGCTTTCCAAAAAGTGGTGCATACAAGGAGGCATATTATGTATCCTTTGTCTTACCGACCCTTGAAACTAGTAATGGTGTTGCCTATTGCTATTGCTACATTTGAGAGGATCTTTTCAGCAATGAAGCTTGTGAAAATTTACTTGCACGATCGTTAAGTGGAGAAGTCAAACATGAAAAAGGTGACCAATGATTAAGTGGGTGAGTATTTCATGGCTAGGAGGAAGCGAATGCACTAAAAGTTAATGTTCAAATATTTAGTTTCTACCTGTTATCTTGTAGGTTACTGAACCTTGGTGTCTGATGATATATTTTGAAATTTGGAAATGCAAGATATGTTTTCAAGTAATCTTGTTCTATGTTTCATTATCATATTAAGCATTTTGATTGATACATTTTGTTATGTGTAATAATCTAGGATAGGAGGTATACTACATTATCTTCCCGTTTGTTATGTGTAATAATTTGTGATAGAAGGTATAAAACACACTTTTATTTAGTGCAACATTTCTATGAAAAATTCATCGTATTAAAGTGATGCATAAGAGTAACATTAGCTTCAACTTTGCTCGAATTGGATGTTGCCCACAAAGGAAGTGATGGTGTTGCTGATTAGGACGCTAATTAATTGCACATCGTGATGAAACATGAGTAAAAGGTGGCGTGGAGCCGAATGATGTTTGTTTAGATGGTTTGAGATTAATATACTACTCCCCCTGTTCACTATTATAAAATTTTCTACTCCCTCCGATCCATATTACTTGTTACAACTTTGCAACAAGTAATATGGATCGGGATTGTAACTTATTTTCTGAATCTGTTGTATACAGGCACATTTTAGTGTATTTGTCTACTCATTTCAATTTGTATGTAGTTCATATTGAAATGTTCAAAACATGTTATAATAGTGAACGGAGGGAGTACTAGAAAACTTATAAGCGGCTCCTACCCACGATAGTGTTTGTCACTTCGATGGTACTACCTATGTTCTGGTTTATTAGTCCACTTCGTATTTTGTGCCAAGTTTTCAGTATCGATGTAACTAACTAAATGTTAATGTATGTCACAAAAAATTATATCGTTGGATTTGTATTTGAACGTAGTTTTGAAAATAGTATTTTTGATATGTATAACTTGTATTTTATTAGTTAAAATTATGGTCAAAATATGAACCTGAATACAAAGGGGACTAATAAACTAGGACGAAGGTAGTAATACTTTATTTTGAACGTAATTGTACATGGGTACTTCCTTCTTCTTAAATTCTACCCAAGATACGGTCCGCCCTTCCTAAGTTCTACCAAAAATATCCTTTGAGTTTTAGGACCTAATCATGTATCTAGCCCAGTTGTGTAGTCAACCTCCTATAAAATGACCCAACTGGGGCCACACAAAGAAGCAGCTCCACTTCAAGAACGATTATCACCGAAAACCAAGCCGCTTGTACAACAAGAACACAAGCACATGCAACAAAATCTTTGGTGTACGATTTTGTATCAGAAAGTTTCATGCATTATAAATACAAATGAATAGCTCAATAACTTCCACGGTGCAATATATATGCTACCCCTCCACATCCGAATAGCGGAACAGACCATGCAGCTGCATTGTCATTCACCCAAAAGATTTCCAATATGATATTTTTGGAGTCCTCATATAGCAAATAAGGGCTACCTTGCAAAATAATAAAATGATGAAAGGAAATTTGAAAATATTAATATGAAGAGTATGAGGGAATAGCAGACACAGGGAAAGTAACGAACATTCTCTATATTGGGATGAAGAGACCAGCTTCTGCTGCCAGCATGTGACCGGGGAGATTAAGAAGATCGTGAGCACAACAAGGTAGAAGTTTCCTATTGTTTTCTTAGCTCCCTGTAGTTTGTAGTTGTCTTGTCGTGTTCATGTCAGGATCAACAAGATGGTTATGAAGCGCTTGCTATTCAGGGTGTAAATTATGGAAGTGGTACAACAACTTGACCCACGGTCGCAAGTGCAGTTTCATACAAGTCATAATTTCTCAATCGTTGCTGCATATTTGGTTGGCGGGGGTTGAATATGATCCACACTGGGCACACTTGTCGTATCTTAGTTCCTCAAATTCTTAGCCACATTTTAGTTTACCTAAAAGAATCTTGCTACACTTTTTATGAGTATGGCATGTGGGGTTCATTATTACTTATTAAAATATCTTGCCTTAGGTGTGGCTAGAACCAAATACTTACCTAACTTAATCAAACTTGCATAACTTGAGGTGTGGCAAAGTGTGGTTAGGAAGCAAACAACCCCTATGACTGCCTCCCCGTATCTGGTGGATTGTCAGGTGACTTGGTGAATGGGGTCAATTTTGAGGGCACTGCAATGTGGGCGATGATTTTATTATCTTCGTCCTCCTTTACCACTACTCTCCCAACTGAAAACACTCTGTTGGACCATTAATCATTTTGAAATCACAAGAACATTAGTCACAAATTTCACGCGGCCACTAGAAGCACCCAACAAACCGACCACGAACACTCGACACAATTGTACGTAAAGCCAATACGGACGGATGGTGAAACAATGGCCCACATATCTTTGCTTGACAGTCCAAAGAGATTGGCTCCAACTTTAGTTCAAAATTTTAGTATAAACTTGAAGTGGTGTCACTAAATTTTTTGCTTCTGTAATGTCCATATGAAACTTCAAACAAAAAATAAAATGGTATTATTCTTGGGTTGCTCAAATGTACTCACATGAATTAATCATGTTTATATGATTATTCCAACAATTTATTATCATGACAAATCGTGCAATGAGGTGAACAAAATTTATGGCTTTAATTAGTACTAAAAATAGGCTAGCAAATCATTTATATCATTATGTAAGAATATGTTTGCTACATCCGCTCGTAAATAAATGTCCCCACTAAAGCATATGGCTAACCTTATTACAATGTTTATAGCTATTCACATAGGTAAGATAAAAGTACAGTTAGATTTGTTATTGAAAATACTTCCATAAAATAGCTTCAACATGCTGACACATAAATATGTAACAGTAAAACATATAAGTTCAAGACCATGTGAATATGCAAAATGACATGTTTACAATCATAGGGAGTATTTCACATGATTGGATAGAAGAGAAATTCATTTGTCCCACATTTCATATCAGCGACTACCGGACCACAATACTACATTTAGTTATCTTTCGCTTTAATAGTCAACTTTCATTAGAGCCCCCCACCCCCACCCCCGTGAAGTTTGTTCGTTGATAGTAGGTCTACAAAAAATGTTTATTTATATTGTGAGTTTATATTGCGTCCACAACATATTCATTGAGTAACTATTGAGAAAAAGTAACTGTCGAGGAAAGTCGTGTTTTAACGGTTCAAATTATGGCACACGAGGGGTAACACAAAAAGATCGGTATTCCTCCCACACACAAAAAGATCGGTATGACCACTAAGACTGGATTTTGTGCTGCCGAGATCATTTGCACTTCTACTTTAGAAAATCACAAAATGTGTTTTGGTGCATCCTTCTCTTTACCTTTCGATCGAGAGTCAATGCTTGCCTTGATTTTCTTTCCTAGTCTATTAGTATGGCACCCCTTCCCAACTAATCACTTGACTGTCTGAGATCTCTTGGTTCCAAAGATCAGTTATATTGTTCTTTTTTTAGAACAACTATCTTGTTCTTGAGCTTGAGCTTTGCCTGCTTTGTATCAATGAAAGCTTTTAACCCATCCAGCTCGAAGGAAGTTTAAAAAATTCCGATAAATTTAGTCTTTTGCCTGTGGTGATACTCTGCGTCATGGAAAATTGCGTGAGAAATGTAAGAATTGAACACATGAGATATTATATTCTAAGTTAATAATAATAATAAACATGTCGGTTTCGAAAAGAAACATGCATGGAAAAGTGGACTTGACTAATTTATCATATAGACATGACTACTCAAATTAAAATACTCACCTAATTAACCTCAGCGTAGACATAATTAATCTAAACCAAAAACCAATCCCGTCGACACGATGGGTTGTAATACCGTGCGCTATATTGGGGTCAAGGTCAGGGTAGGGTGCCCTCCCGTGTGGTCGAGGGTGTGCTAGATCCCACTGGTGGAGGCCTCAATGGAGGTCGACGGCAACGGCCTTCTCCTTCCTGAATATGCTAGTCAATCCTACGGAGCCATCTAGCTTTTTGTCACCATGCCAACCACCGTATAGGGCTTGCGGAGGATGGGGCCCGACCGAACGACCATGTCGACTAGGTTCAATGGAGGCGCTCCACAGGTGCCGTGACGGGCTTGGTCGGCAGCGACTGATGGCGTGTGGCCGTGGCACTAATGGTTGTGGGAGTGGAGGTAACAGCGGCGGCGGTGCTAGGGTTTGGGCGGTTACGTTCGGTTAAGGCAAGCAAAAGAATAGGGAGGAAGGAGAATCGGGGAGAGAGAGAAGACAAAATGTTACTGTATGTGGTTATTAACTTGGTAGAGGTTGTTTATAGTACTCAAAAATGCATGTGGGCTGGAGTTATTAGAGTCGGTTTCATTTCGAGAACCGGCCAACGACTTTTAGAGGCAGTTCCATTTTATTTACTGCCTGCGTTAGGTTTCCTACACAAATCCCTTACGTTAGTCATTACGGTTTAAAGTTTTTTTTGGTGGAAAACGCCTCTTAGGATAGATTTGAATAATCATTTTTGTACAAGTGGGATCCACTCGCCGCAGCAGATACCGGATACCGGCCGCGTATACAACGGGGACACAAGCACACCAAAATCTTCCGTGCACGATTTTGTACCTGAAAGTTTCATACGATGTACTCCATCCGTTCCTAAATATTTGTCCTTTTAGAGATTTCGAAGGACTACCACATACGGATGTATATAAACATATTTTAGAGTGTAGATTCATTGCTTTGTATATAGTCACTTGTTGAAATCTCTAGAAAGACAAATATTTAGGAACAGAGGGAGTAAATGTAAGTAAAGAGCACAACAACTTTGAATGTGCTAATCCATCCACGCCTGAACGATCTACATAGTAGCATTCGGCCACACATTCATAATACCGTGTCTTTTGCAGTTTTGGAATAGCAAATAGGTTGCAGTCCACAACATACTGAAAAGGAAGAAGGCGAACTAGAAATACATATCAAGAGTATGAGGGCATAGTAGGCACCGGGAAAGCAGCCACCGTTGTTCGTGCTAGCTCGTCCCATTCTACGTTTTTGGTTCTCTCAACGATAGGCGCCAGTACTGGTTTGCGCGCAGGCCAAGGCAAACTCAAGTGCTGATTTCAGTTCAGAAGCTTCGTGAGGGGAGGAGACAAGCAGCAACATTCAACAGAATCAAAGCCCATTTGCCCTCATCGCGAACAGAATCTAAGCTAAGGCAGATAGAGTACGGATGTTCATATTTTGCCCCACATAATTTCGGTTCACACTTCCAAAAAATTGGTTTAAACTTCAGTGCAAAATTTTGCTCTTCTTAGCTCGTGATGCTAAAATTTAGCTTTTGAGTGCGTCCATAAAGGCTTTGAACAAGAAAACATGTATAGCCCGTGGTTGCCCAAATGTTCTCAGGGGTGAAATGGTCATGCTTACTTCCAAATACTTTTGTCATGCCTAAATAGGCCAACGAGATCAACAAAACTTATAGCGTTAATTCGAACAAAATTAGAGTTATCAATAATTTCGATCATTGAATACAATCATATGTATATAGCTTTGACTTCAAAATAGTTCAAACCATATATTCACTTTGGTATAGAAAAGTATTAATTTTTATATTTGTTATGGAAAATGCCTTCATAACATATATTTTTACTAACATATACAAATAAAAGTATATTGATGAAAAATTTGGAGACCGTCGATGTATAAAACGGCATGTGCTTACGAACAAAAAAAGAACTCAGATGATTGAATTACCATGTACGGTCAGAAATAGATTGGCCTTTGGCCTAGTATTTGTTGGTGGTAATATTGAAGACTTTTGTCTTCCTAGCTCGTGTCTTTTGCATGCTCGGATCTTCCTAAATTCCACCCAAAAATATGCTTACAGTTGCTGATCCTAAATATTTTGCAGTACTGTTTCCGCTTGCTAGCTTAGTTGGCCTTTTTTCCCCGTAAAGAACTACACGGGACATGCAAAAGTGAAATTCGCAGGGGCATCAAGTTGCGGGGACACGCACCTGGCAATCGTGTCCGACCGTCTGATTGCTTTAATATTCGTAAACTTGTTTAGTCTTAGGCCTTTGATTACTGTAGGCTGAGGCCCATCCATGTATGATTTTGCCAGCTTTGTCAGAGATGCATGTGTCGTCCATTCCACCTCTCATGTCTCTTCCATTTCATATTTTAATTTCAATCTATTATATCTTTTGAACCGAAAGTCCAATTTAAGTTTTCTTTGCATATTTGTGTTCGCCGCAACGACAACTTTTGAACAAGACAAATCTTGAATACATTTTGAAATCTTTTAAAAATTCCAAGTTTCAAATATTAAATCTTGATAATCGTGACATTAACTTTTATCAAATTTCATCAAGGTTTACCAAGTTTCATATGCTTTTTAGGGTTTTAGGTTTCTGGGCTTAGGGCTTCAAGGTTTAGGGTTTTAGTTTTAAATTTTAAAACTTGCTACATTTATCATCATTCCTATGAAGTTTTAGTAGTTGGAACTTGCCCGGCCACTTGATTTGCCTCACGATCTGCAAAGTTGTTGTATTCCGCACGAGGGAAGACCATGTTTTACATTTTAGTTTCTGAAACTAGCGATTTTGTCGTTCGCTCATACTAAGTTTTAGTAGTTAAAACTTAACAAGGTTGTAAAAACTCATCAAAACATATACAAAATGGATCTTATTTGAAAGCCCTCTTCACAAACGAAATATAAATTGAACTTTCGGTTTAAAAGATATAATAGATTCAAATTTAAAAGTCAAAAGAAAGAAAACACAAGATGTGGGATGTGTGGAGCTGCGAAAGGCTACACACATGGACCCCATCTAAGGTAATTAAGGGCTAATACACCCCCGCAAAAAAGGGCTAATACACATGCGAAGGCCAAACCAGTTTTGAATCACGAGAAAATCGGGCGGCCGCAAATCTGCGTGCCCCGCACCTTGGTGATACAAATCCTCTTTTTTTTTCTGGGCTGGTGATACAAATCCTCTCGTCATGCAAAAGAGCAGTTAGGTTTTTGGTGACAGAGAAACACCTTTCATGCATCGTAGCTCGTCACCTATCATGTTTAGTTCAATGGCCACATTGTCCCTATGATTGTTGTGCATACTAGCCTCATTCATACAATGGGCACATTAACACATGGAAATCTTCCATGCACTATTTCTTATCCATAAAGTTTTGTATGATAAATGCAAGTGAAGAGCTCAACAACTTTGTGGATACTAGCCTCGTTCATGCAACTTTGTCCCTATGATTTATAATACAGGTATCATCGTTGCTTGAGCTAGCTTGTGACATTTTGCACCTTTCAATTCTCCCAACGATCTGCTAAACATGCACAACTGACATTCAGATCAACAAATGCGAAATGAACTATGATTCATATAGGCTTCATAATTTTTCTGAAATTCGAGGGTGGGAAGAAACAAACTCAAAAGTAGTACCTAACTCCCGGGACACAAACACTAAACCTAAAGAGTAGTTTTACTTACCTCTCATGTGAAAAGAGAAGGTATGAGAGACCATGTTAAAATTGCCCAAACCTACAAATGTTGTTGGGGCGTGAAGTCTCCTTGCCAATCTTCCTATGGGTTATTGGTGCTTGAAGGCTCAACGACCTTGGTCTATGCAAAATAATTATGAGAGGAGTAAACATAATTCCAACCAAGTGACTAGACGGAAACATACTTATCTAACACCATCTAGAGATTGCACTAATCAATCTTTGCACAACAACTTGCAACCACTATAGCTCTCACAGTTCTGTTATTTGCTAAAGAGTTTTTTTGGTTAATTCGTACAAGCTCATAGGGCATGAGTACAAACTAAATGTGCACACATCATAGTTCAAGCTCTCCAACACACACAAAAAAAGAGTTCAAGCTAGACACGTCTGAACCAATTCATAGCTTGGCCACACCTCCGAGCCTCTTCCTTGTCTTGGAGAGCCTGCAATGAGATGAGTAAGCACAGTATTACTAAAATCAAATGAGAGAGGGGTGGGCAGTATTACCACAATGCAGCACGGAGAGGCATAGAGGAATTAGCACTGTCGTCATGCTCTTATTCTCAGCCACCGTGGCTCCGTCGTTCCCTAGCCACTTTTAGTATATGCATGAAGACACAAAAAGAATGTGTATAAAAAAATCATCATGTATAACACACACAAAAAGTGTACCATATATTGTTTGGGTAGTAATAGCCATGTTTCTTGAAGTAATTTACCGCGGTCCCATGAAAGATCCAAAAAGTGAAAATTGCCATGGATCATATGTAAAGCAAAATTTCAAGAAAATTAGAGTAAATTGCCATAGTCCCATCAAGTTAATTTGGCATGAAAAAAAATTGACATAGCAATTATATTGACATGTATGTAAAGGTTAAGACTTGCCGTGGCAATATAGGTAAACTTGCCATGTCAAAAAGGCAAAGATTGCCATGGCAAAATAAAAAGTAAAATTTTCACAGAAAAAAAGAAAGAGGTTAAAAAACAAATTGCCATGGTGTTATAGATAAATTTTCAATGTCAATATAGGAAAAATTGCCATGGCAAATTCAAAAAATTTCCATCCTTTATTTTTCCCATTTGAAGGACCTATATTGCCGTGGCAATATAGGTAAACTTGCCATGTCAAAAAGGTAAAAGTTGCCATGGAAAAATAGAAAGTAAAACTTTCACACAAAAATAGAGGTTAAAAAGAAATTGCCATGGCGTTATAGATAAATTTGCCATTATAGCAAAAATTGTCATGCCAAAATAAAAGAAAATTTTGCCATCTTTATTTTTCATTTGAAGGACCTATATTGCCGTGGCAATATAGGTAAATTTACCATGTCAAAAAGGTAAAATTGCCATGGCAAAAAAGTGAATTTTTCACCAAAAAACAACACTTGCCATGGCCAAAAAGCATTTTTTTATGAAGGCAAAAAGTCATTAAAATGTTGCCATGAAAAATTTATTTCTTCTAGATAAATATTTTGCCATGGCAAATTCACGCACAAAATTTTAGATAAAAATTACTAAAATTTGCCATATCATTTTAGAATTTTGCCATGGCAAATTCACTATACGGCTCATGGCAAATTTCTTTCTTTCGGATGAATATTTTTTTTGCCATGGCAAATTCACGCATGTTTTTTTAGATAAAAATTACTAAAAGTTGGCATATTACTTGCAAATTTTGCATTGGCAAAAAATGTTACATATATATCCATTTGCCGTCAGTGCGTACTGGAATTTGCCCAGCGCAACTGCAGATTGTACCTATGCTAAACCAAACCTACAGATTGGAATTTACCATGGTAAATGTGGGTTGAAAATTGCCATGACACCTATGAAAAATGTAAGCTGGTTGACCAGAACAGCTCTTCTTTGCAGAGATGGCAAACTGTATGAATGTGTCTTGGCAAAAATTGTTCTCCCTAAGCAAACAACATTGCACAAATACAGTGAGGGCGCATATCAAACATATAAACTTTCCATCACTGTAAAATGCCCATGGCAACTACAAATTATCCACACCAATTCTAAAACCAAAAGCAAAATTTACAGATTGAAAACTGTACTCAGATGATTGTGATAGATTTACTGGATCAACTAGGAGTAGATCAGTGGGATATAATCTGTATTCGGGTGTTTACCTTAGCGTTCCGGCCATTGCTGGTTCGTCGATGGAGGTCTGCGCACGGCCAGCGACGGTCGGTGTAGAAGTGCACGAGTGAGTGCGTGGGTGGCGGCGGTGGAGCTTCCCATCGCTTCAGTGCCTCCCTCTGGATCGGATAGGGTTAGGAGTGGGGAACGGTGGCGGCAACGAACCTCGTACCCAGCGCCCCTGGTCCCCACCTCCTCTTTATAGCCTTTGTCTGACAGGGCCCTGACCTTGCTTGGGCTGGGCGCCCCGATCAGGCGTGGGTCAAGGGCCCAATGAGCCGTTGGGCCCATTGGTGGAGAGATCAATCTAACATTCTCCCCTTGATCTCATCATATACTTTTAACTTTATACTTTGAAATAACTCTTTTCAAAGTACTCGTTCCATCACAGATTTGCATGTAGAGCATGTCTCATCATCACGGTTCATTCGATAGAATCAACACCTACAACACACTCCTCTATTTTGAAACAGATTCTTTAACCTTGGGCCCTTTTATTGTCCGGAAATCTTAGACTACACCATAAAACCCATATCATTGTGTGTTCTCCGAACACCTTTGGCGATAAGCCTTTAATAAGCAGATCTGCAAACACTTGTCTGTTGCTTTTATGCTTCAAGCATTTCTACATAATTCGGACTTTCTCCTTTACAACGCATAACTCTGCGTCAATGTGTTTAGCATCAACACTTGACTCGTTGTCATAGGAGCAAAAACTTAAAATGGTTATCATTGTTGTCAACCATTATCAATTCAGTACATGTTTCTTTAACCTTTTGCCTGTCCCTCAGCCTCATATCATGTTGTACATTATCTTTACATCATATTAACGATAATTGATTCATTCTTTAGAGTTTTTCCACACAAAACTCCAAGAGTGAAAGTCAGCGACAATTGTGGATTTCATGTATATTTCACAAGTCTGTCTTTGTACTCACAATCTTTTGAGAGCACTTATTTCTTTCAGCATGAGGCCGATATCCTTGATGGATTCCATGATCTATATCTGGACCGACATTACCAAAACAACCCGATTCGTGAATCGTGTCACGGTAATGTTATACTTTTGCATTCATTAAGCTTCCAACAGCTGAAGCATATGGTACCATATTCATCTGGTCTATTTCGTATTGACTTTTGGAACACTAAAATTCCCAAAATCATTACCCTTTACTATAAGAACAGGCGTAGGTTTTCTCCGATGCATACTTTAGAAACTTTCCTTAGCATGCCAATGCGACACTGCTAATACCCCTTTTATTCTTTTCTCGGTGAATCTCGATCCTTATAACGAGAGACATTCTTTTGAACTTTGAGGAAAAGAACTTCTTTTCCTCCTGCAGTCGAATTAACATCACTACTAACAAGTAGAATGTTATCCGCATGTACGAGATATAGGAAAAGAAACTCCCATTCTATAACTTTATACAAACACGATTGTCCTTGCATTTTCTTTAACCCAAAACAACATTTGATTGCTTTAGTCCATAAAAGACTTCTTCAGGCAGTATCCCTTGTGTTCTTTACTTTCATCTGATATAACTCATATCATAATATCTTTCATCTGATGTAACTTAGATCATGATGTGCTGCCAACACTCATTGTAATCTATTCGATGTAAAATGCTTAAAAACCTTTCGATTTTAGTCGTGTTTTACACCTTTACATATTTCCTTTGGAGTCACATTGACCTTGTAGACTCTTTACACCCTCTTGTTTTGGCTCCATTGGAAATTACTCATGAGTCCCTAACATCGTCGAAATTCACCAATTTCATTTCATCTCACATAGTCTCTTATCATTTAGATAAGCAGACACTTCTCAAAGCTCAATTGAGCGCTTTAAATGAGGTGGGATCAACCTCCATTTGAATTTCACTAACATAGACTTTATAGTAATCAGAAGTATCTGGTTTTCTCATTCCTTGAGACCATCTGTGTCTCAGGTACTGGCACTTCTTTCATATGGGGTTGTTGTTGCTCTGTCATTGCCAAGAGGCAATAGGTTTTACAGGAACCTTTATCATAAGATCCATGTTAAATCATTCCTCCTTTATAGAGCTAACAATGGTTGTTGTATAGGTCATACAACGTGCTCCCCCAGATACAATCTATTTGAGTCTTAGGTATCTTCATACCATGCTCCCCCAGATTACTCCATCTTCACTAAGAATGGCGTATCTTTAAACTTTATTATTTGGGTTTATTCTGTTAAAACTTTCTTCTTTATGGCACTTTAAGCATTGTCTTAGTATTCCTTAGTCTTCTTTTCTTTAGGGTACTATTATAATCATCGTAATCCTGGATGATCACATTCTTCATTAATGGGTATCTTATATTTCTTTCTCCCCTCGAAATGTGGCAAGAACTTTTCGCCACAATTTCAAACCATTCACAACTCTTGTGAATTGAGGAAACTCTGAGTATCTACTTCATTTATCGATTACTTCATATGTAATGAAGTTATCATTAACTGCACGGAGTACTTTTCCTTA
The DNA here is from genome assembly GCA_021437245.1 of Aegilops speltoides. Lineage (NCBI taxonomy): Eukaryota > Viridiplantae > Streptophyta > Magnoliopsida > Poales > Poaceae > Aegilops > Aegilops speltoides. The sequence continues at coordinate 482,096,326 of CM038147.1, forward strand.
TTCCATTCGAAACTCAACAGAGTTCTTTATCATTAGTACTTTTGCAAGTCACACTTGCATATCATTCTTATCTTTAGGTTAAATGCTCAGAACTTTTATTCTCTTGAAGTTATTGGTAGCTTAATGACCGTTACACATAAGATGTATGGTCGATACAAGGAAAGCATAATAGCTACTCCATACTTTTCTCCCAAAGTGGGACACATTAAAATCACATGAGTCATCATGTCTTTCTCCTGTCACACAGGATAAGTCTGAGAAAATTTCTGCCGCCATACGGGTTACGCAGGGATTTTCCCAGACTTTTCCTGCCATGCTGGTTTTATCATAATCATCTTTTCCCACCATGCGGGTAATTCCCCGTAAGGGACATAAATGCTAGAATTGGCTCTTTTGACTGCATATTCAATCATCAAATTTAGGAATAAATCCAAATATTCTTTAATACACATGCTTAATCCGACGTTGGTCAAATTAATCACGCATATCACTTATTGCATCTCATAGAAGATGAGAATTCTTTTCCATGGAGAGTACATGAAGACATTCGTCGAGCAAGACTCTCAATGATATATCTCTTTCTTGGATTAATATCCGAAATTGGCTTCTTTGAAGCCATTCTTTAGAGAGAACATACTCCCTCACGTTATGACCTTTCTTGGTCATCTTTCGGGTCACAAGTACCCAGACATTTGCTTTCACGAATGAAAGTATGGAAAACTTTTAGTCTGAGAAAAATTAGCCAATAATCAACAATAATGAGCATAAAAAATAACCCCATGTTGATCTGGTAAAAAATATGCACATTAAACTTTTAAAACTTTCTTTTATATTCTAAATCACCGTTGGGCAGAATTAGAATAAGACATCATCGTTCTACATTAATTCCATATCACCGTTGGGCAGAAATGAAAATAACGCATATAACTCATAAATAAAGTGATGATAAAATTTCTATTAAGCAACTTTGCTAAGAAAAATAATCATCATTATCAACTTTATTGCAGCGGAAAACTAACAATATACATTTCTCACTCTTTATCAAATGCTTTTGAAAATTTGTCACTTTGATACAAAACTTATCAGAGATTTGAACTTTTAACTACAAGACTCATTGAATTATAATATTGCCATCATCAACGTTGGTCAGAAAATAACAGTACCATAATTAAACTTTAGTCAAATATCTTTCTACTGTCATAGCAGAAGCTATCTAAATCTGATTCACCCACAAAGTGAACAAACTTCTCTCAAAAACCGTTCTTCCAATTAAATTTTCCTGTTGGTTCCAATTTAATTGGAGGATAAAACTTTTACTTTCTTTGTAAAAAAAACACTATTAATTATTTACGCAGCGGAAAAACATGAATAAAAAATTCATGAACTTTTAATTCTTTACAGAAACTTTTCTTTGACAAACAAAAATCATGAACTTTATTATCTTATTTATAAAATTCATGAACATTCCTTTTCTGAAAATTTTCATCCTTAGAAACTTTTTCTGTTTACTTTGCTATTTTCTTAAACAAATTTTCGTTGGAAAAAATTGCATAGAAAACCATATGAAATAAACTGTGGAACTTTTGCCCAAAATTTGGACAAATAGACAAAAAAACTGAAAGAATCAGAGCTGGCCCTGGCTGCTGGCGCTGGAGGCCAGCAGCTGCCCATGGCTGCGCCTCATGGCCTTCGCGCTAAGCCGTCGTCGCCTCGGCTTTGGGCCGCCGCCCGATCCAGCACAAGACCTCCTCTTTTGGCCCAAAGGCCCTGGCAACGAGGCTAGGGTTTTGATCTCGGCCGTCAAAAATGATCCGACGGTCATCCGTTCATCTCGCTGGACCAAAACACGGGTCGATCCTCCCGACCGAAAACCTAGCGCCATTCCCACCGCGCGCCGCTCGCTCCTCTTCAGCTTTCTGTACGTGCGGGCTAAGCCCGGCTGCCGGCGAGGCTCGTGCCGGCTGCCGGCGATGGTGTCCACCACCGCGCCGCGCAAGCCTGGCCTGCTTTTCTTTCTCCTTCCCTACTCCTGTTCAGAGAGAGAGACGTGGTTGAGCCTCCTCTGCTCCCGCTCTTTTCCCTTGCGCAGTCTTTGTCCCGCAGCAGGGTTTTGGGCTTCGCCGGCTGCCGTCGGCAATGACGAACGCCACGCGTGCCATGAGCCCCTTTCCTTTCCATACTTCTGTTTCCTTCCTCCCTCTATCCACCGAAACAAGTGAGAGAGAGGGATCAGATACGCCAACAGAGCCCTGCTCTGCTCCTCTGTACGTGCGTTACAGCGGCGCCTCCCCCGTCCCCTTACCGGTGCGCGCGAGCTCCCGAAGGAGAGCGCGCCGCCGTCAAGTGGTGCGGTGGTGGTGCCCTTTTGCGCCCTTGGAGAGGCTGTGTTCTTCTTCCCGAAACCTCGGCATGCCGATGCGAGTCGGAATCGAGAGGAACTGCGCGGCCGTCGCGGCGGCGCAACTTTTTCGACGAGGAGTTCTTTTCCCTCTTTCTGCTTCGATCCGAGATCGAAATCGTATCGGTGTTCGTTTTCTTTTCTCTTTTGATTCGTTTCTGAATCTTTCTTTCCCAACTTGATGTACTCACTAGACTGGCTCTTAGATACCATTGATAGATTTACTGGATCAACTAGGAGTAGTGATGTGAACTGGGAACCCGATCTTTCGATGAGAGGAAGATAACTACGATTTTGGGTGGGACTTGACCCTCACGATCCGGCTACCAACCGTACAGGGAGAACCGTACACGACTGATATCCACGGCAATCGCTGAACCAACTCCATGTCGTTATCGACCGAGCCAACAGCGCGATCGACCTATCCACGAAGGATTTTTCCTGCAAGCAAATCGAAAAACATGCAAGAAAATAATAGCCAAGCAATCTCAAAATTGCGAATATGCTAGATGGGATTAATCTCACAAGATGGGGTTCCGATAGGATGTCTTGACGGTCGCACTAGCCGCTACGAGCGAAGACAAATAAAAGTAGCAATAGCTAAACTTCTCTAAACAAAACCCGAGTTCAAACCCTATATTTAACTGCTATTTATTAAGGAGCCGGCGGCACGGTCAAGACTTGGCCGAGACGAACTCTCTCTCCATCTGTGAATAAAAGTTGTTGGGCCTTTTCTTCGTATAGTACTCGTGGCTGTTGTCTTTGTGTCTTGCATGGGCTGGGCCCCACGTTGTGTTGTGCATCTCGCTAATGCACCTTGCCACGCTGGACACTTCTCTATGCACGGCCATAAACTTCTCTATGCACGGCCTTGCATGCATGCATGGAAGTCTTTTCTAGAAATTGGTCTTGGGCCCACCTCTTGCATGCACCCGTTGTAGCACTTGGATGGACACCAAAGTGTAGGCATGTAGAACACATGCATACGTACATGTATTGTTGGAAATATGCCCTAGAGGCAATAATAAAAGGATTATTATATTTCAATGTTCATGATAATTGTCTTTTGTTCATGCTATAACTGTATTATCCGGAAATCGTTATACACGTGTGAACACTTAGACCCAATGAGTCCCTAGTGAGCCTCTAGTTGACTAGCTGGTTGTGATCAATAGATAGTCATGGTTTCTGACTATGGACATTGGATGTCGTTGATAACGGGATCACATCATTAGGAGAATGATGTGATGGACAAGACAATCATAAGCATAGCATAAAAGATCGTATAGTTCGTTTGCTAGAAGCTTTGCCAATGTCAAGTATCTCTTCCTTCGACCATGAGATCGTGTAACTCCGGTTACCGTAGGAGTGCCTTGGGTGTATCAAACGTCACAACGGCGTAATCGGGTGACTATAAAGTTGCATTACGGTATCTCCGAAAGTATCTGTTGGGTTGACACGGATCGAGGCGGGATTTGTCACTCCGTATGACGGAGAGGTATCTCTGGGCCCACTCGGTAATGCATCATCATAATGAGCTCAATGTGACCAAGGTGTTGTACGGGATCATGCATTACGGATGCGAGTAAAGTGACTTGCCGAATAACGAGACCGAACAAGGTATTGGGATACCGACGATCGAGTCTCGGGCAAATAACGCACCGATTGACAAAGGAATTGCATACGAGGTTTGATCGAATCCTCGACATCGTGGTTCAACCGATGAAATCATCGAGGAGCATGTGGGAGCCAACATGGGTATCGCACCCGCTGTTGGTTATTGCCCGAGAGTCGTCTCGGTCATGATTGCGTGTCTCCCGAACCCGTAGGGTCTACACACTAAGGTTCGGTGGCGCTAGGGTTAGTAGGAAGTCAAGTATGTGACCACCGAATGTTGTTGAGTCCGGATGAGATCCGGACGTCACGAGGAGTTCGGAAGGGTCGGAGGTAAAGAATAATATATAGGAAGTGGTGTTTGACCATCGGGAAAGTTTGGGGTTTCGGTAAAATCACGGACCACCGGAAGGTCCCGAGGTCCACCGGTGGGGCCACCTATCCGGAGGGCCCCATGGGCTGAGAGGGAAGGAACCAGCCCACAAGGGGCTGGTGCGCCCCTAGGGTCCACCCCTGCGCCTAGGGTTGAAACCCTAGGGGTGGGCGCGCCCACCGGCAGGGGGCACTCCACCCCCTTGCCGCCCCCGGAGATTGGATCTCGGGGCAGCCACCCCTGTGCCTATATAAAGGGGGAGGGAGGGGGCTGCTGTACCAACTCCCAGGCGCAGCCCTCCCTCCCAACACATCTCCTCCTCCGTAAGAGCTCGGCGAAGCCTCAGCCGAGATCTTGCTTCTCCACCATCACCACGCCGTCGTCTTGCCGGTGGAGCTGTCTTCCTCAACCTCTCCTTCCCCTTGCTGGATCAAGAAGGAGGAGGCGTCGCTCGTCCCGTCGTGTGTTGAGCGCGGAGGTGCTGTCCGTTCAGCACTTGGCATCGGTGATCTGAATCACGTTAGTGCGACTCCATCATCACCTTGCAAGCTTCCGCACGCGATCTACAAGTGGTATGTAGATGCAAACTCTCTCCGTTACTCGTTGCTTAGATGAACTCATAGATGGATCTTGGTGAAGCCGTAGGAAAAATTTTAATTTTCTGCAGCGTTCCCCAACAAAGGCATCATGAGCTAGGTTTATCGTAGTTCTCTAATGCACGAGTAGAACACAATTTGTTGTGGGCGTTGATCTTGTCATCTTACTTGCCTCTACTAGTCTTTTCTTGCTCAACGGTATTGTGGGATGAAGCGGCCCGGACCAACCTTACACGTGCGCTTACGTGAGACCGGTTCCACCGGTGACATGCACTAGTTGCATAAGGTGGCTGGCGGGTGTCTGTCTCTCCACTTTAGTTGGGCGGAATCGATGAACAGGGGCCCTTATGAAGGGTAAATAGAAGTTGACAAAATCACGTTGTGGTGATTCGTAGGTAAGAAAACGTTCTTGCTAGAACCCAATCGCAGCCATCGTAAAGATGCAAAAACAACTAGAGGGCGTCTAACTTGTTTTTGCAGCGATTGATCATGTGATGTGATATGGCCAGAAGTTGTGATGAATGATGAATTGTGATGTATGAGATCATGTTCTTGTAATAGGATTCACGACTTGCATGTCGATGAGTATGACAACCGGCGGGAGCCATAGGAGTTGTCTTTATTTTTGTATGACCTGCGTGTCATTGAAGAACGCCATGTAAACTACTTTACTTCATTACTAAACGCGTTAGTCATAGAAGTAGAAGTAGTCGTTAGCGTGACAACTTCATGAAGACACGATGATGGAGATCATGATGATGGAGATCATGGTGTCAAGCGGTGACAAGATGATCATGGAGCCCGAAGATTGAGATCAATGGAGCTTGATGATATTGGCCATATCATGTCACAACTATATAATTGCATGTGATGTTTATTATGTTTATGCATCTTGTTTACTTAGGACGACGGTAGTAAATAAGATGATCCTTACAAAATTTCAAGAAGTGTTCTCCCTAATCGTGCACCGTTGCTACGGTTAAATCGTTTCTAAGCACCACGTGATGATCGGGTGTGATGGATCCTTACGTTCACATACAACGGGTGTAAGACAGTTTTACACAGCGAAAACACTTAGGGTTAACTTGCGAGCCTAGCATGTGCGGACATGGCCTCGGAACACGGAGACCGAAAGGTCGAACACGAGTCGTATGGAAGATACGATCAACATGAAGATGTTCACCGACGATGACTAGTCCGTCTCACGTGATGATCGGACACGGGCTAGTCGACTCGGATCGTGTAACACTTAGATGACTAGAGGATGTCTAATCTAAGTGGGAGTTCATAATTTTGATTAAGAACTTTATTATCATGAACTTAGTCTGAAACCTTTGCAAATATGTCTTGTAGATCAATGGCCAACGCTAATGTCAACATGAACTTCAACGCGTTCCTAGAAAACCAAGCTGAAAGATGATGGCAGCAACTATACGGATTGGGTCCGGAACACGAGATCATCCTCATAGCTGCCGAGAAGCAATATGTCCTAGAAGGACCGCTAGGTGCCGCTCCGTCGAAGAACCAAGGCGTTATGAGCGCTTGCAAACTTCGTCTTGATGATTACTCCCTCGTTCGATGCGGCATGCTTTACACTTAGAACCGGGCTCCAAAAGCGTTTTGAGCATCACGGAGCATATGAGATGTTCAAGAGCTGAAACTAGTTTTCCAAGCTCATGCCCGGTCGAGAGATATGATGTCTCCGACAAGTTCTACAGCTTGTAAGATGGAGGAGAACAGTTACAAGGTGAGCACATCCTCGAAGATATCCGGGTTGCACGCACGTATGACCCAGTTGAACATTAACCTCCCGATGAGGCGGTCATTGACAGAATCCTCCGATCGCTCCCACCAAGCTACAAGAGCTTTGTGATGAACTACAACATGCGGGGATGGTAAAGACCATTCTGAAGTGTTCTCGATCTGAAGTCAGCAGAGGCTGAAATCAAGAAAGAACATCAAGTGTTGATGGTCAATAAGACCACTAAGTTCAAGAAGGGCAAGGGTAAGAAGAACTTCAAGAAGGACGGCAAAGATGTTGCCGCGCCCGTAAGCTTGTTGCGGAAGAAGTCAAAGAATGGACCCAAGCACGAGGCCGAGTGCTTTTATTGCAAGGGAAGGGCACTTTGGGCGGAACTGCCCCAAATACTTAGCGGATAAGAAGGCCGGCAACACCAAAGGTATATTTGATATACATGTAATTGATGTGTACCTTACCGATTACTAAGTAGTAACTCCTGGGTATTTGATACGGTGCCGTTGCTCACATATGTAACTCACGGCGGGAGCTGCGGAATAAGCGGAGATGGCGAAGGGCGAGGTGACGATCTTGGCGTCGGGAATGGTTCGAGGTCGATGTGATCGCCGTCGACGCTGCCTCTACATTTACCTCGGGATTAGTTTTAAACCTCAATAATTGTTATTTAGTGCCAAGTTTGAGCATGAACATTGTATCTGGATCTCGTTTGATCACGAGTGTTGGGTAACGTGGCGAAATTCAAAAATTTCCTACGTGTCACCAAGATCTATCTATGGAGAGACCAGCAACGAGTAGAAAGAGTGCATCTACATACCCTTGTAGATCGCTAAGCGGAAGCGTTCAAGTGAACGGGTTGATGGAGTCGTGCTACGCCGTGATTCAAATCACCGATGATCAAGTGCGAGCATACGGCACCTCCGCGTTCAACACACGTACAGCCCAACGACGTCTCCCACGCCTTGATCCAGCAAGGAGAGAGGGAGAGGTTGAGAAGACTCCATCCAGCAGCAGCACAACGGCGTGGTGGTGGTGGATGAGTGTGGCAATCCAGCAGGCTTCGCTAAGCACCACGGGAGAGGAGGAGTACTTGGGAGAGAGGAGAGGGCTGCAACCAAAGGCGTAGATCGAATCACGTGTATTCTGTGTGTTCTCTGGGCAGCCCTATGCCTCACTATTTATAGGGGAGAGGGGCTGCGCCCCTTTAGGGTTTCCCACCCCAAGGGTGCGGCCAGCCTCGAGATCCAATCTGGGGTGGCGGCCAGGAGGGAGGAGAGGGAGGCGAGGAGCATGGGCCTTGGGGCCCATCTGCCCTAGGGTTTGCCCCTCCCCCCTCCCTCGCGCCTTGGGCCCCTTGTGGGGCGCACCAGCCCACAGGGGCTGGTTCCTCCCACACATGGCCCACGCAGCCCTCTGGGGTAGGTGGCCCCACTTGGTGGACCCAGGGACCCTCCGGTGGTCCCAGATGCTTCTTACCGATAAAACCCAAACTTTTCCGGTGACCAAAGCAGGACTTCCCATATATAAATCTTTACCTCCGGACCATTCCGGAACTCCTCGTGACGTCCGGGATCTCATCCGGACTCGAACGACATTCGGTAACCACATACAAGCTTCCTTTATAACCCTAGCGTCATCGAACCTTAAGTGTGTAGACCCTACGGGTTCGGAGACATGTAGACATGACCGAGGCGTTCTCCGGTCAATAACCAACAGCGGGATCTGGATACCCATGTTGGCTCCCACATGTTCCACGATGATCTCATCGGATGAACCACGATGTCAAGGACTCGGTCGATCCGTATACAATTCCCTTTGTCTAGCGGTATTTTACTTGCCCGAGATTCGATCGTCGGTATACCGATACCTTGTTCAATCTCGTTACGGCAAGTCTCTTTACTCGTTCGCAACACATCATCCGTGATCAACCCCTTGGTCACATTGTGCACATTATGATGATGTACTACCGAGTGGGCCCAGAGATACCTCTCCGTTTACGGAGTGACAAATCCCGCCTCGATCCGTGTCAACCCAATGACACTTTCGGAGATACCTGTAATGCACCTTTATAGTCACCCGATTCGTTGTGACGTTTGATACACCCAAAGCACTCCTACGGTATCCGGAGTTACACGATCTCATGGTCTAAGGAAGAGATACTTGACATTGGAAAAGCTCTAGCAAACGAACTACGATCTTTGTGCTATGCTTAGTATTGGGTCTTGTCCATCACATCATTCTCCTAATGATGTGATCCCGTTATCAACGACATCCAATGTCCATAGCCAGAAACCATGACTATCTGTTGATCACAACGAGCTAGTCAACTAGAGGCTCACTAGGGACATATTGTGGTCTATGTATTCACACGTGTATTACGATTTCCGGATAATACAGATTATAGCATGAATAGAAGACAATTATCATGAACAAGGAAATATAATAATACTTTTATTATTGCCTCTAGGGCATATTTCCAACAGTCTCCCACTTGCACTAGAGTCAATAATCTAGTTCACATCGCCATGTGATTTAACATTGACAGTCACATCGCCATGTGACCAACATCATCAAATGAGTTACGGGGTTTGATCATGTTTTGCTTGTGAGAGAGTTTTTAGTCAACGGTGCAAACATTCAGATCCGTGTGTGCTTTGCAAATTTCTAGGTCATATTATAAACGCTGCTTCCACGCTCCACTTGGAGCTATTCCAAATGGTTGCTCCACTATCGTTATCCGGTTTGCTACTCGAGTCACTCGGATAGGTGTTAAAGCTTGCATCGGCGTAATCCTTTATGCGAACTCTTTATCACCTCCATAATCGAGAAACATGTCCTTGTTTATTCCAAGGACAATTTTGACCATTGTCCAATGATCCATTCTGGATCATTCTTGTACCCTAGACCGACTCATGGCAAGGCACACTTCGGTCGGTACACAAAGATAGCATCTTGTAGAGCCTATGTATACAGCATAGGGGACGACCTTCGTCCTTTCTCTCTCTTCTGCCATGGTCGAGCTTTAAGTCTTAACTTCATACCTTACATGTCAGGCAAGAACTCCTTCTTTGACTAATCCATCTTGAACACCTTCAAGATCATGTCAAGGTACGTGCTCATTTGAAAGTACTATCAAGCATTTTGATCTATCTTATAGATCTTGATGCTTATTGCTCAAGTAGCCTAATCCAGGTTTTCCATTGAAAAACACTTTTCAAATAACCCTATATGCTTTCCAGAAATTCTACATCATTTCTGATCAACAATATGTCAATAACATATACTCATCAGAAAATCTATAGTGCTCCCACTCACTTCTTTGGAAATACAAGTTTCTCATAAATTTGTATAAACCCAAAATCTTTGATCATCCTATCAAAGTACATATTCCAACTCGAGATGCTTACTCCGGTCCTTAGAAGGATCGCTGGAGCTAGCATACCTTTTAGCATCCTTAGGATCGACAAAACTTTTCGATTGTATCACATACAACCTTTCCTTACGAAGACTGGTAAGGAAACTCGTTTTGACATCCATCTGCCAGATTTCATAAATGCAGCTAATGCTAACATGATTCCGACGGACTTAAGCATCGCTACAGATGAGAAAATCTCATTGTAGTCAACTCCGTGAACTTGTGAAAAACTCTTCGCCACAAGTCGAGCTTCATAGACGGTGACATTACCGTCTACGTCCGTCTTCTTCTTAAAGATCCATTTATCTCAACGGCTTGCCGATCATCGAGCAAGTCCACCAAAGTCCATGCTTTGTTCTGATACATGGATCCTATCTCGGATTTTATGGCTTCTAACCATTTGTCGAATTTGGGCCCACCATCGCTTCTCCATAGCTCGTAGGTTCATTGTTGTCTAGCAACATGACCTTCAAGACAGGATTACTTTACCACTCGAAAGTAGTACGCATCCTTGTCACCCTACGAGGTACGGTAGTGACTTGATCTAAAGCTTCATGATCACTATCATAAGCTTCCACTTCAATTGGTGTAGGTGCCATAGGAACAACTTCCTATGCCTGCTACACAAGAGTTGAAGTGACGGTTCAATAACCTCATCAAGTCTCCACCATCCTCCCACTCAACTTTTCGAGACAAACTTTTCCTCGAGAAAGGACCCGATTCAAGAAACAATCCCTATTGTTTTCGGATCTGAATTAGGAGGTATACCCAACTGTTTTTGGGTGTCCTATGAAGATGCATTTTATCCGCTTTGGGTTCGAGCTTATCAACCTGAAACGTTTTCACATAAGCGTCGCAGCCCCAAACCTTTAAGAAATGACAGCTTAGGTTTCTCTAAACCATAGTTCATACGGTGTCATCTCAACGGAATTACGTGGTGCCCTATTTGAAGTGAATGTGGTTGTATCTAATGCCTAACCCATAAATGATAGTGGTAATTCAATAAGAGACATCATGGTACGCACCATATCCAATAGGGTGCAACTATGATGTTCGGACACACCATCAAACTATGGTGTTCCAGGCGGTATTAATTGTGAAACAATTTCCACAATGTCTTAATTGCGTGCCAAAGCTCGTGACTCAGATACTCATCTCTATGATCATATCATAGACATTTCATCCTCTTGTCACGATGATCTTCAACTTCACTCTGAAATTACTTGAACCATTCAATAATTCAGACTTGTGTTTCATCAAGTAAATATGCTCTACATCTACTTGAATCATCTGTGAAGTAAGAACATAACGATATTCACTGCATGCCTCAGCACTCATTGGACTGCACACATCAAAATGTGTTACTTCCAACAAGTTGCTATCTTGTTCCATTTTACTGAAACACGAGGTTTTTTTTAATCATCTTGCCCATGTGGTATGATTTGCATATCTCAAGTGATTCAAAATCAAGTGAGTCTAAACGATCCATCTGCATGGGGTTTCTTCATGCGTATACACCAATAGACATGGTTCGCATGTCTCAAACTTTTCAAAAACGAGTGAGTCCAAAGATCCATCAACATGGAGCTTCTTCATGCGTTTTACACCAATATGACTTACATGGCATTGCCACAAGTAAGTGGTACTATCATTACTATCTTATATCTTTTGGCATGAAAATGTGTATCACTACGATCGAGATTCAATAAACCATTCATTTCAGGTGCAAGACCATTGAAGGTATTCATTCAAATAAACAGAGTAACCATTATTCTCCTTAAATGAATAACCGTAAAGCGATAGACATAATCCAATCATGTCTATGCTGAACGCAAACACCAAATCTCGATGGTAGAGGGAGCGTGCGATGCTTGATCACATCAACCTTGGAAACACTTCCAATACATATCGTCAGCTCACCTTTAGCTAGTCTCCGTTTATTCCGTAGCCTTTTATTTCGAGTTACTAACACTTAGCAACCGAACCGGTATCTAATACCCTGGTGCTACTAGGAGTACTAGTAAAGTACACATTAACATAATGTATATCCTATATACTTCGACCTTGCCAGCCTTCTCATCTACCAAGTATCTAGGGTAATTTTGCTCTAGTGACTATTCCCCTTATCACAGAAGCACTTAGTCTTGGGTTTGGATTCAACCTTGGGTTTCTTCACTGGAGCAGCAGCTGATTTGCCGTTTCATGAAGTATCCCTTATTGCCCTTGCCCTTCTAGAAACTAGTGGTTTCACCAACCATCAACAATTGATGCTCCTTCTTGATTTCTACTTTCGCGGTGTCAAACATCACGAATACCTCAAGGATCATCACATCTATCCCTGATATGTTATAGTTCATCACGAAGCTCTAGCAGCTTGGTGGCAATGACTTTGGAGAAACATCACTATCTCATCTGGAAGATCAACTCCCACTTGATTCAAGTGATTGTTGCACTCAGACAATCTGAGCACAAGCTCAACGATTGAGCTTTTCTCCCTTAGTTTGCAGGCTAAGAAAATCGTCGGAGGTCTCATACCTCTTGACGTGGGCACGAGCCTGAAATCTCAATTTCAGCCCTCGAAACATCTCATATGTTCCGTGACGTTTCGAAAACGTCCTTTGGTGCCTCAACTCTAAACCATTTTAATGAACTATCAACGTAGTTATCAAAACGTATATGTCGATGTTCGCAACATCCACAAACAACGTTTGGGGTTCAGCTCACCGGCGGTGCATTAAGGACATAAGCTTTCTCTCGTCCGCATAATCGCTCATGTCAACTTTCAACTATATTTTCTCTAGGAACATATCTAAGCAAAGGAACTAAAGCGCGAGCTTACGACATAATTTGCAAAGATCTTTTGACTATGTTCAGGATAATTAAGTTCATCTTATGAACTCCCACTCGAATAGACATCCCTCTGGTCATCTAAGTGATTACATGATCCGAGTCAACTAGGCCGTGTCCGATCATCACGTGAGACGGACTAGTCTCATCGGTGAACATCTTCATGTTGATCGTATCTACTATCGACTCATGCTCGACCTTTCGGTCTCCGTGTTCGAGGCCATGTCGTACATGCTAGGCTCGTCAAGTTAACCCCAAGTGTTTTCGCTGTAAAACTGTCTTACACCCGTTGTATGTGAGCGTAAGAATCCATCACACCCGATCATCACGTGGTGCTTAGAAGCGACGAACTGTAGTAACGGTGCACGATCGGGAGAACACTTCTTGAAATTTTGTAAGGATCATCTTATTTACTACCGTCGTCCTAAGTAAACAAGATGCATAAACATGATAAACATCACATGCAATCAAATAGTGACATGATATGGCCAATATCATTTTGCTCCTTTGATCTCCATCTTGAGGGCTCCATGATCATCATCGTCACCGCATGACACCATGATCTCCATCATCATGATCTCCATCATTGTGTCTCCATGAAGTCGTCTCGCCAACTTATTACTTCTACTACTATGGCTACGGTTAGCAATAAAGTAAAGTAATTACATGGCGTTGTTCAATGACACGCAGGTCATACAATAAATAAAGACAACTCCTATGGCTCCTGCCGGTTGTCATACTCATCGACATGCAAGTCGTGAATCCTATTACAAGAACATGATCAATCTCATACATCACATATCATTCATCACATTCATCTTGGCCATATCACATCACATAGCATACCCTGCAAAAACAAGTTAGGCGTCCTCTAATTGTTGTTTGCATGTTTTACGTGGCTGCTATGGGTTTCTAGCAAAACGTTTCTTACCTCGCAAAACCACAACGTGATTTGCCAATTGCTATTACCCTTCATAAGGACCCTTTTCATCGAATCCGTTCCGACTAAAGTGGGAGAGATCGGCACCGCTAGCCACCTTATGCACGGTGCATGTCAATCGGTGGAACTGTCTCACGTGGAAGTACGTGTAAGGTCGGTCCGGCCGCTTCATCCCACAATACCGTCGAAACAAGATTGGACTAGTAACGGTAAGCATATTGAACAACATCAACGCCCACAACTACTTTGTGTTCTACTCGTGCAAAGAATCTACGCAATAGACCTAGCTCATGATGCCATTTGTTGGGTAGCGTGGCGAAATTCAAAAATTTTCCTCGTGTCACCAAGATCTATCTATGGAGAGACCAGCAACGAGTAGAAAGAGAGTGCATCTACATACCCTTGTAGATCGCTAAGCGGCGTTCAAGTGAGCGGGGTTGATGGAGTCGTACTCATTGTGATTCAAATCACCGATGATCAAGTGCGAACGCACGGCACCTCCGCGTTCAACACACGTACAGCCCGACGGCGTCTCCCACGCCTTGATCCAGCAAGGAGAGAGGGAGAGGTTGAGAAGACTCCATCCAGCAGCAGCACAACGGCGTGGTGGTGGTGGATGAGTGTGGCAATCCAGCAGGCTTCGCTAAGCACCACGGGAGAGGAGGAGTACTTGGGAGAGAGGAGAGGGCTGCAACCAAAGGCGAGATCGAATCACGTGTTCTGTGTGTTCTCTGGGCAGCCCTATGCCTCACTATTTATAGGGGAGAGGGGCTGCGCCCCTTTAGGGTTTCCCACCCCAAGGGTGCGGCCAGCCTCGAGATCCAATCTGGGGTGGCGGCCAGGAGGAGGAGAGGAGGCGCAGGAGCATGGGCCTTAGGGCCCATCTGCCTAGGGTTTGCCCCCCCCACCTCCCTCGCCTTGGGCCCCTTGTGGGGCGCACCAGCCCACAGGGCTGGTTCCTCCACACATGGCCCACGAGCCCTCTGGGGTAGGTGGCCCCACTTGTGGACCCAGGGACCCTCCGGTGGTCCCAGTGCTTTACCGATAAAACCCAAACTTTTCCGGTGACCAAAACAGGACTTCCATATATAAATCTTAACCTACGGACCATTCCGGAACTCCTCGTGACGTCCGGGATCTCATCCGGACTCGAACGACATTCGGTAACCACATACAAGCTTCCTTTATAACCCTAGCGTCATCGAACCTTAAGTGTGTAGACCCTACGGGTTCGGAGACATGTAGACATGACCGAGGCGTTCTCCGGTCAATAACCAACAGCGGGATCTGGATACCCATGTTGGCTCCCACATGTTCCACGATGATCTCATCGGATGAACCACGATGTCAAGGACTCGGTCGATCCGTATACAATTCCCTTTGTCTAGCGGTATTTTACTTGCCCGAGATTCGATCGTCGGTATACCGATACCTTGTTCAATCTCGTTACGGCAAGTCTCTTTACTCGTTCCGCAACACATCATCCGTGATCAACCCCTTGGTCACATTGTGCACATTATGATGATGTACTACCGAGTGGGCCAGAGATACCTCTCCGTTTACGGAGTGACAAATCCCAGCCTCGATCCGTGTCAACCCAATGAGACACTTTCGGAGATACCTGTAATGCACCTTTATAGTCACCCGATTCGTTGTGACGTTTGATACACCCAAAGCACTCCTACGGTATCCGGAGTTACGATCTCATGGTCTAAGGAAGAGATACTTGACATTGGAAAAGCTCTAGCAAACGAACTACACGATCTTTGTGCTATGCTTAGTATTGGGTCTTGTCCATCACATCATTCTCCTAATGATGTGATCCGTTATCAACGACATCCAATGTCCATAGCGAGAAACCATGACTATCTGTTGATCTGTGAGCTAGTCAACTAGAGGCTCACTAGGGACATATTGTGGTCTATGTATTCACACGTGTATTACGATTTCCGGATAATACAGTTATAGCATGAATAGAAGACAATTATCATGAACAAGGAAATATAATAATACTTTTATTATTGCCTCTAGGGCATATTTCCAACAACGAGATGGCTACTCATTTAAGTCTGAGAATAATGGTTGTTCGATTTATATGAGAGATATGTTTTATGGTCATGCTCCGATGGTCAATGGTTTATTCTTGATGAATCTCGAGCGTAATATTACACATGTTCATAGTGTGGATGCCAAAAGATGTAAAGTTGATAACGATAGTCCCACATACTTGTGGCACTGCCGCCTTGGTCACATTGGTGTCAAGCGCATGAAGAAGCTCCATGCTGATGGACTTTTAGAGTCTCTTGATTATGAATCGTTTGACACATGCGAACCTTGCCTCTTAGGCAAAATGACCAAGACTCCGTTCTCCGGAACAATGGAGCGAGCAACCAACTTGTTGGAAATCATACATACCGATGTAAAAGCGGTCCAATGAGCGTTGAGGCTCGCGGAGGATATCGTTATGTTCTCACTCTCACGGATGACTTAAGTAGATATGGGTATGTCTACTTAATGAAACACAAGTCTGAGACCTTTGAAAAGTTCAAGGAATTTCAGAGTGAGGTAGAGAATCAACGTGACCGAAAGATAAAATTCTTACGATCAGATTGTGGAGGAGAATACTTAAGTCACGAATTTGGTACACACTTAAGGAAATGTGGAATCGTTTCACAACTCACGCCGCCTGGAACACCTCAGCGAAACGGTGTGTCCGAACGTCGTAATCGCACTCTATTGGATATGGTGCGGTCTATGATGTCTCTTACCGATTTACCGCTATCATTTTGGGGATACGGTCTAGAGACAGCTACATTCACTTTAAATAGGGCACCGTCTAAATCCGTTGAGACGACACCGTATGAATTATGGTTTGGGAAGAAACCTAAGCTGTCGTTTCTAAAAGTTTGGGGATGCGATGCTTATGTCAAGAAACTTCAACCTGAAAAGCTCGAACCCAAGTCGGAAAAATGCGTATTCATAGGATACCCTAAGGAAACTGTCGGGTATACCTTCTACTTAAGATCCGAAGGCAAGATCTTTGTTGCCAAGAACGGATGCTTTCTGGAGAAAGAGTTTCTCTCGAAAGAAGTAAGTGGGAGGAAAGTAGAACTCGATGAAGTACTACCTCTCGAACGGGAAAGTGGTGCGGCGCAGGAAACCGTTCCTGTAATGCCCACACCAACTGAAGAGGAAATCATTGATGATGATCAAGGTACTTCGGATCAAGTTACTACTGAACTTCGAAGGTCCACAAGGACACGTTCCGCACCAGAATGGTACGGCAACCCTGTCATGGAAATCATGTTGCTAGACAACAATGAACCTTCGAACTATGAAGAAGCAATGGCGGGCCCGGATTCCAACAAATGGCTTGAGGCCATGAAATCCGAGATAGAATCCATGTATGAAAACAAAGTATGGACTTTGACAGACTTGCCCGATGATCGGCGGCGATAGAAAATAAATGGATTTTAAGAAGAAGACGGACGCGGATGGTAATGTTACCATCTATAAAGCTCGACTTGTCGCTAAGGGTTATCGACAAGTTCAAGGGATTGACTACGACGAGACATTCTCTCCGTGGCGAAGCTTAAGTCCGTCCGAATCATGTTAGGAATTGCCGCATACTATGATTATGAGATATGGCGATGGACGTCAAAACGGCATTCCTTAATGGACATCTTAAGGAAGAGCTGTATATGATGCAGCCGAAGGTTTTGTCGATCCTCGAACGCTAACAAAGTATGCAAGCTCCAGCGATCCATTTATGGACTGGTGCAAGCATCTCGGAGTTGGAACATTCGCTTTGATGAGATGATCAAAGCGTTTGGGTTTATGAGACTTATGGAGAAGCTGCGTTTACAAGAAAGTGAGTGGGAGCTCAGTAGCATTTCTCCTATTATATGTAGATGACATACTCTTGATGGGAAATGATACGAAACTCTGGACAGCATTAAGGCCTACTTGAACAAGTGTTTTCAATGAAGGACCTTGAAGAAGCTGCTTATATATTAGGGATCAAGATCTATAGAGATAGATCGAGGCGCCTCATAGGTCTTTCACAAAGCACATACCTTGATAAGATTTTGAAGAGGTTCAAAATGGATCAGTCCAAGAAGGGTTCTTGCCTATGTTACAAGGTGTGAGACTGAGCTCACTCGATCACCGACCACGACAAAAGATAAAGAAGAGATGAGTGTCATCCCTATGCTTCACCATAGGATCTATTATGTATGCCATCTTGTGTACTGACCGATGTAAACCTTGCCGTAAGTTTGGTTGCAAGATACCAAAGTAATCCCGCAAGGAACACCGGACAGCGGTCAAGAATATCCTAAAGTACCGAAAAGGACAAAGGACATGTTTCGTTTATGGAGGAGACGAAGAGCTCGTCGTAAAGGGTTACGTCGGCGCTTAGCTTCGACTCAGATCTGATGACTCTAAGTCACAAACCGGATCGTGTATATGTTGAATGGTGGAGCGATGGCTGGTGCAAATGCAAGCGAAGCGTCGTGGCGGGATCTACGTGTGAAGCGGAGTACATGGCAGCCTCGGAGGCAGCGCATGAAGCGATTTGGGTGAAGGAGTTCATCACCGACCTAGGAGTCATACCCAATGCGTCGGGGCCGATCAAACTCTTCTGTGACAACACCGGAGCTATTGCCCTTGCCAAGGAGCCCAGGTTTCACAAGAAGACCAGCACATCAGCGTCGCTTCAACTCCATCCGTGAAAATGTTCAAGATGGAGACATAGAGATTTGCAAAGTGCACACGGATCTGAATGTCGCAGATCCGTTGACTAAACCTCTCTCGCGTGCAAAACATGATCAACACCGAACTCTATGGGTGTTCGATTCATCACAATGTAACTAGATTGGTGACTCTAGTGCAAGTGGGAGACTGTTGGAAATATGCCCTAGAGGCAATAATAAAAGGATTATTATATTTCAATGTTCATGATAATTGTCTTTTGTTCATGCTATAAGCGTATTATCCGGAAATCGTTATACACGTGTGAACACTTAGACCCAATGAGTCCCTAGTGAGCCTCTAGTTGACTAGCTCGTTGTGATCAATAGATAGTCATGGTTTCGACTATGGACATTGGATGTCGTTGATAACGGGATCACATCATTAGGAGAATGATGTGATGGACAAGACAATCATAAGCATAGCATAAAAGATCGTATAGTTCGTTTGCTAGAAGCTTTGCCAATGTCAAGTATCTCTTCCTTCGACCATGAGATCGTGTAACTCCGGTTACCGTAGGAGTGCCTTGGGTGTATCAAACGTCACAACGAATCGGGTGACTATAAAGGTGCATTACGATATCTCCGAAAGTATCTGTTGGGTTGACCTGGATCGAGATCGGGATTTGTCACTCCGTATGACGGAGAGGTATCTCTGGGCCCACTCGGTAATGCATCATCATAATGAGCTCAATGTGACCAAGGTGTTGGCCGGGATCATGCATTACGATGCGAGTAAAGTGACTTGCCGTAACGAGACCGAACAAGGTATTGGGATACCGACGATCGAGTCTCGGGCAAGTAACGCATCGATTGACAAAGGAATTGCATACGAGGTTTGATCGAATCCTCGACATCGTGGTTCAACCGATGAAATCATCGAGGAGCATGTAGGAGCCAACATGGGTATCGGACCCGCTGTTGGTTATTGCCCGAGAGTCGTCTCGATCATGATCGCGTGTCTCCGAACCCGTAGGGTCTACACACTTAAGGTTCGGTGGCGCTAGGGTTAGTAGGAAGTCAAGTATGTGACCACGAATGTTGTTGAGTCCGGATGAGATCCGGACGTCACGAGGAGTTCGGAAGGGTCCGGAGGTAAAGAATAATATATAGGAAGTGGTGTTTGACCATCGGGAAAGTTTGGGGTTTCAGGTAAAATCACGGGACCACGGAAGGGTCCTGGTCCACCGGTGGGGCCACCTATCCCGGAGGGCCCCATGGGCTGAGAGGGAAGGAACCAGCCCACAAGGGGCTGGTGCGCCCCTAGGGTCCACCCTGCGCCTAGGGTTGAAACCCTAGGGGGGGCGCCCACCGGCTTGGGGCACTCCACCCCCTTGGCCGCCGCCCCCCAGATTGGATCTCGAGGGCCGCCACCCCTGTGGTGCCTATATAAAGGGGGAGGGAGGGGGCTGCTGTACCAACTCCCAAGGCGCAGCCCTCCCTCCCAACACATCTCCTCCTCCGTAAGAGCTCGGCGAAGCCACAGCCGAGATCTTGCTTCTCCACCATCACCACGCCGTCGTCTTTGCCGGTGGAGCTGTCTTCCTCAACCTCTCCTTCCCCTTGCTGGATCAAGAAGGAGGAGACGTCGCTCGTCCCGTCACGTGTGTTGAGCGCGGAGGTGCTGTCCTTGACACTTGGCATCGGTGATCTGAATCACGTTCGAGTACGACTCCATCATCACCTTGCAAGCTTCCGCACGCGATCTACAAGTGGTATGTAGATGCAAACTCTCTCCCGTTACTCGTTGCTTAGATGAACTCATAGATGGATCTTGGTGAAGCCGTAGGAAAAATTTTAATTTTCTGCAACGTTCCCCAACATGTATATGCACACATAAGTCTTGGTCGCTTCATTTTAACTCGTGGCTTGTATAAGTCTTGTATACGTCTGCATAACATAAAAGAATGTGTCGTATTCTCATCCCAAACAATATAAAATAATAATTTATTGTCGTTACTAGAAATCACCTGGAAAACATGTCTTGTAATACTTGTAAACGTATCTATAATAGCTATGTCCGCATCATCCTCCCTTTCTTGAAAACAAAGCCGTCCTCGGCTTTCATTCACCTGGAACACACCATAGAGGAAAGCAAAAATAGATGCAACATATATAGACCGTTTGAAAGGCGTTAGCTCATGAGGGTGTGAGAAATTTGGAATAGCACCACTATGAATATCATGATAATTTTTGTCATATCGGAGCATAACATTATAAATATTATGATAAATTCACACAGTGTCTATATATGATTTATAGGGATCCAAACGAATGATATGGGCACATTGCGTGTCCAGATTAGAAGTTGGAAAACTCAACGGAAAAGATCCAGAATTGATAGCAAGCATACTATGCATAGTATGATTCATTGATTTTGTCTTGTCATCATTTATTATTTCATCGGGGGTCATAGGAAGCAAGTTAATGATTTTTCCTTGAAACATGAGAGTATAAGAATTTGTTCTACCATGATGGGTAACACTATTATCATATTGCCAAGGTCGACCTAACAATAAAGAACAAGCTTCCATAGGAATGACATCGCAATCAATATAATCATGATACGAACCAAGTGTAAAATGCACTCTCACACGACGTGTTACCTTCAACTTACCACAGTTGTTGAACCATTGGATGTAATATGGATGGGGGTGTCTTGTAGTGGTGAGGCAAAGTTTCTCGACCATCTCTACACTCGCCAAATTATTGCAGCTTCCACCATCAATGATCACACGAACGGAATGCCCTTTGACAACAAACTTAGTTTGAAAAAGATTATGGCGTTGAGGCATATCAGTATGCCCAACCTGGGCACTAAGTACTCGAATGGTGACAAGGCTTGGGTATTGATCTGCCATCGCAGCATTAACATGTATCGCCTCCGTCTCATTCTCCTCAGTGTCACCTACATTATTAGTGGCAAGCATAGCACGTGTATCTTCATCCAAATCACTAGCAGAAGAGTACTCACCATCTTCCCGCACAATGAATGTTCGTTTATTTGGACAGTCCTTCATCAAGTGCCCGCCACCTTTGCATATATGACACTTCATGTCCCTTGTGCGTCCAGACGAAGTGGTGGGTGCTAGAGAAATTGCTTTTGAAGTCTCGGATGATTGTGGAGCTGATTTTGAATTTGATGGGTGTGCACCATTGTTCAAGATAGGTGGTGTTGACTCGATGAGTGGACAGAATCTGTAGGAGAGGGTGCCCATGATGGCGGCGACTGCGAAAAATTACCCGTCCCTTGTTGTGTCGTCCTGTACTTCCCTTTCAGCTTTACAAGCAAAATGAAACAAACGAGTAATAGAATTGTACTCCTTATAGTCCAATATATCCTGAATATCACGATTCAGACCACCTAAAAATCTAGCCATCATAGCATCCTCAGTTTCAACTAATCCACATCGCACTAAGCCAATTTGCAATTCTTGATAATAATCCTCTACAAAACTACTACCTTGTTTTAAACGTTGCAATTCATTTAGCTTATCACGAGCATAATATGAAGGAACATAACGCTGTCGCATAGCTCGTTTTAAAGCATCCCAAGTAGTAGGTATATTATCTGCATTAATACGATAATATTCACTCCACCACATGGAAGCAAAGTTTGTAAATTCACTAGTGGCTGCCCTAACTCTTTGGTTCTCAGGAATATCATGACATGCAAATTTTTGTTCAACTGAAAGTTCCCAATCAAGATAAACGTCTGGATTATATTTACCATTGAAAGCAGGCATAGTAAATTTAATTTTGGCACTAGAGTGTTCATAATCTCTAACAGCATACCTGGGTTGACCTCGTGCCATACCGTGACGGTTGAAACGTAGTTGTCGATGAGCACGGTCATTGTGGTGGTTGACCATTTGGTCGTCTTCGGTGTCACCAGAATAATACTCGTAGTTGTCCCCATGTTGCTCGACGGCGGGAGGAATTTGTTGGTGCTGGTTTATGGTGGCAGCATCAGTGGCAGTAGCTGGGTGTTGTGGATGACCCATGGGCACACGCCGAGCTCGCGAAATAGCGCCGCCACCCGTGGAGTTGCGAGGGTCAACATTGTTGTTGATGGGGGGTGCAGTCCGCAACTCGTCAAGATGTGACAAGATGTCCTTTAGCTGTGTATTTGCAACACCTTGTGCATCCTCTATGGCCTTGAGCCTTTCTTCGGTCGCAATCTGAGCACCCTCAAGTTGGGCAAGACGCTCGCCGGTGACTTTCACATCCGTGGTGAGACCCTCAAGTGTGGGTTGATCCTGTGCCATAGTTAGCGAAAGAGAAAAAATACACAGTGTATAATCCCTATCAACTAGTAGGACGTGGTGAAGAAAAATCGCTCACACTCAAGCTTAGTATCAAATTCTTACTTGTTCTTACCAATGCAACAGGTGGTGATCGACGCGTTGGTGTTGGCTTCAAACGACCGATGAAGATTGGATGGAGCGATAACCAGAAATCAGTAGTGTTGGGACCTGTACTTATTGGTAGGAAAAAGTGTAGCTTGGCAAAGGTTTCTCAACTCACAATATCAGTGGCACAATTTAGCAAAAAGCAATGCAAGTTGAATAATTGCTCAAACTCCTAACTAGCGCTGGCAATCGACTAGAAAAAGAGAAAATAATCTAAGCCCAGATACTGAATCAAATGAGTGTGAAAAGCGATGCAAATATGTTAGCTCTAAATAGCTAGATATAAGTGAGGTATAAACTGTTGCTCGTACAGAGCAGAAGTCCTGGATATCAAAATGCTATGCGTCCTCAACTTTGCACTTTTCCTTTCTTTTCTTTCTTTTTTTTCTTTCTCTTTTTTTTGCTATTTTTTTCTCTGTTTTTCTTCTCTCTCTTTTTTTTCTTTTTTTTTGCTCCTTTTTTTCTTACAAGCCGGTTACTATCAGATGAAAGAAAAAAACGCTTCAAAACAAGCTGTGTGCTACTAGTACCGGATAAGGGATAGAAAAGCAAACTAGTCAGAGGAAAAGCAAGACACAACTTGTACTTTTGATAGGACGTGTGCTGCTAGCGGTGGCACTAAAAGTAATGATGGATGGTTACCCAGATGGAATCAAGATGCTTGGTCTCTAGCGGCAAAAGTATGGGGCGTGCGCGCGGCAGCACAAGAACAAATTTTAAGGTGGATGGGACGTGGGTACAGATGCAGCGACTCAGACGCGTGTGCGGCAAACACTTAAACTTGGCAGATGAGGTACGCGGTGCGCGGCGGATGGACTGATGTGGCAGAAAATATGGTGGACAAAAACAAAGTTCGATCGGGTAGATAATTTACACTCGGACTAATCTAGACCAGCACTAGTATTAGAATGAATGCAACCAAAAATTCAACTACACAAATACTAGATGCAAAAATTGCTAGAGGCTAAAAAGGTAGGTGCAGCGGATGAACTAACCTAATTTTTTTTGGCTTTTTTTTTGTTGGTTGTAGGACTGAAAATAATCTAATCTAATAAAATTGTAAATTTCTCACTGATGAACCTGAAAACTGATACCACTTGATGTGAACTGGCGACCCGATCTTTCGATGAGAGGAAGATAACTACGATTTTGGGTGGGACTTGACCCTCACGATCCGGCTACCAACCGTACAGGGAGAACCGTACACGACTGATATCCACGGCAATCGCTGAACCAACTCCACGTCGTTATCGACCGAGCCAACAGCGCGATCGACCTATCCATGAAGGATTTTTCCTGCAAGCAAATCGAAAAACATGCAAGAAAATAATAGCCAAGCAATCTCAAAATTGCGAATATGCTAGATGGGATTAATCTCACAAGATGGGGTTCCGATAGGATGTCTTGACGGTCGCACTAGCCGCTACGAGCGAAGACAAATAAAAGTAGCAATAGCTAAACTTCTCTAAACAAAACCCGAGTTCAAACCCTAGATTTAACTGCTATTTATTAAGGAGCCGGCGGCACGGTCAAGACTTGGCCGAGACGAACTCTCTCTCTCCATCTGTGAATAAAAATTGTTGGGCCTTTTCTTCGTATAGTACTCGTGGCTGTTGTCTTTGTGTTTTGCATGGGCTGGGCCCCACGTTGTGTTGTGCATCTCGCTAATGCACCTTGCCACGCTGGACACTTCTCTATGCACGGCCATAAACTTCTCTATGCACGGCCTTGCATGTATGCATGGAAGTCTTTTCTAGAAATTGGTCTTGGGCCCACCTCTTGCATGCACCCGTTGTAGCACTTGGATGGACACCAAAGTGTAGGCATGTAGAACACATGCATACGTACATGTATATGCACACATAAGTCTTGGTCGCTTCATTTTAACTCGTGGCTTGTATAAGTCTTGTATACTTCTGCATAACATAAAAGAATGTGTCGTATTCTCATCCCAAACAGTATAAAATAATAATTTATTGTCGTTACTAGAAATCACCTGGAAAACATGTCTTGTAATACTTGTAAACGTATCTATAATAGCTATGTCCGCATCAAGTAGATCATTGGGATATAATCTGTATTCGGGTGTTTACCTTAGCGTTCCGGCCATTGCTGATTCGTCGATGGAGGTCTGTGCACGGCCAGCGACGGTCGGTGTAGAAGTGCACGAGTGAGTGCGTGGGTGGCGGCGGTGGAGCTTCCCATCGCTTCAGTGCCTCCCTCTGGATCGGATAGGGTTAGGAGTAGGGAACTGTGGCGGCAACGAACCTCGTACCCAGCGCCCCTGGTCCCCACCTCCTCTTTATAGCACTGCGCGACAGGGGCCCACCAGCCTTGCTTGGGCTGGACGCCCCCGATCAGGGCGTAGGTCAAGGGCCCAATGAGCCGTTGGGTCCATTGGTGGAGAGATCAATCTAACAGATTGATCCAACAAAGATCATCGCTCAGCTCCCGTATGCATGGACACACAACACATGAATTTCGAGGAAGGAAAACAAACACATGGGTAGTAGGGAATGAGGCCTTGAGTTCAGTTCCATGGCATCGGGTGCCGGAGGAGCACGACGCAGAGGAGCGGCCTCCTGAGGTGGAACCACAGGGCCTCCGGCACATACGCACGAGGAAAGCTCGGCGGCTACTGCGAGGCGGCGGAATACCTGGGGTCGGGGTGAATCCCAGCGAGTAGTTCCCCATCGGCGCCGCACGAAGAAGACGGCGTCCCCGCCGACGAGCAGCTCCGGCTCGGGGTGAATCCCGGCGAGTAGATCACCATCGGCGCCGCACGAAGAAGACGGCGTCCCCGCCGACGAGCAGCTCGGCTGCGAGCTGCGGGGCCTCGTCCACCTCCTGGTTGACGTCCATGAAGCGCGGCGGCGTCGCCGTCAGCGCCGCAGATGCTTTCTTCCTCCACGCCCCGCCTCCTCGAACAGCACTGCGACGGCTCTGCTCCTCCCCCTTCGGCGCCCCAGATGATCCAGTGCCTGGAGGCCTAACAACGCCCTCTCCCTGTTTTTCCCGTTTGGAATTGCGGCAGAGGCGGTGTGAGACGGGGCCGACGCCGCGCCCGCAACGCGTTCGTGGAAATGCCGCAGGAGGAAGGAAAGCCACTGTATCCTGACGCGCCGCCACTTAGAGTGGTTCAGAGGATGGTTGTACAAATGCCACACCCAGAGGATGGCTTATTCCGTTCTCCATCGGCTGCTTGCTTAGTCATCTGGTGATCGACAGTGCACTGACACGACACGAGACAATATTCTGATGAAGCAACATTGAGCCTATGAGCTGGTATCAATGGAGATTTTCTCTGCAGCACAGGGATTTGAGAAAATGTCGCAGGAGGCAGTCCGCCGGTCAGATGGATGCTTCTGGGACTCTGTCCAGCGAGGGAGGAGGAAAACTTTTCTTGGTGCGCGCGTACAAGGTGGAAATCCAGTGCCTATGCAATGCCCACCTTCTAGTAAATTCCTACTTTTGAGCGGCACATCACGGGAACTTTCTTGGCAAAGTCCCATTGTCATATTCACAATGAAGATAAAAGGTCAGCAGAAACTTCCTGGAAATTTTGAGGTTGCGTCTCTTTTTGTTCTTGACTGGTCTCCCTTTCTCTGAATCAACAATTTCATGTGGCTGTCACAACATTGGAAGATTCCTAGGGAGATTTACTCCAGATGTTTGACACTTGACTTTGAAATTCAGTCCAAGTGTTTGACACTTGACTTTGAAAATTTTCTCATCAACGGGCCAGCCCAGCGGGAAGCCCCTTAGAAAATCATATATAAGATGCTGTGTTTCAGCACAAACTCCTTCGCAGCCTTTCACCAAGTTTTTCCATTGGGTTCTTATTTTGAGGAGGTGTTCTCCTTAGTACTTCTCTTGGAGGAGATGGCAACAAAGAGGTATTAAGCTAGACTACTTAATGCACATCCTCTCGAAATTATTAACTGAACCGACACTAATATGTGGTCAATTAGAAGTATGGCCAGCTGGTAATGGTTTTGATTCTTTTGTAAGACCTTCCCACACAATGCATACTTCAGTACTGTAAGTTTCAGATGCAACTGATCCGATATTAGATAGTAAGCTAGTCTTTCTTTCTTATTTACTATCTACGTCACTAGTTTCTCCTGTCTTTCTCCTGTAGAATATCATATAAGCCTTGTTAATTGGAATCTTGATATTTTATTAATCGCGGGGCTACAATTTTCAGGATTGAAGCCAAAGCTGAGACAGTTGAATCAAGACTTCAGGGAGTAAACAGAAATTTGCCAGGAAATAAAGAACAATTAACAAGTAATTCTATTAATTAGTTACATCATTTAGGCCTTCTTCAAACAAACATTCTGTATTTCACCACATAATTCTTCTCTTTTTGTTTGCTCTCTTAATTTTCTTTGTTTGTGAGAAAAGGAGAAGAGTAGGGAGGGCCCTACTCTAAATA
The DNA here is from genome assembly GCA_021437245.1 of Aegilops speltoides. Taxonomy (NCBI): domain Eukaryota; kingdom Viridiplantae; phylum Streptophyta; class Magnoliopsida; order Poales; family Poaceae; genus Aegilops; species Aegilops speltoides. The sequence goes on from CM038147.1 coordinate 482,123,866, forward strand.
ATCTTGTTTTGGTTATTGTAGGTAATAATCGGAAACACATGCTTTTATTAAGCACTATTATTGTAAATAAAGTTTGTACTTTTTCATGTCTATACCCTCTACTCCACTCTAAATAAATTATAGCTCATGGAAACTTAAGTATCAGGTCGTCTCTGTTTAAGCACCAACCAATATGGAAAATTTGACTTTTTCTTAGATTATGCTTTTATATTTCCCTGTAGCTCATAGGGAAGCGCGTATACGGAAAGGTAGTCTCGCATTTGTAGTTGTAATGAGCATCTGAACTAGACTCCTCAATTAAGGAGGTTGTAAGATCCAAGAGAATAGTAGAGGGGAATGACCCTGATTTAACCGTGTCTGTGTCAGTTTTGGAAGAGTGATTAGTTTTTAGTTGGGTTGAAAGTTTATGGGCTTTGATAGGAATCAGTACCTCCCTACAAACTAGCAGGAACCGTTGCAAACTGATATGAGAACCTTCCGGTTCATGAACTATGGAAGTTTCCTGAAAATTGTAGGCGTGCTTTATTCTGTATCTTCACCTTGACCCCATGCCCAGTGTACTCTAGTTTGCAGTGAGCCATTGAATGTGACTCTTTTGTACCATCCGTAAAATACAGATGCAGCTATGTTATGTTCAGCCAAATATTACTTCTTACTGACAATAGCAATACCTTATTTACAAACTAATAATACGCATATATTTTCTTTTAAATACTATCTAATATGTACTGTACTCCATAATTAATGACAGGAAGCAATATTTTCTATGGATCACAAAAAGCAAGGTTAAACGGCTTGCTGTGGGCAAGGACATACTTGTAAAACTATTCTGTGCTGCAAGACGTCCAAGATTATTGTTCTTTAATCTTTCTCAGGTTGAAAAGTTTACGGAAAATTTCAAATTGGATAACGTGGTTGGACGCGGTGCTTTTGGCTACGTTTACAAGGTATTTATGAACTAGCCTTAATTATTCTACAACTATTTTTTGTAGCCAGTTCAAGCATAACACTCGTACTATTAAGCTACTATCCTCAACAAAATGATGCAAGGAAATCATAAAATTGAACATGCCTTTCATTCCACAGTGAGTATTTTATCGCGATCCTAAATCTGGATAAATTATATTTGATTATGTACTAAGATTAGGTTCAGTTTTGGTTTCCTTTGTAGATTTGTAATAGATTATGTACTCACTACTAAGGCTATATTCAGTTTCGGTTTCTTATTCTGCAATTATATGAGTCTTGAGATCCCTTAAAGAAGGGTCCTCAGATCTGCTATGCTTAGTGAAAAGACGCCTTAGATACATTTATCTTTCTGCATCCACCCCAAAAAAGTTGATTTCTGTTCTTTGAACTTGATATTGAGGTTTCAGGGAAAACTACCTAGCGGGGTTGAGATTGCGGTCAAAAGATTTGCAGCATCATCAACTCAAGGTTCAGCAGAATTTACTGCTGAGATCGAAACAATTGCAAATCTTCAACATAGGAATGTTATAAGGCTACTTGGGTTTTGCATTCAAAGAGAAAAGGACTTTCTGGGATTTCAGATTCAGCAGGAAGAGATGATTCTTGTTTACGAATACATGCCAAACAAGAGCTTGGCCTCTTTTCTATCGACTGTATTCACTGAGACTTTAATTTTAAATCTATTGTTGAGCTTTGAAGAAAATTTCCGTTACCATTATGGAAGTGTCATTCTGTTTGTTCATTCCTTTTTCAGATACAAGCACAGGAGAATCACTTAATTGGTCTAAGCGCCTCCATATAATTGAAGGGATAGCTCAGGGTCTTGTTTACCTGCATGACCTATCGTCTCACCAATGTGTTGTCCACATGGATTTGAAAGCCAGTGATATATTGTTAGATTATGAAATGAACCCTAAGATTTCTGATTTTGGGATGGCTAGAATATTACCTTCTAGCGGGACTGAAGGACTTCGAAGACTGTTAAAGGCACAAGGTAAGAGTTGACCAAATAAACTAACCTTCTATGATATGAACCTCCTTTGTTCACTTTATTTATCTCTGCTAATGTGTCAATTCCGTTTTAATCTTGCAGTGGTCATATGGATCCTGAATATATCAGGTCGGGAAATTCTCAGCGAAGTCTGATGTGTATAGCCGGTATCATGATTCTTGAGATCATAAGTCGAAAGAAATGTCATTCCATATTATCCAATGGAAAAATGATGCATCTACCGATGCGTGTGAGTACAAACTTTTACCATTTGCTAAAATAGTTAAATTATATCTCATCTTAAGTTTGTAGTAAAATCATTCTTGTTGCTGGTTAGGACTCTCTTTTATGCTTGGAATTTGAAAACCTGTGTCACTAAAATTGGTAAAGAAAGAAAATGTTAGAGCCAAGGTGCAAAATCAATGACTCTGTAGAGATTCAAGTTATATTAATTCCACCATGGGATATTGAATTAGAACCAATAAGTTTGTGGCGAGAAATTTTTGTATGGGCACCACCTGTCATCCTCATACTTGATTGAGAGAGTTGTGAGCTCCCATGCCGCTGGGCCGTCATATCAGATTCTACTTTCCACATGAATAATGTTGAGAGTTCTTTCAGGCCTGGGTGCTATGGGAAGCAGGAAAGTCCCACGAGCTTGTTGATGTATCATCATCACCATGTAATGATCAAGAAGCAGCTCAGATCACCAGATGCGTTCATGTGGCGCTACTGTGCATTCAAGACTATCCGAGGCAGAGGCCTACCATGCCGGATGTGCTTCTTATGCTGCATAGTGAGAGCGTCGGCTTGCCTACACCTAGCATGCCACCCAACCATCCAGTGTGCATCAAGCTGAAGCCCTGACGCTCGAGGGGTTCGGGGAGGTGAACGTACCATTACAACCTGTTCAGGAGATGGCCACTTCGTAGTGCAGAGAGTTGCTGATAATCTCTGCATGCATTTGCAGGACTATCTTTTAGGAGTAGTATATTAATTGTACTGCCACTAGCTCGTCAGTAGCCGAACAAATAAATATTGGTGCTCTGTGCCTTACAAGAAGTGGTGCCTGAATGTAGCCTGAAATTCATACGATTTGTTTGCCTTACCAGGCAGGCCGAGGGACATGTTTGGTTGGTGGCCTTTGCCTGAGGAGAAAACATAAAGTTCAAACCCGTGTTGTGGACGAGTTAACAGAAAAAGGAATAGTTTGCTTTTATCAAGCCAAGCAAATCACATGCCATGGGCCTTTTATAGTACTCCACTAGTAAAGTAAATAAAGTGGAAGACGAAGTTGCTGACACTCCGACACTCCGTTATGCCAATCTACATTTATCATTTTGGTTTTATATTCTAAATGCATTGTCATTTTAGATCTCTATTCCAAATGCATTATCAAAGACGTAGTTCAATTTCTCAAGATAACTTTTTTACCATTAGTTACTACTTGAAATAATTTTTTGGCCATTAGATCTGCATAAACTACTCCCTGTATAACTTAATATAAGATGTTTTAAAACATGAAACATTCTTATGACATAAACAGGAAAATAAACAAGTGATTATTGGTCAGAATCAACTAAAAAATATTGGCAGAATCTCTTTTTTGAAGTGGCAGAATCTTATATAAAAAACATATCAAAATGAGTCTCTCATGTTTGGCAGAGGGAGTAACACAAAAGATGGATACAACCCACCTCATCTGATCACTTCTTTTAACACCCTCATCTGCACCTCTTAACTTGCCTGTGGGCACGCTTAAGTTTCTCCCCATTCACACTTTTTTGTACTATAAGCCAGCACGATCTGCCTCCTCCTCCATCAAAGACTTTGGCTGATGCACCCATAAACTACCACTCGATGATAAATAACCCCTACGGCTATGTCTGTTGTGATACCGACCTCTCTCATGCAATGGGTACACACACATGCAGAAAAATCTTCCGTGCACGATTTTGTATCCAGAAAGTTGCATACAATGTAAATGCAAGTGAATACCCCCAACAACTTTGGCCGTGCAATATATATACTACTACACCCACGGCCGAGGAAACCATCCAGCTACATGATATTCTTTATCCACACATTGAGCATACCGTATTATTTGGAGTTTTCATACAAGAAATAGGTGGCAGTTCACAATATGATGGAAAGGATGAAAAGAAAACAGAAAAGACATATATCATGTGTAAGAGGGAATAGTAGGCACTAGGAAAGGAACCACCACCACTCCACATAGCTGGCAACATTCTGCATCTTTGGGTTCTCTCATTGATTTTCTAAGTGTCAGTGTCTCGTTTGTCGCCTGTGCCTAGGCTACAAGATGGGCCAAGGGGTATCCTTGTGTGGGGCTGGTAGGAGGAGTATATGTATCACGGTTGTAACTCCGAAGGGATTCAGGCTGTAGATGAATGAACTCCAAACTTTCCCACATTCTCTTGTAACTCTTCCCCATTTTGCCCTCCCGAATTCTTCCCAATTACTACAAAACTACCAAGGTACTGAGCTAATGTGTGCGATCTTTTTTTTTTTTGAAAAACCCCACCCATATATTAATTAATTGACACAAATGTTCGTACAACCATTCGTTACAGCTCTTGCCACGCAGGGCGGAACACTATTAATAAGAATACCATCAAACCTATTTATAAAACTAAATTTTGCAATCTCATGCGCCACCATATTCGCCTTTCTGTTAATCTTGGTGATTTTTAAAGTACTCATCATCTTGGAGACACTCAACGATTCCTTCTTCAAATCCACAAGGTTTGACCTGTCCAGGTTATCATTTGCAAAAACCGAGGCCACAAAAGAACAGTCAGTTTCTAAAATAATGGGCTTGTGAAGAGTGATACCAATGTAAAGGCCTGAGATGGCTGCTCGAAGTTCCGCTTCCTCAGCACAAAGACATGAACCAATATAATCCCAAGAAGAAATAAGAACTTCTCCAGAATGATTTCTAACAACCACCCCAACGCTTGCTGCGCTAATGGCCTCCACAAAACTTGCATCAACATTAATCTTGAGGAATTCCGGAGTGGGAGGCAACCATGGAACACAAATCCTCTCCACAGTACTAATGGGTTGTAAACCATCAATTACATCCTTACCTTTGTTACTTACCTCTACCTTCGTTTTTGCATGACAAGATGAGAATGAAGCCCAATAATTTTGAATAAAACTCACTGAGGCCGAGATAGATTCCTTTCCTTCACCAAAAATCAAGTCATTTCTCAAATGCCAAGCTCTCCAGAACATGAAAATTGTTTGCTCACGCATAGGCGAACTTAACTGATCCAATAAAATAAGTAACCAGTCCGGCCCCGAATAGTTTAAAATGTCTTCATCTGGCAAATTCCACACCTCTCTCAAACTCATACGGAATGCACGTATCTTGGGACAGCATACCAAAGCATGAAAAACACATTCATCTTCAACACCACAAATTGAGCACGTACCTAGGATAGCTTGATGGTGTTTTACTCTGTTAACTTGTACGGCTAGTCTATTAGATGCAGCCCTCCAAGCAAAGATTCTAATCTTCTGAGGAACATTAGCCTTCCAAATAATATTCCAGAGCCTCCTTTCCCCATTAACATATACACTGGAGTTCCCCGGTGCCATGTCCGAGTCCTTAACATTCAGTGCCAACCTATACGCACTCTTCACTGAAAACAACCCATTTTTCTCATGGTGCCAGGCAATGAAGTCACCCTCGTTCAAATTCAGAATGCGTAACTTCAAAATTTCCTCCACATCATGAGGGTAAAATAGATGCCTGATTAATGTGTGCGATCTTGATCCATGCACGACCGTGTCGTGATAATTTGGTAACAGAGCCAACAAAGTCCACACCAAAAAAATCACCACTCCACTCCCCGCATACCATGTGTTTGACGGAATGTCCATGAGGGAGTATCACGTGCACATGTGCTCGCTGCTCGAGCTGACGCGGACGGAAGGCATGCAGGAGTATACAACAACGCTCTGCGGGCGTCTGCACCTCTCTTGCATCTCAACCCGGACCTGAGCATCAAGTGCTTCATACATTAGTACATCAAGAGCTTGCATGAAGATATCCAAGATGCCGTGTGGTCGTGATCTCCATCAAGCATCATTGGTGCATCATCCCTTGCCTGGATAAGGGAGGATGAAATCGTGAAGGGGGCGGCGATGGCTGCAAAGTAACTTGACGACGAGTCGACGACCATGGAGCTCTCACGTTCTGAGGCCTACTTTGATCCTCACGGATGTCTTCTTCAATGGAGGATGGGGCATGCTACGACATCACCGCCATCGATGTCCTCGGCCTTGCTACTACGACGCCAACCACGTTCTCAATAAAGTGTACTAATTGGGTCACCATCGTCGACATCTTTGTAGAGCCCACCGACTATGTTGTTTGTGATGAGGCCCCTGTCATTGACATCAATAGTGTGTGACGCCCCCGATTCAATCGTACACTAATCATGCACGCAAATGTGTACGATCAAGATCAGGGACTCATGGGAAGATATCGCAACACAACTCTAAAAGTAAAATAAGTCATACAAGTATCATATTACAAGCCAGGGGCCTCGAGGGCTCGAATACAAGTGCTCGAACATAAACGAGTCAGCAGAAGCAACAATATCTGAGTATAGACATAAGTTAAACAAATTGCCATAAGATGGCTAGCACAAACTGGGATACAGATTGAAAGAGGCGCATGCCTCCTGCCTGGGATCCTCCTAAACTACTCCTGGTCGTCAGCGGCCTAAAATTAAGTAGGCACCCTCGGTATAGTAAGGGTCGTCGTTGAAAGTGGCGTCTGGCTCCTGGGCTTCAACATCTGGTTGCGACGTCCGAGAAGAAGAGGAAAAAGAGGGAAAAGAGAGAGCAAATCAACTGTGAGTACTCATCCAAAGTACTCGCAAGCAAGGAGCTACACTACATATGCATGGGTATATGTGTAAAGAGGCAATATCGATGGACTGAATATATCAGGTCTTGGAAATTCTCAGTGAAGTCTGATGTGTATAGCTTCGGCATCATGATTCTTGAGATCATAAGTCGAAAGAAATGTCATTCCATATTATCCAATGGAAAAATGATGCATCTACCGATGCGTGTGAGCACAAACTTTTACCATGTGCTAAAATAGTTGAATTATATCTCATCTTACGTTTGTAGTAAAATCATTGTTGCTGGTTAGGACTCTCTTTTATGCTTGGAATTTGGAAACCTGTGTCACTAAGATTGGTAAAGAAAGAAAATGTTAGAGCCAAGGTGTAAAATCAATGACTCCGTAGAGATTCAAGTTATATTAGTTCCACCATGGGATACTGAATTAGAAGCACTAAGTTTGTGACGAGAAATTTATGTATGGGCACCACCTGTCATCCTCATACTTGATTGTGAAAGTTGTGTCTGAGCTCCCATGCCGCTAGGCCGTCATATCGGATTCTACTTTCCACATGAATAATGATGAGAGTTCTTTCAGGCCTGGGCGCTATGGGAAGCTGGAAAGTCCCACGAGCTTGTTGATGTATCATCATCACCATGTAACGACCAACAAGCAGCCCAGATCACCAGATGCATTCATGTGGCGCTACTGTGCATTCAAGACTATCCGAGGCAGAGGCCTACCATGCCGGATGTGCTTCTTATGCTACACAGTGAGAGCGTCGGCTTGCCTACACCTAGCATGCCACCCAACCATCCAGTGTGCATAAAGCTTAAGCCCTGACGCTCAGGGGTTCGGGGAGGTGAACGTACCATTACAACCTGTTCAGGAGATGGTCACTTCGTAGTGCAGACGGTTGCTGATAATCTCTGCACGCATTTGCAGGACTATCTTTTATATTAATTGTACTGCCACTAGCTCGTCAATAGCCGGACCAATATTGGTGCTCTGTGCCTACAAGAAATGGTGCCTGAATGTAGCCAGAAATTCATACGATTTGTTTGCCTGACCAGACAAGGCGAGGGACATGTTCTGACTGGTGGCCATTTCCTGAGGAGGAAACCTAAAGTTTAACCTGTGTTGTACTCTCTCCGTTCAGAATTACTCGTCGAAGAAATGAACGTATCTAAATGTATTTTAGTTGTAGATACATCCATTTTTGTGACGAGTAATTCCGAACGGAGGGAGTAGATGAGTAGACAGAGAAAGGAAAAGTTCGCTTTCATCAAGCCAGGCATGGTGCTTTTATATTACTCCACTAGTAAAGTAAATAAACTGAAAGTCGAAGTTGCTAAGACTCTGTTAAGCCGATCTACATTTATCATTTTAAAATTACTCCTTCCTTCACGAATATAAGATGTATGTTAGCATTACAATTTCTTAACATAAACAGGAAAATAAACAAGTAATTACTGGTCACAATCAACTAAAAAATACTCCTTCCTTCACAAATACAAGGTGTTCTACCTTTTTTCTGAATCGAATGTATATATTATAGACGTGTTTTAGTGTGTTTGTTCACTCTCACCCATTGATGGCCTTAATTTTACGGGCAGAGGGATTAACACAAAAAATGGATACAACCACCTCATCTGATCACTTCTTAACTTGCCAATGGACACGCTTAAGTTTCTCCCCATCCATACTTTTGTATTAGTCAGCGCGTCCACCTCCTCCATCTAAGACTTTGGCTGATGCACCCATAAAATTTTCACTCGATGATAAATAACCCCTACGGCTATGAGTGTTGTGATACCGACCTCTCTCATGCAATGGGTACACACATGCAGAAAAATCTTCCGTGCACGATTTTGTATCCAGAAAGTTGCATATAATGTAAATGCAATTAAATACCCCCAACAACTTTGGCCGTGCAATATATACACTACTCCACCCACGGCCGAGGAAACCATCCAGCTGCATGGTATCCTATAGTTTGGAGTTTCCGTACAAGAAATAAGCGGCAGTCCACAATACTACGGAAAGGATGAAAAGAAAACAGAAAAAACATATCTCATGTGTAAGAGGGAATAGTAGGCACCAGGAAAGGAACCACCACTGCTCGGCCTAGCTTGCAACATTCTGCATCTTTGGGTTCTCTCATTGATTTTCTAAGTGTCAGTGTCTGGTTTGTATCCTGTGCCTAAGCTACAAGATGGGCCAAGGGGTATCCTTGTGTGGGGCTGGTAGGAGGAGTATTTGTATCATGGTTCTAACCCAAAGGGACTCAGTTTGTAGATGAATGAACTCTGAAGCTTTCTCACCTCATGTTCTCTTGTTCCTCTTCCCCTTCTTCCACAGCCAAATTCTTCCCAATTACTCCAAACTACAAAGGTACTAGCTAATTTGTGTGATCTCGATCCATCCCACTATGAGGTCATGACAATTTGGTAATCAAAGTCAACGAAATCCACCAGAAAAATCACCACTCCACTCCCCGCGCACCACCTGTTCGACAGAATGTCACGTGCATATGTGCTCGCTGCTCGAGGTGAGGCAAACGGGAGGCATGGCAGAGTATACAACAACGTTCTGGGAGTACCTCCACCTCTGTTGCATCTCAACCACAACCTAAGAGCATCTCCAACAAGCGCCCCAAAACTGCCTCGCGCGCTAAAAACCAGTGTTTTTGTGCGCCGGAGACAAAAACAGCGCTTCAGCAGTCGCTGTAAAGTAGAGCGTCCTCAAAAAACTTTAGCAGGCGGGTGCGCGCGGGCTGCGGGGCTGCAAATTTGGGGTGCCGGATTGTGCACGCGGGCTGCTGTAGGTGGGGCCGTCGCATCGGACACCATGTTTTTGTGCATCTCGAACACCTCTTCGTCGCCCCCGCGCGCAAAAATGCTATTTCGATGCTGCAAAAGAATTATAGGGCGCCGATACGAAGCGCGGCCGTTGGAGATGCTCTAAGCATCAAGTGCTTCGTCCATCAGTACATCGAGGGCTGCATGAAGATATCTGAGATTTCGGTCGCGATCTCCATCAAGCATCACCGGTGCTTCATCCCTTGCCTGAATAAGGATGGTGAAATCGTGCAGGAGGCGGCGATGGCTGCGGAGAAACTGTGGGACGACCATGGAGCTCATGTTTCTCGTGCCTACTAGGACCTTCACGGATGTCTTCCCTGAGCTCATCACCCTAGTGGAGTGTGGCCCGAGACCCCAGTGGAGTGTGGGGCATGCCACGACGTCACTGCTATCAGCGTTAGAAGCCTGGTTGCTTTGATGCCTACCAGGATGCTCTGTAACAGCATCTACAACCACATATGGCAAATATGACCCCTCAACACCCGCAGACGCGCGGACAGTGATCGAATACGTCTTTAATTTCACTTCTTGCATCCGGACATCTCATACTGAATTCTTATATCCATACGAAGACATGCAAAAGAAGTAGAACTTACGCACTACGTCGATCCTAGCTACTCCTTGTCAGAGATCACGACGATCTCCGTGCCCAGCTCCGGCAGCATGGGCGGCAGCTGCAGCTCTGCTCCGGCTCTATCTCCGCGTTGAGCTCAGTGAAGAACGCGTCGGACTCCGCCTGCTCCCGCCGGAGGAACGCCTGGTTGGCCTCCACATAGGCCTAATCCTGGATGGACTCCAGGATGGCCTGCTGCTCTGCCATTTTGTCGGACTGGGCGACGACGAACTCCGCCTCCGCCTGCACCAAGTTGAAGGCCGCCACCTGCTGGTCCGGCTCCTTCAGCTCCTCCACCTCCAACGGAGCCATCTCCTCCTCCTCTTCCCCCGGCTGCTCCTCCTCCTCCTTCGGCGTCGGCGAGTCCGGGGGCAGCCTAGCAGTAATGCGGGCGGCGCATTCGGCTTGCCTCACCCGTATCTCCTGCTGGATCTCGCAGCGGTGCTCCGGCGTCAGCATGGCGTAGTAGGTGATCTTGCTCCGAACCATGGAGGAGTGCCGGAGCGTGGCGAAGTGTATGGCTATGAGCAGAGCACTGGAGCGGGAGATGGATGAGGTGGATGGGCTCGGACTGGCGGCGCAGAGAGGGGAGGAGGATGGGTTAGGGTTGCGGGACGCCGGCTGGCTTAAATAGCCAGATTTGGTCTTGGGTGCCGTGTCGGAGCGGCGCCACGCAGCGACAGACGCGGCGTCCGTCGGCCGCCGGGTTTTCGGGCATTTCCGCATGGGGTCCTACCGTTAGACTGACGTGGCGGGCGTGCCCGGGCGCGCCTGGCGTCCCCATATCCGCCCCATATGTGGGCTAGAAATGGGGGGTGCCGGTCAGCACGGGCGTTTGAGGGCTCGTCTGGATTAAAAGTTCGTGGTCGGGCGGCCCGCCTGGGTGTAAGAGTCGGGTTTGAGAGGTCCGGTTGTAGATGGTCTAAAGTGTCCAAATCGGGTCGCCGTCATTTACATCTTCGCAGAACCCACCGACTCTGTTGTGTTCGACGAGGCCTTCATCATCGACATCAAAAGTGTGAGGGCACCAAGGCCCGCCACCTGCTCAACAGATGTCCTAACCCATGGCGAAGCCAACAATTCTGTGGCGGTGCTCCTGGTCTTGCAGAGTGACCCAATACCCCAAAGCTCCTCTAGAGGCCGCACCAATGCCAGCGACGACATCGGTCTTTCGTCTTTGAGATGGACATCATGGTGTTGCAAGATGTTCGACCCTATGCTTCGACGATGACATGGGCGCACCCACGTTCCATTAGATGTGACTCCAAGCATCAAACAACAACTAGCCGCTAACGCTCCAACACTCGAGCGGTTGGATAAGAAGAAAAATCAGAGAGTATGGAAGCTTGTTAGTACACACTCCCAACTCCAAGAGCCGGAGAAAGAGAAGAGCAGTGGTAGCCTAGTGATCACACTACAACAATTCGGGATACATGTGCTACTAATGCATCCTACTTTTCTTAGTGCAAGAGTGCTAATTGTGGATTGCACAAATTTTTAATGGCCTACCACCATGGCCATAAATGCTTTTAGTCCTAGGAATCATGAACTGATGGAGCTCGAGGAACAAACTAACGCTAGATGATGGGATCCCCGAATTGACTTCTACCTTGCTGCTTCTCTTGGAAACCGGGTGTGTGCGTCAGTACAATGGTGAAACTGGATTTGAACATCTACAAGAGCAGGACAAGGGAAATTCCATTTTGATTCAAGGGACTGCAGTGATTGGCAGTTTTGTGCTCTAACTTGCAGGTACAAGAGGGTATATTTTTCTGGAAGGCAATGCGCCCCTAGTATTTTGTAGTTTATCCTTGGAACTTGGATATCATCTATTGGCAACGTCTTGCATGCAAGCATTCTCAACTTATATGCAGTTTATTGTTGGCTGGACCATGGTATGCAACTTGGTTATTTGGTACACATGGTTGTGATATTACTATCGACTTTATTTGCAGCACTTTCTTTGTATACTAGCCAGCGCGTCCAACTCCTCCATCAAAGACATTGGCTGATGCACCCACAAACTTGCCAGTCGATAATAAATAACCCCTACGACTATGACTATTGTGATAATGGACTCTCTCATGCAACAGGAACACAAACACATGCAGCAAAATCTTCCGTGCACAATTTTGTATCAAGAAAAGTTGCATATAATATAGATGCAAGTGAATAATCCGGCCAGGACTCTCCTAATAACGAGAGATGCTTTAGTGAATTCAAGATATCACCAAAAGGCGAGCATTGAAAGATGTCCGCGGCGGTGAATTCCATAACCGGCGCCCAATCCGGATCAATTGGCAGTGGCGCGGGAGGTTCGGAGTCCGGCGAGGAGTCCGGCGCCTCGGAACCACGAGTTTCGCGGGGGACAGGGTTGGTGTTCTGCTCCATCGCCGTGGATGTTGAAGCCCCCAGGGCGGCGTCTATCCATCGGCCCTCGATCTGGGCGATCGGATCCGGGCTAATGGCCGGAGCAGATCCGTGTGCGGCCACCAAGGCACTGTTCGGCGGCAGAGCTAGATCATGCCCATCGTCACAAAGGCGGCGCTGCTGTCAGGGCTCGAGTCCGTCGAAGATCAAGTCTCCGCGGACATCGGCCGTGAAGTTTAAGCTTCAAATCGACTGACGGCCGGGGCGTAGCTTCGATCTGCTCCAGACGGCCAAGAGAATTGCCCGCATGCAAAGCCGCCGGTCGCGAAGATCTGTCCGGGAGAAAAGTCTCACCACAGACAGCATTGTTGATTGAAGATGCCATCGAACCTATCGGTGGCGACACGAGGAACTCCCAATGAAAGCACCAATGTCGGTGTCAAAACCGGCGGATCTCGGTAGGGGTCCCGAATCTGTGCGTCTAGGCGGATGGTAACAAGAGACGAGGGACACGATGTTTTACCCAGGTTCGGGCCCTCTCGATGGAGGTAAAACCCACGTCCCGCTTGATTAATATTGATGATATGGGTAGTACAAGAGTAGATCTACCACGAGATCAAGGAGGCTAAACCCTAGAAGCTAGCCTATGGTATGATTGTTGTAATGTATGTTGTCCTACGGACTAAAGCCCTCCGGTTTATATAGACACCGGAGAGGGCTAGGGTTACACAGTCGGTTACAATGGTAGGAGATCTACATATCCGTATTGCCAAGCTTGCCTTCCACGCCAAGGAAAGTACCATCCGGACACGAGCCGGAGTCTTCAATCTTCTATCTTCGTAGTCTTGGAGTCCGGCGGATAATGATAGTCCGGCTGTCCGGACACCCCCTAGTCCAGGACTCCCTCAGGTATCCTTGTGTGGGGCTGGTAGGAGGAGTATATGTATCCTGATTATGACCCCAAAGGGACTCAGGTTGTAGATGAATGAACGCTGAAAATTTCTCACCTCATGTTCTCTTGTTCCACTTCCCCTTCTTCCCCACCCAAATTCTTCCAAATTACTCCAAAACTACCAAGGTACTGAGCTAATTTGCGCGATCTTGATCCATCCAATGACCGGGTCATGATAATTTGGTAATCCGAGCCAACAAAATCCACAAAAAAAATCACCGCTCAACATCCCGCCTACCACATGTTCGACGGAATGTCCATGAGGGGGTCATGTGTGAAGGAAATATGCCCTAGAGGCAATAATAAAGTTATTGTTTATTTCCTCATATCATGATAAATGTTTATTATTCATGCTAGAATTGTATTAACCGGAAACATGATACATGTGTGAATACATAGACAAACATAACGTCACTAGTATGCCTCTACTTGACTAGCTCATTAATCAAAGATGGTTATGTTTCCTAACCATAGACATGTGTTGTCATTTGATTAATGGGATCACATCATTAGGAGAATGATGTGATTGACATGACCCATTCCGTTAGCCTAGCACTTGATCGTTTAGTATGTTGCTATTGCTTTCATCATGACTTATACATGTTCCTGTAACTATGAGATTATGCAACTCCCGTTTACCGGAGGAACACTTTGTGTGCTACCAAACGCGTCAACGTAATCGGGTGATTATAAAGGAGCTCTGGTGTCTCCTAAGGTACATGTTGGGTTGGCGTATTTGAGATTAGGTTTTGTCACTCCGATTGTCGGAGAGGTATCTCTGGGCCCTCTCGGTAATGCACATCACTATAAGCCTTGCAAGCAATCTAGCTAATGAGTTAGTTACGGAATGATGCATTACGTAACGAGTAAAGAGACTTGCCGGTAACGAGATTGAACTAGGTATTGGATACCGACGATCGAATCTCGGGCAAGTAACATACCGATGACAAAGGGAACAACGTATGTTGTTATGCGGTTTGACCGATAAAGATCTTCGTAGAATTTGTAGGAGCCAATATGAGCATCCAGGTTCTGCTATTGGTTATTGACCGAGAATAGTTCTAGGTCATGTCTACATAGTTCTCGAACCCGTAGGGTCCGCACTCTTAACGTTACGATGACAGTTTATTATGAGTTTATAAGTTTTAATGAACCGAAGGTTGTTCGGAGTCCCGGATGTGATCACGGACATAAAGAGGAGTATCGAAATGGTCGAGACATAAAGGTTGATATATTGGAAGCCTATGTTTGGACATCGGAAGTGTTCCGGGTGAAATCGGCATTTTACCAGAGTACCGGGAGGTTACCGGAACCCCCCGGTAACCTAATGGGCCTTATTGAGCCTAGTGGAGGAAGAGGAGAGGAGGCCTAGGGGCTGCCGCATGCCCCTCCCCCACAAGTCCGAATTGGCCAAGGAGGGGGGCGGCGCCCCCCCCCTTTCCTTTCCCCCTCTCTTCCTTCCCCCCAAGTCCTAATCCAACTAGGGAAAGGGGGAAGTCCTACTCCCGGTGGGAGTAGGACTCCTCCGACGCGCCTCCTCCTAGGGCCGGCCGCACCCCCCCCTTGCTCCTTTATATACGGGGGCGGGGGGGCACCCTAGTACACACAAGTTGATCTACATGATCGTTCCTTAGCCGTGTGCGGTGCCCCCTCCACCATATTCCACCTCGGTCATATCGTTGCGGTGCTTAGTCGAAGCCCTGCATCGGTAGAACATCATCATCGTCACCACGCCGTCGTGCTGATGGAACTCATCCCCAACACTTTGCTGGATCGGAGTCCAGGGATCGTCATCGAGCTGAACGTGTGCTGAACTTGGAGGTGCCGTACGTTCGGTACTTGGATCGGTCGAATCGTGAAGACGTCTGTTGCATCAACAGCGTTGTCATAACGCTTCGCTTCGGTCTCACGAGTGCGTGGACAACACTCTCCCCTCTCGTTGCTATGCATCCCCATGATCTTGCGTGTGCGTAGGAATTTTTTTTGAAATTTCTACGTTACCCAACAGTGGCATCCGAGCCTGGTTTTATGCATAGATGTCATATGCACGAGTAGAACACAAGTGAGTTGTGGGCGATACAAGTCATACTGCTTACCAGCATGTCATACTTTGGTTCAGCGGTATTGTGAGATGAAGCGGCCCGGACCGACATTACGCGTACGCTTACGCGAGACTGGTTTCACCGTTACGAGCACTCGTGCTTAAAGGTGACTGGCGGGTGTCTGTCTCTCTCACTTTAGTTGAACCGAGTATGGCTACGCCCGGTCCTTGCGACGGTTAAAAGAGCACTAACTTGACGAACTATCGTTGTGATTTTGATGCTTAGGTAAGAACGGTTCTTGCTAAGCCCGTAGCAGCCACGTAAAATTTGCAACAACAAAGTAGAGGACGTCTAACTTGTTTTTGCAGGGCATGTTGTGATGTGATATGGTCAAGACATGATGCTATATTTTATTGTATGAGATGATCATGTTTTGTAACCGGTTATCGGCAATCGGCTGGAGCCATATGGTTGTCGCTTTATTGTATGAAATGCAACGCATACATAATTGCTTTACTTTATCACTAAGCGGTAGCGATAGTCGTAGAAGCAATAGATGGCGTAACGACAACGATGCTACGATGGAGATCAAGGTGTCGCGCCGGTGACGATGGTGATCACGATGGTGCTTCGGAGATGGAGATCACAAGCACAAGATGATGATGGCCATATCATATCACTTATATTGATTGCATGTGATGTTTATCCTTTATGCATCTTATCTTGCTTTGATTGACGGTAGCATTTTAAGATGATCTCTCACTAAATTATCAAGACGTGTTCTCCCTAAGTATGCACCGTTGCGAAAGTTCTTCGTGCTGAGACACCACGTGATGATCGGGTGTGATAGGCTCTACGTTCAAATACAACGGGTGCAAAACAGTTGCACACGCGGAATACTCAGGTTAAACTTGACGAGCCTAGCATATAACAGATATGGCCTCGGAACACGGAGACCGAAAGGTCGAGCGTGAGTCATATAGTAGATATGATCAACATATTGATGTTCACCATTGAAACTACTCCATCTCACGTGACGATCGGACATGGTGTAGTTAATATGGATCACGTAATCACTTAGAGGATTAGAGGGATGTCTATCTAAGTGGGAGTTCTTAAGTAATATGATTAATTGAACTTAAATTTATCATGAACTTAGTACCTGATAGTATTTTGCTTATCTATGTTTGTTGTAGATAGATGGCTCGTGCTTTGTTGTTCCGTTGAATATTAATGCGTTCCTTGAGAAAGCAAAGTTGAAAGATGATGGTAGCAATTACACGGATCGGGTCCGTAACTCGAGGATTATCCTCATTGCTGCACGAAAGAATTACGTCTGGAAGCACCGCTGGGTGCCAACCTCTTGCTGATGCAACCGACAATGTTAAGAACGTCTGGCGAGCAAAGCTGATGACTACTCGATAGTTCGATGTGCCATGCTTTACGGCTTAGAACCGGGTCTTCAATGACGTTTTGAGCGTCATGGAGCATATGAGATGTTCCAGAGTTGAAGTTAATATTTCAAGCAAATGCCCGGATTGAGAGATATGAAGTCTCCAATAAGTTCTATAGCTGCAAGATGGAGGAGAATAGTTCACCAAGTGAACACATACTCAAAATGTCTGGGTATAATAATCACTTGATTCAAGCGGGAGTTAATCTTCACGATGATAGTGTCATTGATGAAATTCTTCAATCACGCCACCAAGCTACAAGAGCTTCATGATGAACTATAATATGCAAGGGATGGACAAGACTATTCCGAGCTCTTCGCAATGCTAAAAGCTGCGGAGGTAGAAATCAGAAGGAGCATCAAGTGTTGATGGTCAACAAGACCACCGGTTTCAAGAAAAAGGGCAAAGGGAAGAAGAAGGGAACTTCAAGAAGAACAACAAACAAGTTGCTGCTCAAGAGAAGAAACCCAAGTCTGGTCCTAAGCACGAGATCGAGTGCTTCTATTGCAAGCGATGGACACTTTGAAGCGGAACTGCCCCAAGTATTTGGCGGATAAGAAGGATGGCAAAGTGAACAAAGGTATATGTGATATACATGTTATTGATGTGTACCTTACTAATGCTCGTAGTAGTACCTGGGTATTTGATACTGGTTCTGTTGCTAATATTTGCAACTCGAAACAAGGACTATGGATTAAGCGAAGGTTGGTTAAGGACGAGGTGACGATGCGCGTGGGAAATGGTTCCAAAGTCGATGTGATCGCGGTCGGCATGCTACCTCTACATCTACCATCGGATTAGTTTTAGACCTAAATAATTGTTATTTGGTGCCAGCGTTGAGCATGAACATTATATCTGGATTTTGTTTGATGCGAGATGGTTATTCATTTAAATCAGAGAATAATGGTTGTTCTATTTATATGAGTAATATCTTTTATGGTCATGCACCCTTGAAGAGTGGTCTATTTTTATTGAATCTCGATAGTAGTGATACACATATTCATAGTGTTGAAGCCAAAAGATGCAGAGTTGATAATGATAGTGCAACTTATTTGTGGCACTGCCGTTTAGGTCATATCAGTATAAAGCGCATGAAGAAACTCCATACTGATGGACTTTCGGAATCACTTGATTATGAATCACTTGGTACTTGCGAACCGTGCCTCATGGGTAAGATGATTAAAACGCTGTTCTCCGGAACTATGGAGCGAGCAACTGATTTGTTGGAAATCATACATACTGATGTTTGTGGTCCAATGAATGTTGAGGCTCGCGGCGGGTATCGTTATTTTCTCACCTTCACAGATGATTTGAGCAGATATGGGTATATCTACTTAATGAAACACAAGTCTGAAACATTTGAAAAGTTCAAAGAATGTCAGAATGAAGTGGAAAATCATCGTAACAAGAAAATAAAATTTCTACGATCTGATCATGGAGGAGAATATTTGAGTTACGAGTTTGGTTTACATTTGAAACAATGCGGAATAGTTTCGCAACTCACGCCACCCGGAACACCACAACGAAATGGTGTGTCCGAACGTCGTAATCGTACTTTACTAGATATGGTGCGATCTATGATGTCTCTTACTGATTACCGCTATCGTTTTGGGGTTATGCTTTAGAGACGGCCGCATTCACGTTAAATAGGGCACCATCAAAATCCGTTGAGACGACGCCTCATGAACTGTGGTTTGGCAAGAAACCAAAGTTGTCATTTCTTAAAGTTTGGGGCTGCGATGCTTATGTGAAGAAACTTCAACCAGATAAGCTCGAACCCATATCGGAGAATTGTGTCTTCATAGGATACCCAAAAGAGACTGTTGGGTACACCTTCTATCACAGATCTGAGGGTAAGATTTTCGTTGCTAAGTTCGGATCCTTTCTAGAGAAGGAGTTTCTCTCGAAAGAAGTGAGTGGGAGGAAAGTAGAACTTGATGAGGTAACTGTACCTGCTCCCTTATTGGAAAGTAGTCCATCACAAGAACCGGTTCTTGTGACAACTACACCAATCAGTGAGGAAGCTAATGATATTGATCATGAAACTTCAGATCAAGTTTCTCTTGAACCTCGTGGGTCTACGAGTAAGATCCGCACCAGAGTGGTACGGTAATCCTATTCTGGAAGTCATGTTACTTGACCATGACGAACCTACGAACTATGAGGAAGCGATGATGAGCACAGATTCCGCAAAATGGCTAGAGGGCATGAAATCTGAGATGGGATCCATGTATGAGAACAAAGTATGGACTTTGGTTGACTTGCCCAATGATCGGCAAGCCATTGAGAATAAATGGATCTTTAAGAAGAAGACTGCCGCTGATGGTAATGTAACTGTCTATAAAGCTCGACTTGTTGCGAAAGGTTTTCGACAAGTTCAAGGGGTTGACTACGATGAGACTTTCTCACCCATAGCGATGCTTAAGTCTGTCCGAATCATGTTAGCAATTGCTGCATTTTATGATTATGAAATTTGGCAAATGGATGTCAAAACTGCATTCTTGAATGGATTTCTGGAAGAAAGTTGTATATGATGCAACCAGAAGGTTTTGTTGATCCAAAAGGTGCTAACAAAGTGTGCAAGCTCCAGCGATCCATTTATGGACTGGTGCAAGCATCTCGGAGTTGGAATAAACGCTTTGATAGTGTGATCAAAGCATATGGTTCTATACAAACTTTTGGAGATGCCTGTATTTACAAGAAAGTGAGTGGGAGCTCTGTAGCATTTCTGATTTTATATGTAGATGACATATTATTAATTGGAAATAATATAGAATTTCTGGATAGCATAAAGGGATACTTGAATAAAAGTTTTTCTATGAAAGACCTCGGTGAAGCTGCTTACATATTGGGCATCAAGATTTATAGAGATAGATCAAGACGCTTAATAGGACTTTCACAAAGCACATACCTTGATAAAGTTTTGAAAAAGTTCAAAATGGATCGAGCAAAGAAAGGGTTCTTGCTCAGACACATGGTGTGAAGTTGAGTCGACTCAATGCCCGACCACAATGCAGAAGATAGAGAGAAAATGAAAGATGTTCCTATGCTTCAGCCATAGGCTCTATCATGTATGCAATGCTATGTACCGACTGACGTATGCTTAGCGATAAGCTTAGCGAGGAGGTACCAAAGTAATCCAGAGTGGATCATCGGACAGCGGTCAAGAACATCTGAAATACCTAAAAGGACTAAGGATATGTTTCTCGTATATGGAGGTGACAAAGAGCTAGTCGTAAATGGTTACGTCGATGCAAGCTTTGACAGCGATCCGGATGATTCTAAATCGCAAACCGGTGCGTGTTTTTATTAAGCGGTGGAGCTGTAAGTTGGTGCAGTTCTAAACAAAGCGTCGTGGCGGGATCTACATGTGAAGCGGAGTACATAGCTGCTTGGAAGCAGCAAATGAAGGAGTCTCGATGAAGGA